>JARHVA010003251.1:1670000-1735000 GCA_037957365.1 Torreya grandis
ACCTTTAATTATGACTTATGAAATGTATTTATACTTGATATCTAGGCTATTAGGATTGTATGTAATAATAATTGGGAAAAATAAGTATCCTTCTCTCAATGTGGAAGTGTGATTATGGTGATTTTTGGTGTGAAAGCATCCTATGTGTAAAATGGTTTAAAAAGTGTTTATATAGTCATATCATTGAAAATCCTTTGAATGTGGCTTAATAGGGACATAATCCAACTTTTTATAGCTTTGAATTTGGAAAATTAGTTTCTATTTGGCAAGAAGATAGGATATGGGGAGAGGACACTAGATCAATGCATTAGAGTCCCCTAGAGTTCTCCTATCCAATGGGTCATTTAACCATGTTGATGGTTAGGTAGGGCCTAAAATGTTTTTAAGGTTGATAGGTATAGGTATTAGTCCATTCAATGTTCATCTATCAACTTATAAAAGTTGAAATGTGATTGAAAGTGACCAAAAGGGGTCTTAAGATAAGTCTAGAGCTAAGTGTGTAAAAGAGTGGTCATAAGTGCACAATTTTAGCTAAATTTTAATTTTACATGTTTACATTTTCCCCCCTTTTATTATAATAATTTTACTACTAGCATAAAATGAATAAGAGTGTATAATTGAACTTACATGTGGGTGTTTAACCCTAAATGGATTGTACTTGGGTAGATAGGGTTAAGAATATATAAATGATAATTCATAAGGGTGATAATTAGATATATAGTATGCCAATTAAATGATAAACTTAAATGCAACATATGTTGAATTTATTAAATTGAAATAGGCTAAAAATAAAAGGTATAACTATGCTAGATATGGAAATGACAAGAAATAGTATATTTAGTTAGTTCTGATGCTAACACAGTTTTGGATATGGAATAGGTAGGAAACAGACTAGAAGAGGAATTTGGAAGAGTCACCAAAATCTAGATTGAATGCTTCTAGAGTCATGGACACTAATATCAGCCTAGGATGTTAGTGTCAATGTTATTGTCTGAGCTAGATGTAGGTGTCTTATATGGAATACCTATTGGAAAAGGATGAAACCACCTAGATGATTTTGCCTTTTTCTTTTCCTTCACTCTAGTGCATTTAGATCTAGGTCATGGACTATCACTCCTTATAAAATTTTAAAACACTATTTCTCCATCTTGATAGTGTGTTCACAATGTCAAGTTATCCCCAAAGACCTATCTATCAACAGGTGTTGCCTATATATCCACTACTCTGAAGAGGTCCTCAAACTGATGTGGTTCTCCCCTAATATGTTGCCTTGTGTGTGCACAAGAGTGAAATATGTGGAAATTAAGTACAATAATGACCTAGCTTGTAAATTGGTAAACCAAGCTCTTGGGCTACTCCTTTAATACTTCATATATGTAAATGTGTATTCCCTATAACTGGTATGGAAATAGGAATAAATATGGAAGCTTTTTTCAATTGAATGTTCTTTGAATGATATTTGGTATGAATGTTAGGTGAGAAATGAATGAGGAGTGATCATGAATATATACCACTTCTATCAATAAATATCTCACATTCAATCACTTAGGACAAATTTTTAAATTATATGACTTTATGGAATTAGACATCTATGTCAAGGTAGGACACTAGCATCAACATAGGGGTCTAAGATTAATGCTTGTGTCCTGGAAATTAGAAAATAGGTACAAGCTCATAACATTCAAGGGCAATAAGATAAGCATATTTTAATCATTATGGGAAAGATACAAGGTTTGGGTCATCAACATAAGATTAGTCAAACCAAAAGATAGGCCAAGGGGCACAAGATAGAGAAGATGTGATACTTCTAAAAGTGATAAAGGTCTAGAACTGGGAGGAATAACCAAGGTCTAAGTTTTTCAAGTGTATAAGACTGAGGTGCTACATAATTCATGAATATAATCTACATTCCTACCCTTTTAATTTATTAATAAAATTATTAGTTTAAAGGAGAATAAATGTATACTTAGGTGTGTATAACACACCTTGCCTTTGTTTGAGACAAACTTGAGTGCTTTTATGGTGACTGAACTACAACCAAGAGAATGTTATAGTATATAATAAATTCAAACAATATGAAATTTAAAGTATTTAAAATAATTGATATTGAGAGATTAAGGTTTAAGAGTATAGCTATGTATCGATGCAACTTCCTTGCCTATTGGTAACTTGATTTGAAAGATGTATCATAATGAATAACTAAAACTAATATTATGATAAATATATAAATATTGAAAATTCATATATAAATATGGCTAGAGAGATATTTTAAGGAACATGCCCCCAACCTTGGAGAAAAGGTGAGTTCCCACCCTATAATTAAGATTAGCTCAATTGTGCAACCCAAAATTATGAGTGAGAAAAGCCAACCCATATCATATATTTAGGGATACTATATGATGTAATAAAGTTCAACCTACAAACTTGGTAAGAGTGATTTAATCACCTAAACCATACCAAAAGTGAACCAACTATTGTAATAGATTGGTTCAATATAGTCTCTAACAATTTGACTTGGTGGGTGATGATTGTCCATAGAATAATTTTTAAAGCTTAAATTGATTTAGATTTAATAATATTATATACACATTCCATAACATATACACTTTAGATATGTCTCATGTTGAAACTATGTATAAAAATGGTACCAATGCATAACATTCTACCATATATATATATATATATATATATATATATATATATATATATATCTAAATCATATGATTGTGTGTTTTAGCCAATTTGGAATTTTGCACAAGTGTGGATATCATGTTACCATAAAATTCCCACACTATATATGTATAAATATAAAAACTAAAATAAGTGACAATATGGAGGACAGATTTCCAAAACATACCTCTATTGAATCTAGTTGTGCCTAATACTAAATAAGTATGGAGAACATGCTTCCAAAGCATGTCCCCACTAAATTTGAAAATTGTGCAAAATGTGGAGAACATGTTTCTATGACATGTCCACATTGATATACCCCCCTTTGAGGTGGGGGAAGAATAAAAATCATTAATTACCTTACCTCAAAAGGATAAAACAATTGTATAATCTATTAATGGAGAACATGTCTAGGTAATGTAACATTGAAATGCATAGAAGAATGTGATCACATAAATGCCTATGATACATGATTCATGTCAATGTTTAGATATAAATTTTACATGCTCAATAAGAAAACAAGGACACACACAAGATAACTCAAAATCAAATCAACATACAATGGTCCTAGGAGACCGTAAACAAGGGGCATATTCAAATGTCAGACAATCAAAGGGACATGAATCAGTCAAATTTACACAAAATCAAGGATGACATGTTGAAATGTCCACATGACAAGTAATGACATATTAAAATGTCAAATAAATAATAGATAGGCATGGGGGTCACAAAAAAAAGAGCATATTTTAATGCTAAAACAAGCAAGACAATAGTAAGGCAAAAAATTTAAGGAAGTGCATAAAAGAAAGCATAAGCAACTAACATAAACATATCAGAGTAGCCCATAAATCAAATGTGTTAGGAAAAAATTTCAAGTGAAAATCATATTAATTACCCTGTGAAATATATAATCATGGATAAAGGCATGAGTAAGTATATATAAGCTCAAACATGATAATGAAAGATGGTCATCAAACCATATAACTTGTGACTATCAAGATCAAAGAATTGGATGCCCCCAATGTCCATATGACATGAGTAAATAGAAGGCCCAATATTCTAAATATGAATATATCATGTATCTATGTATGCATGTGTCACACTCAAGTAGAATCATGACATATGTGCATATGTAGAAGTAACTGATATGCCATCCATCAATATAGAACTAACACATAGATGCCATGGAGCTAATAGAACATGTTTATGCTCAAAATATTTTTTGAGTTTTGAAGTTTTTTTATTTTTTTATTATTTTTTAATAGTTAAAACCATTTAATCCAATAGGTCTTCAAATTTAGGGAGACAAGATACTACATGGTGGCCTTGCTTGCCAAAATTGTTTATACTTCATGAGTGTTGAAAGTGTTGTGTTTATTGGTAACTCACTACCAACAATCACTGGTACCTATCCCTCATATTCATTATATGGGATGCGAACCTCTTTGATATCATGTTTAAAAATAATATATTATTTTGTAAAACTAACAATTGTTTTCATATTATTCAACCATTTTAATCCAAGGTGCAAAGTCAAATATGGTTCTTGGTCCATGACCCATATAACAAGGTCCACTATCTTTGGGCCACATGAAATAGGTAAAATGAATATCTAGGAGATTGTGTAAAAGCTAGAAAATAGCATAACTCATATATATTATGTCCATTTTGGTATAATGTGGTAATGTTGCAATTTGTGCTCCAATTTTTTACATAAATTTTGAGATATGGGTGGTGGACCCCATCAATGTTTATGGAAATGGTTATATCTTCATGCTTTGGATGCTTTACATAAGTGTTCTCTTTTAAAATATTGGAAATATGTGGTATTTTCCATTTTTAGACATAAATTGTATGCACCCTTCATTTTTATATTTTTGAAATAGGTTTTTCCATGCCTCACATTGAATTGTATGATGATATTTACAATATGGTACCTTGTCTTATGTAGGTAGAAGTCTACTACATGATCTGTATCTAGTAGAAGGTAAAAAAATAATTCTATGTTCAAGTAACATAGATAACATGGTATATGGAGTATCTTGGTGTGTCATGATCTATAAATTCTATTGTGAAGCCTTTTGAGAGTAATCCACATTGTTCACATGATGAATTTGAATTTGACCCTTATAAGGTTGACTCAATGTTTTTAGCCAAGAGGGATGTATGGAATAACAAGTATTTACATATTTGCCTCTTATTTTTTCTTTACCCTTATCTTGATTTAGTTTTTTATCTTTTAAAAGTAGGTTTAGCTTATATGTACCAAGACCTGTAGGTTCAAATAGGTTATGTGAAAGATGATCAAATGGATCAAATTTTAGTTTTTGCATTTTTCATCTATAATTTCATAAGCATTTTCATCATCAATATCATAGTAGTCCAAAACATGGCTATCTATCTATTCAATGTTTGCCAATAATAGAAGCTCAAATGTTGGGGGTTCTTACAGTTTTGGTATCTGTTGAGGTCAACATACCCCCATTTCTAAAAATGGGGACCCTTGTTTCAAAATTTTGCAAATTTGTGCTTTGAATTGAAAATACCACTTGATCATAATTTTTAATTTGAAGGTCATCCACACTTGGTTCTCATTTAGATATTGGATTTTTTTTTAGCGATCATTGTTTTCCCCCTTATAATGTTGCTAATGATTGTTGATTGTGTTTATGTATTGTAGGTTCAATGGAATCTCATTTGAGAATGAACATGCTTAGGATTTTGTGCTTAAAATGATAATTTATCCCTTCATTAATAATTAAGACTTTGATGGTTTGATTAAATTCATGAGCAAACAATGTTAAAACATAGGGTTTTATAACTTAGAATGTATTTTAACCTAGGACCTTTTAATTTGAATTCAAATTTGCATTGGAACAATTTGCATTGGAGCAATTTACACATGAACAATTATTTATGCCATGGACTTAGTTTAATTCTTATCCTAAGGCTTAGTCATGTTTATCAACATGACCAAACCTTAGTCTAAAAATCTTATGCTTGGTCCATTTATGTCTTGAACCCCTTTTTATACCTATTGGTTAGATAATTGCATGGTTCCTTTTATTATGTTCTAACTTATACGAAAACCTTATCATAAAGTTTTAATTATATTTATTAATATAATAAAAACCTTAGGGTAAAATTTTATACTATGTCTTTTAATATTTGTGGGGTCACTTTATTATGTCTCAAAACTTAGCTTAAAATTTTATCCTAAGTTTTTATCATGTTTATCAACATGAACAAAACCATAGTCTAAAACTTTATCCTATGTTCTCTATACTCTCTGAGCCTTATTTATTTTATTATCCATGGGATCGATGATGAACATTTACTTAGGAAAAGATGATCTAGTGGAGTTATTTTAATCATCCAAAGATGATCCAATGGTGCATAGTGAAGTTTGAAATTTTAAAGTCCAATGAGTAAGCATAAAGATTCCAATTATCATGACTGCAATGCATGATTAAATCTTGAGCATGTCCCCAAAGATCGATAGTACATGGCTGAGCTTACACATTTTGATCAATGGTGCATATTAAGTCAAAACTTCAATGAATCTCTAGGATGAGTGAGTGAGTGATAAGTTTCACCATCATGAGAACCTTATAAAAAATCCAATGGTATATAGAGTGAAGGATAGAACCTAGTGGATAAAGATATATGGAGAGTGAGTGATCCATATAACCTAGATCAACATTGACATTTCAATAAAGCATAGAATGAATGCAAAAGCGAATGGTATCACAACCATGGGGAATGTAATAAAGTAGCCAATGGTGTTTAACCTCCTAGATCAAGATAAATGGACCATGACGATATGTGCAAGTAGATTCAATAGTGTGATCCTAGGTGGAATTTTCAAAGATCTAGGGCCACTGAGGTGTTGACACATGTCCTAGAGGCAATGATCACATTTTGAAAGTTAATAAATAGAATGACATGGTGATTCCAAGTTGGAATACACATCAATTATAAAATATTTTTTAGATTGAGAAAGGAATAGGTATAAATGTGCAAATATGAGAAAAATATAAATCATAAAGCTCACATATTTTGAATAACCACCACTATTAAATCTTTATAAAGAACTTAAAATAAGCCCTAGCATAAACAAAATCCCTAATTTGACCCCATGATCATTGAAAATCAGCCAAGGAGAAGTAAATTATCATTTGTGCAAGGATAATTCAATCTAGAATTGAAGTGCATTCCACTAGTGAATAATTCATAGCCATGGCAATTTGAAAAGGTGTTTCCAAGGAGGATGTGGAGCTTTACTTGACCTTAGATATAGAAGGGAGGATTTTCAAGGACACAGAGTTCAATACCACCACTATAAATACATGACAAAATAATTGGTCTAAGATTTTATATACCATTAAAGAATAACCATCCATTATAAGAGAGGAGGAGAAGAATGTGTTTGTAAAGAGACTCTACTATGACATAGTTTCTATACAAATGACTGGTCTCCACTATGCAGCAACTGAACCTGAGGTACTCCACTGCATAAACATTATTGCTCCCATTTTTAAAGATGATAAAATAGATAAAGCCATGCTAATTAATTGATTACTAAAAATAAAATGGCGTACATTTCCCCTATAGCCTTTGAAAACCACTAAAAATTGGCTAAACCACAAATAGACCTAACCTCAATCAAGGCCAAAGAGAATGATTTAAAGAGAATCCTTTCCCTATGGCTATATTCAAGGATCCAAGTAATTTTAGACTTTAATAACAACATCCCCATTTGTCAATTTAGACCTAAAATAAGGATGATCATGATAATGATGAAAAGGTTGTGTGGCAATAAAACCACTACATATGTAGACCAAATTTGGGTACCCTTTGTCTACTTCATGTTGGAAAAGTAGATCACCCCTCCTTTAGGTGAAATAATTAGCATTATTTAAGTAGATAGATATTTGCAATTGTAAAGAGGAAGAAAACCTAATTTGATATGATGTCATACCTTATGGATGCCCTTCTTGTTACAACCAATATTCCCAACCTGAAGGAATGGTCACTAGTAGAACTCAAACTATTTCATAGTATTAATCCAAACCACACATATTCAAATACAAGGACCACATCTAATTTATCTATGACTATGTTTATCTAGCACTAAGTGAGGCTATAACTGATTATCCCATGGAAAGGGTTATCCTACTAATTAATAAATGTGTTGAAGCTATGGGTGACATCTGGTTATACCCAGATTATATAATCATTATAATTGAAAGGACTCAGAGCTAACCTCTCAAGCTACATATCCATGTACATAATAAGCTAGTATAGTAGGAAGTAACATATCAATTATTCCATGGCATTCATGGCTTATGTAAAATCAAGAAGAAAGGGATCCTCTATAACCTCCCAATAACTATTGGAAGGACTAAATTTAAGCAATGGGAGAATATATAAGCAAAATCTAGACATAGAACATCCTTTAAACTACAAGTTGATGTACTAAGGTAGTGGGACCCTTGTTTAATGGTTAAGTAACATTTGAAGGTTAAAGGGATTCATGTACCTTATGATCATCAACCTAGTGATTTTGACCCTATGTGCACAAAATCATCCTGATTCTCTGAGGTCACCAAGAGATTGAAAGAACATAACCTCACGCCTAGATCTAGGCTGGATGAAAATCATAAAGAAGATAATATAGGGAAATTAGGGCCAAATCAATACTATTTGTCAAGTGGTGCACCTTCTAGACCTCCACTAGCTCAATTAGTTAGTACCCAAATAGAGACACAAGTTAAACATAGGCCAGAGGAGAGAAGGCCTAATGAGATTACATCCTCTTCAACCCAAGTAGAGGAACAAAGATCTCTAGTGGAGGAGGTTCATATGGTAGCATTAGACCCTAGAGAGATAATTGAAGATGATTTAAAAATGCTATCACTAGCCTATGAACTAGATGATGAAGAGATGGAATAAATAAAGGAATAAAATGGGAAGTGTTGGATATAGTTCTTGTAGATACCCCTAAGAGAAAGGTTGAGCTAGCCATTATTCTAGTGAAGACCAAGAAGCCCAAGGTGAATTTCACTTATCCTCTGAGTGAAGTTAATCTCTTTAGTGAAGAAAACTTGATTCATGGTCCAACCATTCCATAATGGCTCATTTATGGTAAATTTTATAAATTACCCACTAGGAACCATCCTTGGGCCATGATGCAAGCCATCAATATCCTTGTTCATGAAGAGCTGAAGCCATGGATATTTGCCTTGTAAAAGGAGGAGGAGAAAAGGATGGCTCCTCTAGGAGGATCAAGTGGATCACAAATAGAATTCCATCTCCCAAGGTAACCCAATCCTCAATAGGTGTCAAGTTTGATCTAACAATAGCTAGATTACAAAGGGTAACAGAGAAGAAGGTCATGGTTGGTGTTGAAGAAATCACTTACCAAAAGGTAAAGCCACTGACCAATTTAACCTAAATGGGAGGATAGAGGCCTGGAGAAAGCTAGATATTTGAGGATAATGTGCTTGAGTTGGCCTAAGCACAAGAAGAAAATTTTCAAGATGCCCTCAAAGGCATGCAACAACAAAAGGAAAACTTGGAGAAAGAAATAGTTTTATCATTTCCAGAGCAAATGGTCAAAAAATTTGAAGAGATTTTGTATGACATGTTTGATTCTTTAAAATCAATAAATTCTAAGAAAAATGTGTTGAGCTAATAGGATGTTGCATCCAAGGGCCTAGTTCACCAATGGTAGAACTCCAGAGGCAAAATAAAGTATTTGATCAATATCTTGATTGAGGATCAAATTATACTAGTGGACAAGATCAAAAGTTTGAGCACATGGTCCAAAAACTTAGAGATTCTCCTTGTGGATGATAAATAGCTAGAAGACAATATAAATCATATACTTAGGACCATGTGCACTAAACCATCCACACTCAGTTACATAGGTCTCATCACTAATGAGTAGTTTAATCTCATATCCACCATGGTCATGTAAGAAGTGAGAAACAAAAGTCAAGGAAGGATCAAAGTAGACAATAGTAGGATCATGGACATGATCTTTACTATAGAGGAAAAGATTAGAGAGGCTAGGAGCATAAGAGAAGCATTAAAAATGACTGATAAGGATCTCAAAGTCCTGATAGATCAAGAATATGAACTCTTCATGGAACTAGTTGTCAATTTGAATTTTATAGATGATTATCATGCTAGAGCAATGAATATTTTAAAACAGTAGCAACATGGCACTTTATTAGCACAGGGACCTCAAGGACAAGCTAATTGATTTAGGAATATTCCCTTTGTAACTTAACATGTGTAATATTTTGAAAAGAGGATAATCTTATTTTTTAAGGGCATTCATAAATTGTAAAGCATTGCCTATAGGTTAGTTATTTATAAATATCTAGAGGTCTTTAAAATGATTGTAAAAGTAAACTATCTTTAGTATTTTACATGACTAGCCAACATACCTCATGAATTGTCTATATAAAGAGGTATTGTACATTGTCAAAATAAGAGGTATTTTTTTAGCCCAAAATTATTCTATATCTTTTGATAAAATTAATAAAATCAAGGAGTTATGTAAATTTTGTCCACATTTGTTTGTGTGAATTGCTATCATGGTTTCTCTCTCATTTGTCTGGTCTCATTTTTAGATTTGAATGGTTCTTATAAATTTTGCATGTGCATCTTTAAATGCAAAATTGCTAATTTGTACTAATGCTAGACTAGTTGAAAGTTATTAGGTTCATTTCATTTTCTTCACTTCTCTTGCATATGTGTTAATGTTGTTTGCTTGCAATATTGGATCTTTACAGTGGATCTAGTTCTTATTTGCATTATTTCATACCTTCCTTAGATGTTTGGCTGATGCATGATAGGATTTGAGCTTATGCTAATTCATGTCATACATTGGTTAAATGCATGTTTAGTTGAAGTTTGAACTTTGTCAAAATATTTGGATTAAAGATTAGTAACACATTCATGCTCTACCTTACCCTTCTTTTTGCTCCCTTTTTTAATCAAGTCACTCTAGTTTAATTCTTATTGTGAATATCCATATTAGTTTAGCTTTAGACTTAGGTTTGAGCATAATTCATTTTAATCAGCATAGATCACCCTCAAATTATTAGATCAACTTTAGGCCATGGTGGCTTCCAACCACTAATTAATATAAATTTTGTGAAATAGTTCACTTGCTTTGCCTCTATTCCACCAAAGATAGTAGGATTATCACAATAAGTAACTCATGCAATGGATTCTTGGAATCTAGAAATGAGAAGTGTTTCTTAAACACCACATGTGATACATATTTAGACATCAACATGAATAGGATATACTGGTGCTAGAAGGAAGACCTTAGTTAAATATTTGTAAATTTGATGTATCTTTACTTATTTTGGTGAATTTTTCTTAAAAATCAGTGTATTATTTGTATATTTTGGCTTATTTTAGCTCAATCATGTAAATATCATTGATCTCAATGGTTTCAGACCAGTCTTTGTGCTTATTTAGATAAAGATAGATATTCTTTGAAGATTCATGAGTAATTGAGGTAAAGGTAGCTTAAGATTTTTGAATCTAATGAGTTTGAGGTTAGTAATAGTTATTTTATTTAAATATTGTTAGATCCTTTGTAAATTTGAGCTTAGACATGTAAATATCATTTATATATATGTATTTGGACATATCTTTGAGATAATTTAGTTATAGATTGATGTCCTTTACCATTCTTTATACATATTTGTGCAAAATTTGCTTAATATGCAAGTTTGATCATTATCTTTACAAAGATAAGATTTGCACGTCATATTTCAAATAGGGTTCAAAGCTCTCAAGCTAGAATTGCTAAAGATAAGGACAAAGTCACGTTTAGAGATGAGGGTTCCCCTTATTTCATTAGAGGTTCATAAGAGAGCTAGGTGAGACAAAGGTAAGTGTAGACTCCTAAAGTCTCAACCAACTTCACCAATTCAAGGTGATCTTGTGTTCAATCCCTATCAAAGTATGGCTTGGCTAGGTGATTCTTCAATCAACATACTAGGTGTAATACATGACCTTCCACATAATCTTGAAAAATATTAACCTACCTTTAGTCCTAATGGTGTTGTGACTATAGAAGAACACATTAAAAGCTTCAAGGTTGCTTTAAGACTATTGAATATAATTCATGAAGATGTAACATGTATAGTGTTCCCATTTACTTTCAAAGATGTTGCATATGATTAGTTTCTCAACCTACCTAATAATTAAATTACTAGTTATACTGACTTTAATAATATCTTCATTGATCGATTTGGCAAAATCATCAGTCCATGTATCCTCTATTGATAGTTCACCATAGTTAGAAGAGATTCAAATGAGACCATAAGATCCTTTAATGCTAGATTCCAAAACATGTTTAGTAGGACTATATCCACATATAAACCAAATGAAGATTTAGCTTTATAAATTTATAAGTATGTTATAGATCCCATGACCTCTATGTTCCTAAAAAGGTTTATTCAAGTTATTAACATATTGGCCTTAGCCTATTTTGAAGCGATGATAATCAATGACCAAATACAACCCCAAGGGCATCTAGCATAAAATATTCCTATGTTAATCCACACCTACTTTCATTGAATGACATTCCCAATTCCAATAAAAATATGCCTACTCTAAACTAACTTCAAGTTCTGAACCAATTGCCTTTAAGTCATGTTGATCCTAGACAAAGCCTGGGATTA
This sequence comes from Torreya grandis, assembly GCA_037957365.1. NCBI lineage: Eukaryota > Viridiplantae > Streptophyta > Pinopsida > Cupressales > Taxaceae > Torreya > Torreya grandis. The sequence goes on from JARHVA010003251.1 coordinate 1,682,387, forward strand.
TTGAACAATGTTGCAAATGGATCTCATCCACATGACCAAATAAATATAGTGCTAACCACTAGAAATAATAGCACTCAAGTTCATAGTTTTAAGGCCCTGAATAATGACAATGAATCTATCTTAAATATGGTTCAAAAGCTAAGAACAAATTTCCTTCAATTGTAAAAGCAAGTTAGCAATACTGGGGAGAGCTCCAATAGAATCTTCTCTTTTCAAAGATTTAGTAGGCCTTCAAATAGATTCCCAAATAATAATAATAATGAGTCATCATCAGGTAATAACAATAACCCTAAGATAAATATTTATGAAGTTACATGAACTAAATATTGTAGGGTCCACAATACTTAAAATCATGGTGAGTTGGATTGCATTGAATTCTATAATGATTTTGAGTTATTTTAATATGATTTAAATACACCTAAAATTGGATCTAATAGAGATAATTTTATAGGTACCTCAAATTCTTCAAGGTCATCCAAGTATATAGATACAACTCTTATGGTTGAAACATTTGACTTCCCATTCCAAAGGAGAATGAGCCTAAGGATACCCATGTAGAGGTACATGATTTTAGTAGTATTTAAAGAAGACCTATCCTTTAAAGAATAGGGATTATAACTAGTCCTTAACTATATCCATTCCACCAAATAATTTTGGCACTCCTGATCCTACAATTAACAATAATCTTGAGCCTTCAAAGGGAAGTACTTATAAGTCTAATGTTGATTCTTCTAACACTTATACTAGAGGTGGGTATAATATAGTTGAGGACATGAAGAAAATTAAGGCTAAACTAACTCAAATCACTAAGCAGATAGATTTGTTGTTTAAATATCTATCTAAGAAACCTGTTAAGTCACCCAAAGTTGTAAATGTTAATATGTATAAAAAAAAATCAAATGTCCCACCTTTCTTGCTTACAATCAAAATCTTTGGCAAGAATTTGCATAATTTTTTATTATATTCTAGTGCATCTTCTAGTATCATGCTTAGAGGTATTTGTGAGGAGATAGGTTTGAATCTAATTAAATATAATATGGTTATTACTCAATTAGATAAATCTAGGGTGAAAGTAATTGGAGAATTTTTGAATGTCCACATGTAGCTTGCAGCTGAGCCAAAGATATAATAGTTTATTGGCATACAAGTGGTTGATATAACTGATGCTTATGGGATGTTACTTAGTAGATATTGGACAAGGAAATTGAATGGTTATATTTCAACTAACTATTCACACATGTGGATTCCATGAAAGGGAGATCCAAATAAGATCAGGATAGAGAGAGAGCCCAAGATGAAACACATGATCATTGAGTACAATGTAACTAATGAAAAGGTTAACATGGTTAACTTAGATTTATGCATTTACACTCTTGACACTTCAAAGGTATGTAACTCCAAAATTTCTCATGCTATTCTTAGATTATGTAAGTTCTACTTTGATGGTGCTAGATGTAAATTAGGTTTTGGAGTAGGAGTGGTGTTAATCAATCCTATTGGGAGAGAATACGATGCCTCTTAAAAAATCTAGTTCCTATACACTAACAATTTAAAAGATTATGAAGAACTTATTCTTGGATTTCAATTTGATATTAAACATAAGGTGAAGGAACTATTAGTCCATGGTGATTCTAAACTAGTAGTTAATCAGGTTAAAATTAGATATCAATGTAAGTTGTCCTATCTTAAGAAGTATAAATTTAGGGTGTGGGACTTAATTGAATGCTTTGATGCTTTTAACATTACATCAATCCATAACAAAGAAAACAAGATTGCTAATGAACTTACTTTAGTTGTACCTAACCTTATGCCCAATCAAAGTTCTAAGTTGCAAAGCCTTACCATTTAGTTGGTCCCTTGTCCCTTGGTTCCAGATAATGTCAACCATTTGCAAGTTTTCAGTGATGATCAGTAGATCATAGACTTCATGACTAACACAATTTTATTTAACTATCACATCATTGATGAGGTCAATGAAAATACCCTTGATGATGACAAAGTTAAATTCAAGCCTGATTATAAGGTCATTCAATTGAATGACAATAAAATCCCCAAAGGAATGATTGCCCTAGAAAGGTTATTTGACTTAGAAAAACTAGTTGAGACTATCAATATCCCCAAGGTAGATGGGAAGGACTAAAATGTAGTTGACTTAGGTTCCCTAGGTCAACCCCCACTGGTAAACATTGGTACAGCCTACATAAGCATAGAAACCGAAAATTCTAAAGATCTACTGACCAAATATAAAGATGTAATAGCATGGTCCTATGATGACTTAAGTATCTTTGATCCTAGAGTTATAACCCATACCATACCTCTGAAAGAAGCCTACAAACCATTTAGGTAGAAGTAAAGGCCAGTCAACCCTATCCTAAAACCATTGATATACAAAGAGGTCAAGAAACTCTTGGATTCAAAAATTGTATTTCCCATTAAATACTCCACTTGGTTAGCTAACTTAGTATCAGTAAGAAATAAAAATGGTGAAATCAGGTTGTGCATTGACTTTAGGAACTTGAATAGATCATCTAAAAAGGATAACTATCATTTATCTTCTCTTGACCAAGTTATACAAATTATTTCTAGTTCATCTATGATGTCTTTTCTTATTATATTTTTAGGTTATAATAAGGTACTTGTGAATAAAAAGGATAGAATGAAGACTGCATTTACTACTAAGTGGGGGACCTTTACCTACAAAATAATTCCCTTTAGACTAATCAATGTAGGGTAAGCCTTTCAAAGAGATATGGATCATGCATTCCAAGGCCTCATAGGTAAGTGCATCATTATATACATGGATAATCTGTCTTTTTTAAAAATAGGTATGATCACATTATGCACTTGTAACAAGTATTTGAGAGATGCAGAAGGTACATAATCTCCCTAAAATCCAAAGAAAATCATTTTTTATGTAATTGAGGGAAATTTATTAGAACATATCATAACCAAGGAGGGGATTTCTATAGAATTTGATAGAGTAAATGAAATATCAAAAATAGAACCCCCTATCAATAGGAAGGAACTAAAGTCTTTCTTTGGTAAAATCAACTTTGTGAGAAAGTTCATTTCTAGTTTTACAGAAATTGTAAAGCCATTAAATGACATTTTGAAGAAGGATGTCAAGATCACATGGATTGAGGAGACCAAGAAAGCTTTCAAAGACATCAAATAAGTAATTGGACAAGCTCTAGTCTTGATAAGTCTAGATTTCTCAAAAGATTTATATCTCTATTCTTTTTCTTCAAATCATACAATAGTTGTTATTCTAACTTAGAATATAGATAAGTGTGATCACCCCATTACATTTATGATCACTAATTTTAAAAATGTTGATTTTAACTATTATTTGATTGACAAATAAGCATTTATTTTAAGGTAGTAAAGAAGTTTAGACACTATATTCTTCGGAATAAACTACATGTAATCTTTCCAAACCCTACCACTAAATTAATGTTGAGTCAATGTGAACTTGGAGAAAGAAGAGGTAAGTGGATGTTTATACTCCAAGAGTATGATCTAAATATTAACACTTCAAAGTTGGTAAGATTTCAAGGTTTAATTTAGTTGATTTCCAATACTAATCCCAAGCTAAGTATCATGTAGGTAGAACAACAAAATTTTCATCCCAATGATTGATATGATCCTATTGTTCATTTGTTAATCAATGGATATTATCTTGAATGGTTAAGTAAAGAGAAAAAGAGATATTTGAGGCTCAAGGTAGCACATTTCCTAATCAAATATGGAGTTATCTATAGAAATAACTTTGAAGGCATTTACCTAAGTTGTGTCTCCAAGGAAGAAGTAGTTGAGATCTTGAGTACTTTCTATGAAAATTTAAGAACTAGACATCCATCTGGAAGTACAATAGCTCACAATATCCTTATGGATAGTTATTATTATCCTACTATCTTCAAGGATGCTCACAAACATGTGAGATAATTTCATTCATTTCAGATCTTCAACACCAAAGAACCTAAGGCAGCCATGCCATTAAAGCCAAGAATTATTGATAAGCCTCTTGCTCATTGAGGATTAGACTTTGTGGGGGTTATCAACCCCAATTCCTTAGATGGTCACAAGTATGTTTTGAATACTACTGACTATTAAACAAGATGTATTGAATCAATGATAACCAAGTAGTGTATGACTAAAGAGCTGATCAAATTCCTAAAATAAAACATATCTATAAAGTTTGGGACACCTATATCTCTAATCTATGATAATGTATCTACCTTTATATCCATTGAGATGAATGAATGGGCATATGAAAACAAAATTGTTCTCAAGTTCTCATCAAACCATTACCCTCATGGTACTAGAGTGTCATAATCAATGAATAAGAACTTGATGAAAGCCATAAAGAAGTCTACAGTGGATAAATTAAGAACATGGCATAAACTACTTAAGTATGCCCTTTGGGTAGATATAACAAGAGTTAACCAAGATCTCAAGGCATCAACTTTATTTATAGTATATGTTCAATAACCTATATTTCCCATCACACTCAAACTTTCAACATACATGTTCATGCAAGAGTACATGGAGGATCAAGAATTTACAAGTTCAATGCTACTTGGCATCATACAAATGGAAAATACAAGAGAGGAAGCTTTTTCCAATTTCAACAGACCACAGTTAAGAGTTGGTTTGATGAGAATTCAAGGATAAAGGTGTTTATATAAGGAGACTTGGTCTTTCTTTATGATAAAGCCTCAGAACCAAAAGGAAAACATGGGAAGTTTACTCCCTTATGGATTGGCCCATATTAGATTGTTGAAATAATAGGAGATAACACCTTCAAACTAAAAGACTTCAAGGAGTAGAGTTTACATTACCAACCAATGGAAAATATCTCAATCACTATTTCTCTACTATCCCACCTGAAGTCTTCATGGAGTGAACTATAATATTGGTTAGGATTAGTATAGGTAGGCTTTAGATTAGTTTATTTTATGTTATTTTTTATTCCTTGCTTGTACATAGGTTTGTATATATTTGTTTATTCCCTTTTATTCTTGTTTGTTTGTTTTATGTTTGTTTTGCTTGGTTCCTTACTTTAAATAAGTATTTCCAAGATAGTTCTTAAGTTGAAATTCATGTGATTTCTCAAATGTCAACAAATCAGAAATGCAGGTATGACTTTTTCAAATGACTGATCATGGATCTTGAAATGTGATCTTGATGTTATAATTTTGAGAATTTGGTAAGGGTTGATATCTAGGATGGTTGTTCCTAAAATATTAAACTTGGTTCTTGATCTAAATTTGATTTTGATAAGTATTGCTTATGTATGATGAAAAGTTTGAATTATTAAGACAAAGTCATGTTTGTACTTAAAAAACATTAATTGCCTAGAACTAAGTTTACAACAGAGATGATTTTCTAAATATCAAACATCTAAACAAATCCCAAAACCTAGCTACTTTGGTTCCCAACCTTTGTTAAAAAACAATATATCTCTCTAAAAAAATACAAAAATAAGAGCTTTATTACAAAATTCAAAACTTTCTAAGCAAAGGTGCTTCTGGTAATCTCCACCAGGGCTATAGACATCTAGTTGGTAGTGGAAAAAGTCCTTGAGTAGAGCCAAAGTTATCTTTGTCAGGGATATATATGCTTCGCTAGTATCAAATTAATATCCAATCCTTCCCTTGAGCTAAAGCATGATTCTTAATGAACATCTAAATATGCTATAATTCAATGTTAATGTCCAAGGTCATGAATCTAGAAGTTATTCTATAAACCCCATGGTATTCAATAAGTGGAATCAAAGCACACACATAAAATGGCTTTGTTTTGACATTTAATCCTAATTGTACATGTGTGAGACTTGTCTTAATTATGGCTTGATCTTAACTATGGTACCTAATCATATGCAATAAGTAACCTAGTTATTATTCTAAACTAGAGTCTCTGAATTCTAACATATTTCTATGTTTCCCCTAGAAATCACCATTTTTTGAGGTCGACATACCCCCATTTCTAAAAATGGGGACCCTTGTTTCAAAATTTTGAAAATTTGTGCTTTGATTTGAAAATGTCACTTGATCATAATTTTTTATTTGAAGGTCATCCACACCTAGTTCTCATTTGGATTAATGGACTTTTTTTTTCAAGTGATCATTTTTCCCCTTCTAATGTTACTAATGATTATTGCCTATGTTTCTATATTGTAGGTTCAATGGAATCTCATTTCAAAATGAACTTGATTAGGATTTTGTGCTTCAGATGATAATTTGATCCTTTGTTAATCTTTAATTCTTTGATGGTTTGATTAAATTCATGAATGAATAATGTTAAAACCTAGGGTTTTATACCTTAGAATGTCTTTTAACTATGACCTTTTAATTTTAATTCAAATTTGTGTGGGAATAATTTACATAGAAATAATTATTTGTTCTTTGAACTTAGTTTAATTCTTATCTGAAGGCTTAGTTGTGTTTATCAACATAACTAAATCTTAGTCTAAAAATCTTTTGCTTGGTCCCTTTATAACCTGAACCCCTTTTTATTCCTATATGTTAGCTAATCACATGGTCCATTTTATTATGTTGTAACTTAACCTAAAACCTTATCATAAAGTTTTAATTGCATATATTAATACAATAAAAACCTTAGGCTAAAACTTTATGCCATGTCTTTTACTATCTATGGGGTCACTTTATTATGTCTCAAAACTTAACTTAAAATTTTATCCTAAGGTATTATCATGTTATCAACATAAAAAAACCATAGTCTAAAACTTTAGCCTAATTTCTCTATATTCCCTGAGCCTTACTATATTCTATTACCCACGGGATCAACGGCGCACATTTACTTAGGAAAATCTGATCTAATAGAGCGTATTTGATCAGCCAAATATGATCTAACAGTGCATAGTGAAGGTTAAAAATTTAAGGTCTAAAGAGAAAGCATGGAAATGCTAAGTTTCATAACCATAATGGATGATTAAAGCTTGATTATGTCCCTAAAGATTGATGGTACATAGCTAAGCATACACATTTTGATCGATAATGTATATTAACTTAAAACTTTAACAAATCTCCAAGATGAGCGAGTAACTGATAAGTGTCACCATCATTAAAACCTTCTCATAAATCTAATGGTACATGGAGTAAAGGATAGAAACTAATGGATAAAGATCTATGAAGTGCAATTGATCTATGCAATGTAGATCAATGGTGTGAGATCAGCATTAACATTTCAATGAAGCATAGAATAAATGTAGAAGTGACAAGTATCACAACCATAGGGAATGTAGAAAAATAACCAATGGTATTCAACCTCCCAGATTAATATCAATGAACCATGTTGATCCATGTAATCAGATCCAATGGTGTAAGCCTAGGTAGACTTTTCAAAGATTTAGGCCCAATGAGGTGTTGACATGTGTCCTAGAGGCAATGGTCACATATAAAAAGTTAATAAATATAATAACATGGTGACTCCACGTTGGCATACACAACAATTCCAAAAGTTTTTTCGACCCAGAAAGGTAAAGGTATAAATGTGCAAATCTAAGCAAAATCTAAATCATGAAGCTCACATAATTCAAATAGTTACTACCATTAAAGATATATAAAGACCTTCATAAAATCCCTAGCATAAATAGAAGACCTAATTTGACCCTATAATCATTACAAATGATCCAATTAGAAGTAAATTATAATGTGTGCAAGGATATTTCAATCTAGAACTGAAGTGCAGTCCACTAGTGAGTAATTCACAGCCATGGTAGCTCAAAAAGGTGTTTCTAAGGAGGATGTGGAGCTTTACTTGACTTTAAATGTGGAAGGGAAGATTTTCAAGGACATAGAGTTTTATGCCACCACTCTAAATACAAGAGACAACAATTGGTCTAAGATTTTTTGGACCATTAAAGAATAACTAGCCATTACAAGAGAGGAAGAGAAGAACATGTTTGCAAAGAGACTCTACTATGACATAGTTATTATAAAAATCACTGGTCTACAATATGCAATGGCTAAACCTAAGGTACTTTACTGCATAGACATTCTTAATTTCATTTTTAAATATGCTAAAATAGATAAAGGCATGCTAATTAATGGACATATTCAAAATAAAATGGCCTACATTTCTCCCATAGCCTTTGAGAACTACTACAAATTTCCCAAACCACAAATAGACCTAACCTCAATCAATAACTAGGCCAAAGAGAATGATTTAAGCATCCTTGCCATATGGCTATATTATAAGAGCTAAGTGTTTTCAAACTTCAATAAAAACATCCCCATGATCAATTCAGACCTAGAATAAGGATGATCATGATAATGATGAATAGGTTGTGTGGTAATTAAACCACTACATATGTAGACCAAATTTGGGTACCCTTTGTCTAATTCATGTTGGAAAAGTAGCTCACCCATCCTTCAAGTGAAATAATTATCATTGCTTTAAGTAGATAGATATTTATAATTGTAAAGAGGAAGAAAACCCAATTTTATATGATTGCATACCTTCTAGATTCCCTTCTTGCTACAATCAAGATTTTAAAACTGAGGGAATGGTCTCCTAGTGGAACTTAAACTATTTCATATTATTACTCCAAACTACACATATTTAAATATAGGGACCATATCCAATTTATCTATGACTATGTTTATCTAGCACTTAGTGAGGTTATAACCAGTCATCCCATAGAAAGGGTCAGACCACTAATCAAGAAATATGTTGAAGCTATCAGTGATATCTAGTTATACCTAAATTATACAATCATTAGAATTAAAGGGACTCAAAGCAAACCTCTCAAGTTACCTATCCATGTACCCAATAAGCTAGCAAATTAGGAGGTAACATATCAATTATTTCATGGCATTGATGGCTTATTCATAATAAAGAAGAAAGGGATCCTCCACAACCTCCCAATAACTATTAGAAGGACTAAATTTAAGTAATGGGAGAATATAGAAGCAACATCTAGACATAGAACATCTTTTAGACTAAAAATTGATGAACTGAGGTAGTGGGACCATTATCTAAGGGTTAAGTAACATTTGAAGGTTAAAGGGATTCATGTACCTTATGATCATTAACCTGGTGTTTTTGATCCTATGTATACAAAATCATCCTCATTCTCTGAGATCACCAAGATATTGAAAGAACATAACCTCAGGCCTAGATCTAGGCTAGATAAAAATCATAAAGAATATGATAGATGGTAATTGGTTCTAAGGAAATACCATTTACTAAGTGGTATACCTTATAGACATCCACCAATTTAATTAGTCAGTGTCCAAATAGAGACACAAGTTGAACATAGGCCAGAGGAGAGAAGGCATCATGATTTCATCCTCTTTATCCCAAACAGAGGAATAGGGATCTCTAATGGAGGAGGTTCTTATGGTATCATTAGACCCTAGTGAGACAATTAAATATGATTTAAAAATGCTATCACTAGCCTATGAATCAGATGATGAAGCGATGGAAGAAATAATAAAAGAAAAGGGGAAGGAAGTGTTGGATATAGTTCCTATAAATACCCCCAAGAGAAAGGTTATGTTGGCCATTATTCTAGTGAAGACCAGGAAGCCCAAGGTTACTTTCACTCATCCTCTAATTGAAGTCAATCTCTTTGGTGAAGAAAACTTGATTCATGATGAATCCATTCTAAAATGGTTCATCTATGGTAAATTTTAGAAAGTACCCACTATTCACCATCCTTAGGCCATGATGTAATCCATCAATATCCCTATTCATGAAGATTTGAAGCCATGGATAGTTACCTTACAAAAGGATGAGGAGAAAAGGATGGCTCTTCCAAGAGAATTAGGTGGAGAAAAAATGGAAGTCCCAGCTCCCAAGGTACCCCAATCCTTAGTTGGTGTCAAGTTTGACCCAACAATAGCTAGAATGTAAAGGTTCATAGAGAAGGTCATGGTTGGTGGTGAAGAGATAACTTACCAAAAGGTAGAGCCATTAACCAATTTAACCCCAGTGGGAGGATAGAGGCTTAGAGAAAGCTAGATATTTGAGGAGAACATGATTGAATTAACCCAAGCTCAAGCAAAACAATAGTAGACAATCCTCAAAGGCATGTAACAACAAAAGGAAAACTTAGAGAAACAAGCAGTCTTATCAATTCTAGAGGCAATGGTCAAAATGTTTGAAGAGACTTTGTATGACATGTTTGATTCTTAAAATCAGTAAAGTCCAAGCAGAATGTGTTGATCCAATAGGATGTAGTAGTCAATGGCCTAGTTCACCAATGGTAGAAATCTAGAGGCAAAGTAAAGGATTTGATCATTATCTTGATTGAGGATCAAATTCCTAACTTTGAGATAATCATCTCAGCACATCTAAACATAGTCATAGGATTATTAATGGATAAGATCAAAATTTTGAGCACATGGTCTAAAAACTTGGAGAGTCTCCTTGTGGATGATAAATAGTTGGAAGATAGGATGGAGCATATACTTAGGACCATGATCACCAAACCATCCACACTTAGTTCCATAGGTCTCATCACTGATGAGGAGGTTAATATCAGAGCCACCATGGTCATGTAAGAAGTGAGAAACAAAATTCAAGGAAGGATCTGAGTAGAAAATAGTAAGATCATGGACATGATCTTTACTCTAGAGGATAAGATTGGAGAGGCTAGGAACATAAAATAATCATTAAAAAGGACTAATAAAGATCTCAAAGGCTTGCAGACCAAGAAGATGAACTCTTCATGAAACCAGTTGTCAATTTGAAATTAATAGATGATCAGCATGTTAGAATAATAAAGATTTTGTAACAGTAGCAATAGGGCACTTTATCAACATAGGGACCTCAAGGGCAAGTTAGTTGATTTAGGAATATTCCCTTTGTAACTTAACATCTGTAGTATTTTGAAAAGAGGATATTCTTAATTGTAAAGGCATGTGCAACTTGTAAAGTATTACCTATAGGTTAGTCATTTATAATTATCTATAGGTCTCTAAAATGATAGTAAAAGGATAGTTATCCTTAGTATTTGACATGGTTTATTGTCATACCTCATGAATTGTCTATATAAAGAGGTATTGTCTATTATAAAAAAAAGGAGGGAGTTTTTTAGCCCAAAACTATTCTATAACTTTCGATCAAATTAATATAAGTAGGGAGTTATATATATATATATAATCCACATTTACTTGTGTGAATTATTATCATGTCTTCTCTTTCATTTGTCTGGTCTTATTTTCAGATTTGAATGGTTATTATGAATTATGGATGTGCATCTTTAAATTTAGAATTGTTAATTTGTGATAATGTTAGATTAGTTGAAAGTTCTTAAGTTCATTTCATTTTTTTCACTTCTATTGCATATGTGTTATTACTATTTGCTTGTATGGGTGAATATTTAAAGTGTATCTAGTTCTTATTTGCATCATTTCATAACTTCCTTAGATGTTTGCCTAATGTGTGATAGGATTTGAGATTATGTTACTTCATGGCATACATTGGTTAAATGCATGTTCAAATGAATTTTAAACTTGCTCAAAATGTTTGGATTAAAGATCAGTAACACATTTCTTCTCTACCTTATCCTTCATTTTGTTTATTATTTGTAATCAAGTCCCTCTAGTTTAATTCTTATTATGAATATCCATCTTAGTTTAGCTTTATACTTAGGTTTGAGCATAATTCATTCTAATCAACATAAATCACCCTCAAATTATTAGATCAACTTTAGGCCAGGGTGGCTCCCAACCACCAATTAATACAAATTTTGTGAAACAGTTCACTTGTTTTGCCTCTATTCCACAAAAGATAGTAGGATTATCACAACAAGCAACTCATGCAATGTATTCTTTGAATCTAGAAATGAGAATTTTTTATTAAACACTCTGAACCACCTATGATAAACATTTATGTATCAATAGTATCATTATATTATTTTGTGATTGCTCTTTCTCTTGAGGTATATTTATTTTCACCTCAATGGTTAACACCTTATTTGCTTTCAAAGATAGAGGAGCCATTATACTTGACTTACCCATTTCAAAATTATGTATATGATCAAGAGAAATGCATTGTTCAAGTGGTAACATTGTAGGGATGCCCTCTATTTTATATTATATCATTTTAAAAAAATTTAAAGGTGTATCATCATAAAATATAGTCAATAAAGTTCCATCATGTATGAATTTTACACATCTATGAAGTGTAGAAGAGACTACTTCCATTGAATGTATCCAAGGTCTACCCAAAATTAAATTACAATTTAATGACTGAGACACCACCTAAAGTGTATTTGGGACCATTTGTGTCCCCATTGTCACATCCAAAGTGATTTGGCCAACTAGAGGGTTATGTTGATTTTTATAGACATTGGCATTAGTTCCCATGGTGGTTAAGAAGTTTATGCTACAAATGTTTAGATCTAATATATTTTCAATGATCACCCTTTTGATACCCTTATTTTTCATGGTTACTTGTATTAATAATGATAATTCTTCATTAATAATATCTTTGGATGGTAAATCTATTGGATTAAAGGTAATGAGCTTGGCATTATTCTTGAAACTTGTCATGATATTTACAAAATAAGTAGGCTCAATATCACTTGGAACTTATGTCTCATGCAATGCCTCATATAGGATATCCTCGTAAACATTATATTTATTTAAGAGCTCAAATATTTAAATATTAGCATTTGTATTGCTTAGCTAGTTAATAATGTCATATCCCTTAGATTTTATTATAAGCTTAGGTTTAAGAGGCACTTGTTATATATTAACATGTGGTAAAATGGGTTGTGAAACCTTACCTCTTTAAGTAGTAACAACATGGACCAAAAATATAATATAATTCATTGGTGAATAATGGGTATGGGATGGTAATTTTCATTCAAATAAGATTTTGATATAAAAAAAGTTGGAGAGCATGCATGTTGGTGTCTAGATGTTGGCTCTATAACATTTCAAAATAAATTTTGAATAGAGATTAAGTGTTGTTTTTTATTTAAAACCCTCTCATTATTCTCATGAGTTAGCTTAATATATTTAACAAGGGAATTTATATATCAAACCATAACAAATATCACAAATTTGAACCCAAAATGGGCTATAGATGCATCCATGTTGCATATATTTTATAGCAATCTAGGATCAACAATAGAAAAATTAGAAAACCCTAATTGACCTAGGGTTTGGTGTTCAAAGGTCAAGTTTACCAAATTTTTAACCCTAAATTTGGATGTGGATCCTACTTGGGTAGACAAGGTTAATAATATATAAATGACAATACACAAGGATGATAATCAAATCTACAATAGTCTAATTACATGCTAAAATTAGATACAACATATATTTTTTAATATTTTTTGTTTATTTTCCTTAATTAATAAACTTAATAAAAATAGAAATGATATAGGTTTTAAATAAGAATACCTGTGATGGGGGATGCACACCATTGATCTAGTGAGGTGGAAATTCCTTTTTGGCTAGGAAGGACTACATATACACAAGAGAAAACTTGGACAAGATTGGATTGATAAGATAGATGAGTGGGATGTCTGATACAATATCAGTTCCAAGAAGTGGTATACTTCCTTAGATGGATGTTGGTCCACTATTTTATGTAATCAAGTAGATAATATAATGATATAAATTATAATAAAGCATGTGATAATATATGATACTAAAATGAAATAAATTAATCTACTACACACACAGATATATATATATATATATATATATATAATCAAAGTGTTCATTCCAATATGTTATAGCTAAGTCTTCTTGTTTTTGAATTACTTCAAGTTGCTCGATGATGGCTTCTAGAGTTAGGGCAAAGATGATTGCATAAAGTCTGAAATCAAATGGATATGTCACTCTGATTGGAAAATAATGGGTTATAAACTATAGGTAAGTCATTTATTGAAAGCACATCATGTATATTCTGGGTAAGGTCATCTATAGATAACAATGCATGATTTAAAGACTTAGAAATAACAAATTAGAAACACTTAAGACTGTTAAATTAGTCTCAAGTTGGAGATAGAAATAAAAACATAGGGAACGATGTTGATTGTCTCAAAATTGGTATTGATTATGAAATAAAGTCAATCCTATGAGTAATAATCATAAATCCTAAAAATGGATACTAAAAACTCAAAATGGGGCCTACAAGTGGGCTTTAAGAGATTCTAAATAGCTTAGGGATTAGTTACTAATTTATCTAAATATATTAAGGATGATAAACACAATTTAAATATACAATATAGTAGTCATAATGCACTCAAATAAATAGCATACTTACCTTTGAAAATTCTTTATGTATTGTAAAAAATATCTCATTGATAGGGATGTGTTTAACCTTTGACTGAGTGTGGATGGGCTGAAATAGAGGTGGCATTCTTCTATAATGCTCTAGGGGAATTTATTCAAAATTTTAATGTGAAAATCCAAGATACTTCAACCTAAGGATGGATTGAGTATAAATAAATGTCAATCCTAATAAGATTGATAATGATCATAGGGATCGATGTCGATCTAGTCCAAGTTTAACATGTTTATTCCATCAACTCCCAATCATGGGAGTAAACTTAGTATAGGGTTATTTTTAATGAGAATCAATTATGGATAAGTTGTTAAGGATTTAAAATAACTCATCTCTAATAAGTTTAGGGATATTTTACTAGATTTAGGGATGGTTAATTAGTTACTTAGGTAAAAAGGTGATTAATGTGATTAATTAGATTAATTACGCAATGTAAGACAGTAAATGGTAAAACTATATTAACTAGCATAAAAATATGGGGAAGGGGTAAGACACATTTATTCATAATAAAATGGTGTAAATTTATATTATCTACATTTTTCCCTTTTTGTTAAGCAGTTTGTGATAACTTATCATGGGACAAAAATTATGATAGGTTTAATGCTTGAGGTTTATGTGAAGAGGTATTCCCCCTCAAACTAAGAGTTAGTGAATATGGGTTTGAAAATGAGGTGGTAAAGGATAATTTAGATGGAAAATGAGTGGTGAAGATGCAATCATAATCATTAAGTGAAATACTACACTAATAAGATATAGGATATCCAAATAGGAATGCCCCAAGGTAAACAAGTAATAGATTACCACAATTATGAATATTCAAACTCTATCAAAGGTATTCAAGAGGGAAAAGGCTAGAATAGACTAAAAAATGCATCTAGTGTGCTTGGTATGTGTGCACTACCTAATGACACTCATGCTCAAGATGAGGTACATGTTTAAGATCCATAAGGGATAGACATTGAAATGAATGTAGACCTCTCAAAGGCTATGGGACCATCAAGGGGTCTAAGTCCATAAACTAGTAAATATAGGTAATAAAGGATATGATAGTTACAAAAAAGGATAACATAAGTGGCCTTGAAATAGGGCTATAAGGATACAACAATTTTACAAGTAGTTTAAGGAAGTCAAAATAGGCCAAATCAACATCGATCTAATAGATTGATATTGATTAGGAGAGAATCAATGTCAATCATAAAAGAATCGATGTTGACCCTAAAGGGATATAAATAGGCCATCAAATGGCTTTAGTTATCATTCTTAAATTGAGAACATGTGAACTAGAACCATAAAATTGACACCTATCTACATGTTTTAGTGAAATATACACAATGGAGGCTAGAGAGTGGTTGACGGTGATGACGATTATATGACGAGGTAGGGTTACAATGTTTTTATCATTTTTTTTATTTTTTTACATTTTTATATAGTTTAGTTAGGGTTTTATATTTCATAAGGTTAGAAAGGGTTAGCATCAATCTATAGTGGATTGATATCAATTTCTTGGTGACCAATCATCGATCAATTATGGATCCATGTTGATCGAATAATCAATGATGATCAGCTACCAATCAGTGTCAATCCCTTAAGGGCCAATGTTGATTTATAGGGGTAAATAAAACTTAGTGGATAGGATAAATTGTTAGTAAACTTGATAAATTTGGGAGGTTGATGGGATTATAGGCATGTATAGTATTGGCCATTCAAGATCAAGTTATACCATTACTAGATCGACTATGAGAGGTGATGAAAGATGCATATTGGGATCACCTCAAGATAGTAGGTTTATGAGGTATACACCACTATTATTGAGTAAATATAGATTAGAGTCTATTGGTGGCATTACTAGAGTGATGGGATCTAGATTTAGGGACCTTTTATCTACTGACTAAAGAGATGACCCTAACTCTAGAAGATATTTATAGGGTACTATAATTACCAATGTAGGGAGCAGAGATTATGATAGTGGATAAGAGAGGATGGTTAGAAACATTAACACAATTATATTGGGATGATGTTATAGATATTGTATTCATAGTAGGAGGTTTTAGTTTTGAGGTTTTATATGATTATCAGATAGGGATGGGAGATGGGTGATCATGATCATGATGTTGGCCATCTATTATGTATTACCTAACTTTGGTGGAGACATATTCTCATAGATCTTGGTGGGGGTGATAGAATACATGTCAAATATTATTTACATGGGATCCTACATTACTTGCACATATATATAGGGAGATGTGGGGATGGAGGACATATCAGTGATATGGGCTAGATGTCACCTATCTTTTACAGCATTGGGCTTACGAGCACATTTGAGTAGTGTAACCACCATGGCTAACATGGATAGGATGGCACTTATTTGCATTCAATGTTATTTTTATATGATGGAGGGATGACTTTGCTTATCCACATGGAGATGGGAGAGTTCACAACTTAGACTATTATAGATAGTTTTTGGAGGAGTTAGAGTAGGATGAGGTGATATGGAGGTCATACATCATGTTTACAACATGGCTAGGGATGTATATGGAGTTGATGGTAGGTAGAGAGCAAGATGGTTGTTATGCGGGTAACACACAAATCATGTGGAACTATTCTAGTTTAGACATGTGTGATGATGGTTTAGGCTACATCAATATATACTTGAGGTACCTTAGGTATATATGAGGGATGACTCAGAGGGGGAGTTTCTTGAGCCATAGGTTATAGAGATAGATATTTTGGTAGAGGAGGAGATAAAGGGAGTAGGTGTGGATGATGCCAAAGTTACAGAGGCATATATATTATGGTAGGTAGACTAACATGGATGGGGAATAAGAGAGGGTGGTGTAGTAGATGGGATATGGGAGATGTTGATATAGTAGATGTGGAGACCATAGGAGGATATGGGGAGGGGGATGCAAACATACAAGTGATGATAGTGGAGAGGGATATGGCTCAATCATAGTATTATGGAGTTATATTTGAGTGGGACTAGATACAGTTAGATTTGATAGAGTTATAGGGGCATAATGATGCATTATAATAGAGTTGTGATGAGGCATGCCAAGTATGGGATACATATCATGAGTAGTGTGAGAGGCTTTGAGTATTGGCAAGGGTTGCAAGGGAGTAGTATCAATATCCACCATAGGAGGAGGGGCCCAAGGTAGGAGGATGGGGCCTCCAGGCACTATGAGCATGGAAAAGTATTTGGACATTATGGTAGAGATCCAATATTATGAGAATATTATTACAAAGTAGTTGTCATAGGTTCTTAGATATGTCAGCCATATAGCCATGTAGGTTCAGACTCTGTGCCAGACATAGACTACCACAACTAGAATGGGGAGTGTACCATAGGGGAGAGATAAGAGGTATGGACGAGGAGATGTAGGTGATAGTGGAGGAGGTAGAGTAGATATCCATCTAAGGCATATCCAATTCACCAAGTAGTCATATCTATGGCTAACTATATGGATTAACTTTGTACATATATTATATATTATGACATTTTTATGATGTACATTTGATTTCTTGGATATATAGATTCATGAGTATTTGTTACACACTTTTATTACATGATATTATGTTATTTGATTATGGATCTGGATTACGTGGATTATGTTTAGATGGACTTTGAATTATTTATATTATGGATTATATTGATTATATAGTGTTTACATGGATTATGGTTTTTAGATCATGTGATGTAGCTTTTATTTTGATAATGGATTTATGTGTATGTGTTTTTAATGGACTTATGATGAATTATGGATTTTAAAGCATGCACTAATCTATGATGTCAATGGTTATGGATTTTATACTACATGGATGGCATTTATATGGATTTTTTATTTTGATTATACTAATTAGATAATATGGATGGGATTTTATATCATGGTTGATTATGGATTTGTAAATTATGTTATGATTTTACATGAATTTAAATGTTTGATATTTATGATAAAATGGCTTCTATATTAACAGACCAAAGATACATGACTCATAATTGGATTGGACCCTAACCAAAGCTAGGCCTCTTGTTTTCACATATACACCCTTTTATCTAATGTTAAGGAAAATACTTAACAATCTCTTGTCAACTAAATTCATAAATCTTTGGTTTAAAAATGGGGTTTTTATATTTTTAAGGAATGGGGGAAATACTTAATTCTATGAGAATACACATGTTGTTTTATGTTTTTGAATTGTTTAACCTTAAGTTAATCCATGGATATATGTAGAATAATCAATGTAGGAAGTCTACAAATTTAAGGAAAGATGATCAATGCAAGAAGATTTCATGGGATACAATTTTGGTTTTATAGATTTTTACATGATTTGATTTTAATAGGAAGTTGATCAATGTGGGAATTTTCATAAATCATAGGCACATATCCATCCTTTAAGGGATTGGTCTACATGTTTATATATATATATATATATATATATATATATATATATATATATATATATGTATGTATGTATATATATATATATATGTATGTATATATATGTATGTATGTATGTATGTATGTATATTAGTAGTTGTCCTTTGAGGGATTAGTCTGTAGCTTTATTTTTTTCTTGATTTTAATAATAGTTGTCCTTTAAGGGATCAGTCTGCCATTTTGATCTTTTCTTGATTTTGTATCCCAAATTAAATTTTTTTTGACATACATTAGAACTAAGGCAACCTAGGGTGTTTTCATAAGCCATGAAACTAGACCATGCATTATTTCATTTGAACAAGATTCTAAGGTGAAGGATTTTTAGGAAATAATGATTTAGAACTCTAATATATTTTGAATGGAGATAATCCATGTGAAAATGCTATGAATAGAGTTAGGGTGTCCATATTTAAGAAAACAAGGGTATACTATAGGAAATTCACATGATTCTCAAACACTATGGCGTATGTTTAGAGATAGGGGATAAGATTTTAAGATAAATTATGTTGATTGGTGTTTGCAATAGGATAAATAATAGTAGAAAGGATGTAGATGCAAAGCATTAAGAGGATAATTCTCTAGTATTCCATCAATATAGGCCAAATGATATGCCCCAAATCCATATTTATGAGTGATAATATAGGGTCCAAGCCAATTCAGAGCAAAATTTCCTCATTTAATCTTTATATATTTGTGAAATGTTGATTTTTTTTAAGGACAAGGTCACCCATATTAAATTCTCATTCTTTTAAATGTTGATTATATGCATGTTATATCCATTCTTGATATAAATGAAGGTGATAAATGGCTATAGCTCGATGCTCATATAAAAGTTTTAGCTATGCTAATTATTCTTGATGGTAATCCTCTTAGAAATGATATCCTTAAGAGAGATAAGAAGGGAACTAATTTGTACTTTTAGGGGGAGAACTACTTCAATACCATAGACTAAAGTAAAAGGGGTAGACCTCGGAGGTGTTTGAATACTAGTTTGATAATCCCACAAAGCAAAAGGTATGAGAAGATGTCAATCCTTTCCATCCTCATTAAATATTTTGGTTAACTTATTGAAAAGGGTTTTATTAAATACTTTAGTTTATCCATTGGCTTACAGATAATAAGGCAATGAAAATCTTAGATTAATGCCAAAGGAATCACACAAGTTTTGGACTTGCTTATTTTTAAAATATTTCCCATTATCTATTATGATTTTATGTAGAACACTAAAATGACATATGATGTGATGGTTAATGAAATCAATGATCTTTTTTTCCTTGGTAAAAATAAGGGAAATGGCTTCCAACCATTTAGTAAAATATTCAGTAGTGTAATGATAAAATTATGTCATTGGGAAGATTTAGGATTGATCTACCCTATAAGGTCCAAACCTCATTAGGAGAAAGGCCAAAATTCCCTGGCTACTTGTAATTAATGACTAGGGATATGGGATAAGTTGGTATGTTTTTGACACTTTATGCATTTATTAACATACTCACAATAGTCTTAATTTACCATGGGCCAATAATAACCTAGTCACATAACCTTCTTGGAGATAGTTAAACCACTAAAATGATTGCCACATATTCCATCATGAGTTTCTTTAATCATGAGATTTACTTTAAAATTTTGGAGATAATGGATAATAATACCATTGAATCCTCATTTATAAATCACACCCCCTAGTATTACATATTGGGAACCCCACTGTAGAAAAGCATGCTTACATTTTTTGATAAATCTAAAGGATTGATACCTTTAGAAAAATAATCAAATATCGATGTATACCATAGATTCAAATGATTTTCCTCTATAATATGGATAGAAGGAAGATCATTTTTGGTATAATAAGGTTGATTGACCTTGTGAATAAGGACAAATAATTTATACTCCAGGGAGGAGGATGGGATAAAGGAGGCTAAGGAAGCCATGGTATCCACAAACTTGTTAGTTGATCAAGGAGCGGTATAAATGACATAATGATTAAGGGTGGCTAAAAACCGCTCTACTAATGTATTATACCTATGGAGGATGTTATTATTTTACTAATATATGTCATTTATTTGATTCATTACTAGCTGGGAGTCCCCAAAAATATGAAGTGACTTAACACCTAGATCCAAAGCTATTTCGAAACCTATAATTAGGGATTCATATTCTGACATATTATTGGTAAAGTCTAAATCAATCTCAAATTAAAAGGGTATAGGAATACCTTCATGTGGTATTAGAATAATCCCTTATCCCCCTTCATGTTTACATTTAGATCAACCAAAGAATAATGTCATTTGATATTTGAGTTATCCTTGGGAAGTGGAGGCTATAGATTCATAAAGAAATCTAGATGGGAGATTATTAGTAAGGGGTGATTCTACTAACTAATCAACAATGATCTTCCCTTTAATTTACTTCTAGTTAAGGAACTCAAGATCAAACTTGGAAAAAAGCATAAGCCATCTTTCCATTCATTGATTCTGATAGGGTTTCAAATGCATGAACTTAAGAGTATCGGTATTGGTATTCACATAGGTCTTATGATTAAGAAAATAATGACAAAGCTTGGAGGCTATGAATATTAAGGCCAAACATAATCTTTCAATATTCATGTAACTAGTCTCATTCTCAACCAAGTACAACAAGTGAACTAGGAATTTGACATAGATGGGAGGTTATTATTATGTTAGTATCATAAAATAAATGAAATTAACACATTAAAATACTTACACCTCTAGCCTAGACACTAGGGAGAGCTTGGGGAACAAAATTAAATGAAATCACAATAAAAACATAAAAAAAACAAGTCTTTTACCTTACTTGGAGATCCAAATGGATTTTTGAATGGTGTGCTTGGCTTGTGCATCAAGAAGTCTTTGAAAATGGAGGTTTTTTATCTCCTTATCTCCTTGGCACCTTGGCTTTGATATTGCTTGGCTTAAGATTTGGGAATGGTAACACTACTTGTAAGGCATTTAGGCATTATAACACTAGATCAAAAGTGCTTATTGAAGACATTTGTGAATGATAACTTTACACCAAAATATATTATAATTCAATAGGAAAGGATTTGTATTTATAGCCTTAGTAATTAACTCTCACCCAAGTGTTGGAAAAAAGATGACTAAGAGGGGGGTATATCAGTCTTCAAAACTTTCATTCAATTCAACTTAACTATTTATGAACCATATTAACATGCATGTATAACTCATCATTCATAAATATCAAAACATAAGATCATGAAACACATTAACAATAGCATATACGTTGGAAACCCTCTTAGGGTAGAAAACCCACTGATGAAGTAAATGGAGTATAGTCCTATAAGAAAAAAATCAACATTCAGTTGAGCACCCACTCAACTTGGAATACCAACCCCAATATTTAAATTACAAACTTGATAATCTTTAGCTAAGTACCAACTCAACAAGGAACACCAACCCCTAATTTACCAAGCACCCACTTGGCTTTAGCAAGCTCCAACTTGCAAGGAGGATACAATCCCCTAGATGACTCAGCACCAACTCAACCACCTAATTTTTTATCACCTTCAAATATTATTTTTACTTCTAAAATATATGATGATCTATTATTTCAGATATTTTCTCTCTTCATCCCTCTTAAACTGATCTACAACTCTCTTTGCTTAACTATCCCTTTTCATGGCTTGATTAGGTCTTCTAACCTTGTTCCTTTCTTACAAAACTTATTTTAGATATACATGATATCTTTGTTTGTTTTTATGGCCTCATTTGACTCAAAAATTATCTATTTAATTCACTTATCATGTTCTTCTCTTTCACACTCTTAGCATCCCCTCTTTTCTTCCTCCAAGCACACAAGAATAGGCCTAATTGCCTTGCTTTTAGATAAGTCATTTGATCATTTAATTCTAGGTTGGATATATGTTCAAATCACTTAGTTCAACCATGAATAGGTTAAATAAAATTATAATAACATTCCTTAGTCATGAATAAATTACTACAATAGCTCTCCCATACATCAATTAGTCCTTACTCCTCTTTTAGGCTTATGGAGACCTAATAGGCCTTCTCAACAACACATTACCCTTTGATCTCTTTGAAGCCTATCTAAATGTTTCACATGGTATTAACACATCACATGAAACTCTAATCTCCCATAGCCAATTTTACTTTATGTCTACAATACCTTTTAGGTTTAACTACCACTTGAACCCTTCTTCAAATCACTACTTATAAAAGGTCAAAGCATAATAGAGACTCTACCTTGAAAAACTAAGGTATACATTAAATTTTTCTTAAAAAATATGGTAAAAAATTACATATTTAGAGTCTTTATGACCTTAGGGTAATCACCAACTTCATTTTATGCTTCAACTCAGGGTAAATAGGCTCAAACATTCCTCTACAAGATGTTCACTCAGAACTACTAATTGACTCCAAAACATAGTCCAAAAAACATAAAAATATGATATATGATTGATTATTTTCATGTACAAGATCCTAAAACATCCTAAAAGCAACCTCAATCAATTATATCATGAGATCTAATGAGAACTATTGGTCTTACAGATCAATCTTATGACCTTCTCTCTCACAGACTCTACTTAGTTAAATAAGCCATTTCAGATTTAATGTTTCAAATACTTAAAGTGATTTTAAATATTATAAAAATAATGGATAGATAATTAAAGATCAAAACAACATCGTCATGTATTTTAATGCATCAATATTTCATGAAAACTCATCATGAAACGTCTTCTCTCTTCTGTCTAATTTCTTCACTATCTACACCACTAGGTCTATTAAGTGGCTGGCCAACTTTGAACACCAACTATACACACCTAATATTTATAACCTATCCATAAAAATTCATTAAAATAAACTACAATTATCACACTTTTATCTTCATCCATTTTGCACCATTGACTAGGTCAGCATTGTCTGCTATAGCAAACCTTCAAAAGATAAGCACTTATGTATTTGCTCTTCTCATTCACTTGAGAAACCAATCACACCTAGATATTCCTAGGAGATTTTAATTCAACCTATAATCACTTTTATAATCATATCAAATCATTATAATCTCTTTTAAACAAAATATTCAACATTAGGTCACAATCAAGGTTTTATGAGGATTTAGACTAACTTCTAATCTTAATAATCATTCATAAAACTTAGCTCCTTTTTTTAGAAACCAATTCTTGTAAATTTAATATAAAACCCTTACTCATCTACCATTAATATCTTAGGATCTCATGCAACTATTTCATGTGCCAATGAGAACTAATAAAACCTTCTTGGGTAGACATCTCTTCATTTTGTTCACTTATGAAACCTTGAAACATATTTCAAGCCTTTTCTTTGAAAAACAAAACCTAAAACTTCATGCACATACTTTAAATAGCTTGACTCACTTCTATCATTATTCATCTGCTCACTCAAGTCAAAGAAACTAAACATGTTACCTTATCTGGCCACCATTTCTCTTCTTGCTTTCTAAGCCTTGACCTACAAGTCTTATTAGTCCTTGAATATATCCTTATATCCATATTATAGTCTTTATATTAGAACTATCTTATGTTACAATGCATCTTTTGTATGCTCAAACAACCTCATACACTTACTCTTCTTCAAAGCTTCAACATAACTTCTTTGAATCTACTTACAAATCTTTGAAGCTTGATTGTAGTATCTTCAGAGCCATGTATATAGATCTTCAGAGCACATAAATATTCAGAGATAACCCTCTGGCTTATCTAAAAAGTCTTAAATACCTTAGATATAATCTCATAAAATATATATAATGGTCTAATACTATCACATATTCTTTGAAGCATTCAAAGCATCTTCAATGTTGCTTACACAGAACTTCAGAGCATACTACTACATATTTAGAGCTTACTCGTTTCATTTTTCCATCTACAAATACTATCTCACAAGGTCTAAATAAAACATTACAAGATGGTTTAAATTTTCTATATAGACTTGTACTTACTCATACTACTTCTTAATGAGTAGAACATTCTGTAAATAGTATTCTTTCATCACAGCTATAATACACATTATGCTAGCAACAAAACTCCTTCATATACATACCGTAAAGTCTAATTGACAAAGTATTTACACCAAAAGCTTTTAACATCAATGATATTATATTAACATTAAATTAAAGAAGCATACATCTTCATTATAACAATTGACACCAATGACAACATTAAATATCAAAGCTCCACACTCAAAGACAATGCTAAACAATCTCTCCCTTAATCAATGATAATGTCCAATACCAAGGTGAGTCAAGGTTGAGTTGAGACTTGGAATGGGTTTAAACTAAACCTAGGTGAGTTAAAACTAACTCTAGATGAGTTGATAGTTGTCAAGTAATTATTATTTGTAATTACTAGGCATGTATCTCAAATTATATATTTTACGATATTTTCTAAGAGCTTGACAACTCATAAAGGCGAAGACATTTTGAATTTTTTAATTTCCTTTTGTAGATACTCATTAGTTTAAAATGGATAATTCAACTAGGAATTTAATCTCATTTAGCTTGTTTATTAATTTTGATTAGTATTTTAGCTCTTTTAATATTTTATTAAGTGTGCAAGTACCCTACTCAATAGGTTTATAGGCCAAATTGACAATTACGATGTTGCAAGGTGATTAAGGATGAATCTATGAGACGTTATTCTTGCATACGATAAAATACCCTAATTAGGTATGTCTCAACATGATTTTGATATTTTATGAATGATGCACAACCAAATTTAGGATGTTCAATGATTCCTAGGATTAATTTGCAATGGTTGGTAGGAATCCATTTGAAGTTTGGTTGAAGGCCATTTGTGGCCAGTTTTAGGTGTATATAATTTGCACCTATTTAAGAAGGCATTACAATCTATAGGCACAGTAACATCTTCTCAAAGAATGAAATAGGTCATTAAAAAAGAAAGAAGGTAAAAATTGAAGAAGAAGCTCCAAATAATGTTTGGAAAGCCTATAATGAAACAACATTTGGGAAGCCTATAATGATGCCCCCTCAAGGGAGTGGCTGACACATAAGATTGATAGATGGTCCCTAAAAAAGAAGCAAGAAAAATAATGAAATTAACCCATGGGTGATATTAATCCAATCAATATAATGCTTTCATGCATTGATTTAAAAAGTAATAATTTTCCCAAAGGTGGTTATAATCAATAACAAAGGTTGAGACATTGATTTTCCCAAAGGTGGTTATAATCAATCGCATAAGCACATGCCTCAGTGGGGTTGATGAGTTAAAATAATGATTTTCTCACATGTGGTTATAATCATTAAGATGACCAGGATTGAATAATGATTTTTATTTATGACCCAGTAGGGAAAATTGGCAAGAATAACTAAAAGATATAACTTGTCATATAGATTAAAGATGAGTGGGTGAAAATGTAGATGTGATGGTCTAATGACTGAATAATTCACAAACAACCAGGCACATGAGGATACACAAATTGATGAAATATATTATTATAATAATAAATAATCGATCAATATTAATTATTTTATCATACCTACCAATGTAGAGATGATCATCCTTATTATCATTGATACAACTAGAATAGTCAAAGGGTTTATTTAATCAAGGAGGATGGGAGGATTTACCAAGGTTATCAAGGATAATTTTTTGTAGCTCCACTACTTTTAATATTTCTCAAGATAATTTTTGCTATAGTATGTGATAGTATGCATCATGATATAAAACACCATGATAACATAGTTTACATGTTCATAAGTATTGACACATGATCCAATAAATAATTAAAAACAATGCACCAATGATAAAAACCAAGATGACAATGTGAACATATGAATATGGATGGATTTGAGAATAATGCATAAAGAATCATCCAATGAACACACATAGAATGATTCAATGCACAACAAGAAATCAAACAAATAGGTAAGCAAACAAACAAACAAAACACTAAGAAAATAAATAATCAGACACAACAAAGAGAATAAACTAAAATAAAAACAAATAATGGTTAATCACAATGCTAGCACAAATAGAGAACAAATAAGATAATGAAAATTCCCCCTATGTTATAAGAGATAATGAAATAAACAAACAAAATTAGGGGGGAATAGAAGAAAAGTAAGGGGTAGCTGAGTTGACCTCAATGTGAATCAAGCACTACCTACATAGTCCCAAGATGGGACCTCAAGTCACTGTAGTTCTACCAACACAAAAAGTAGTGAGATCTGACCAAGTAATAACAAGTTCTAAAATTTAGGCAAATGATAATAGTAATGGCAAGGTGATGTGGTAATGCATGATAATAGATGTTGTTCTTAATTTTCCCATATGTGATTATAATTAGGAGATAATAGCATAGGTCAGTGATACTAATTTTCCCATAAGTGGTTATAATTAGTAACACAAGGTGGAATATTGATTTTCCCATAGGCTTTTATAATTAGGGGCACCAATCAAATGTAAATTAAATATAACTTATTAGATCTACTATCACACTACTTTCATAGACTATAATTTAAATACAAAATTCTAAAACTATTAAAATTGGATCAGAATCCCCGCATAGAAGGTGTGAGAAAAATCAAAGGAACCAAGATCAAAGGTTTGGGTAAGGCAACTAAAAATATGCTTTGGTCAATAGTAAAGGGTATGGTGGGATGACATATAGATATGGCATTATTCAAGGATAGTGATGTTATGGCAATTGGCTATAGTGGTAATAGGGTTTACCCTAAGTGATAAGGAAAGGTAAATGGTATGGTATGAAATAATGGCAAGGCAAAGGAAAATGAGAATGGCAAGGTAAATAGTTCTAGCAAGGTAAATTTGCTTGTTGTTCCTGTTGATATGGATATGCACATCCTGATCAGCATATGATACAACTAGAATAGTCAATCATGTAAATTGCTAGCCCATAACTCTTTTGAGTAGTTATTTTTTCAAGAACCTACTATTTATTTAGACTCTAATAATGTTGTTGTGATATTTTTTGGTCATTGATTATGTTTCCTTTAGACATCGAGACAAGATGGATTTGTAGTCTCTATAAAGGAAAGTGTGGCTAGGGATGGTAAATATAGATAAATAGTGTATGTTAAGTCTGATTTAGAAATGTAAAGGTGGATGATAATTGAATGTATAATGGTTAATAAAAAATGAAGATCAATATTTTTAGGCACACATAATGTTGCTAATTTCATATTCAACATAACTTTAGATGTGGTGGGGCCGAAGGCTTTTGAATATACTCTTGATAGGACCAACAGATTTTTTTGTTGTTTGAGCCTAAGAATAGATACCATCTAATTATGTTGTATATTGGAGGCTATATTGATGTTATCTTTGATAATGTCTTTATCAAGTAGTGAAGAACTGTTGTGCTCAGCTATTGGCACCTCAAAGAGGTTTTCACCAATAAATTTGTCTTGATTTTCCCATAGCACCTTCATGAAGGTTTCACTATGGAACATTGACTTTTGAATTTGATTGTCTTTTAATTCCTTATAAAAGGATTCACTAGAAGATGTTGAGTTTGGACTTTGATTTCCCCCTAGCACCTCTAAAAGGTTTCACTAAGATATTGTTATTATTTTGCATGAACATGCTCTTGGCCCCCCTAATATTCTTCAACTGATATTTCACCATAGATGTAGTTTAACAAGGTATGATTATGTTAGTCCTAATCAACACTTGTGGAAGGTGGAATGTCAATATAATGGCTATGTTGGGTGGTGTTAATGGAATGTGTAATGTTAATATAATGGGAAGAGGTAGCATAATCCTCATAGAAGATACTAGGATAACTTGTGTTGATGTTAAAGTAATCATCCTCAAAAACCATGTAAGGATCACAAATATATTAAAATTGATTTTCTTGGCATGTGTAGCCAATATTATAATGTCCATGAATGTATTATGATTCTAAATCTAAATTTGATTCAAGGAACTCTCAATCTGATGTTGATTCTACTTTTGATGCTAATTCTAATGTCAATTTAAGAATAGAACCTAACTTCAATTCTTATTCTTATTCAATTATGGATGTTGCCATAATGATATCTTATTTAATGTTTGGTTTTAGACAAGTAAAGGTGTGTTATGGCATAATGGGCTCCATAGAGATTGTTTTGCCAAAGTGAGACTCCTCAACAAGGGTAAAAAGGATAGAATACAACTCCATAAAGACTAGCTTTTCAAAGAGAAGCACTTTAAAAACAAGAGAATGGTCAAGATAATGATTTTATTTAGGTGGTTATAATCATTAAAAAGTGACTCAGTAAAGACTAGCTTATCAGAGTGTCACTCAATAACATGGATAGTATCAAAAGGTGATTCATCATAGGTTGACTTGTCACAAATAGGTGTTTCAGCAAAAACATCATTGATTAGTTGGTTATCTTGGCCTTGGTTTACAAGTAATTATAAAATACCAATTTTAAACATATCTTGGTCTTTGAATGGTTGGCTCAATTAGAGAGGTATTGATTGGCTCGATTAAGGATTTAAAATTGGCATGGGTTTTCTAAAGTGGTGGATGGTTGGAAATGAATAAATAATGGTTGGTGGTTGGATAATGATAGGCTTATTTATGATGGGCTTGGCAAAGGCTAGTTACTAGCCTAGGATAGTAACTGTGACCTATCAAATTGTGATTACATAACTTTTTTGGGATAATGAGTTACCATACATGGAAGGGATAAGAATAGTAATGGTAGGGCATAGTGAAGCTTGTTTTCTTGTACAATCTAAAGGATGATATCCTAAACAGGTAATGGTAGGGCATTGTGAAGCTTGGTTTTTATCATGAGCCAAAGGATGAGTTCTTAAAATGGTAATCCTTGGATGTTGTGGAGCTTGGTTGCTTTCATAATTAAAAGGAGTGTCAATGGTATAAGTGGGGGATTATATACCATTATCATTGAAATATTGAATGTTATATGCTAACCATCTTAAAGAAGGTATCATCACATACTAATCTTAAGGATCTTTGCTTTGTACCCTAGATTGAGTATTGTAAGGAGAATAAGGATTCATCTCACAAACCACCTCTTACCCATAGGGGTCTTGATCAAAGTCAATTAATGTGACAATGATATCATAACTTTGATTGTACATAAATTAACTATGAGTGTAATGAGACATATCCAAATTAATGATGAACATTTCAAAAAAAGGTTTAGAGTTTTAAAAACTTTGAAAACAAGGTCCAAAGGAAAAATGGTCCAAACATAGTCTAACATGTTCTAAGGAATGGAGTTGTATCTCTAAAATGGTATGTGTTAAAACTTAGTCTAAAATAGTCTAATGTCAAATGTATTAAATAAATGGTCAAGCAGATGAATAAAAACTATAATGCCAAAATATAGGTACAAATTATTTCAAACAAATCTAATCTAAAGAAAAAAAAGTTGCTAGGTCTTTCAAAGAAGGCACAAAATCTAAGTTCAAAATAGGCATGTTCTAGGTCTTTTTAAAAAGGCACAAAATCTAGACTTTTAAACAAATCAAGATAAGAGATTTAATCTAAGAAATTTGAAACACTTTGGCATAAATAAGGCATTTGGATTTAAACATGAAATTGGTTAGTTAGTATAAGGCATGAAACAATAGGCATATGGAAGATAGGCTATTTCTCCCAAATCTATGCAAAAATAATAGTTTTCAAATTAAATAAATTTTTAACCTAAGTTACCCAACCTAAAATATAAATATCGATGTCTAGGCCAAAATTACATAAGGCATAGGTATAAATCAATCGATGTTTGGATTTGAACTTGTCAAGGATAATTTTAAAATCATCTTAGAAAACTAGGCTTCTTTGAACAAAAAACAAGCTAGACAATAATAATGACATAATGGCACTAGGTATAGATCCCAAAGGCACATGTGGCTTTGGTTTCAAATTGGAAATTTGGATACAAGGAAATAATTCTTTGAAATGATTCAAGTAGTGTAATGACATCATCACACTCTAAACAAATGTTCAATGATTTGTTTCAATATCAAAGTCACAAGATTCAAAATGAATTGGGCATCATAATGATACCATTTTCAATCAAATGACACACACAAACAAAGGTTGATAAAAATACTAAGGCACATATACAATGTCAAATGGGTGGTATAATAATTCCTTAACCAAATGAGTGGTGTATAATCAAGGCTCATTTTTGATGTGGTAAGATAGACAAAATAGATAGTTCGATATAAAACCATGAAATAAAGGATTAAAATGACAAAAAAACCTAAGTGTAACATCCTAAATCCTAAAACTTGATAAGGTTGCATAATATTTTTGAAATCATTCAATATACTTACTCTTGAGAGGATTTTAATTATTAATCCAAAAAGTAAAAGCACATGAAAATTAGGGTTTTTAGGCCCCCATTTTCTCTCAATACTTTTTACTATTATATAGAACTTTAGGATATTTACCCTACATCAACAATATGTCCATGTTAAGTGGGGTTATTCTAAACTATCAATTAATGCATGTTTCTAGATGGTCCCAAGTGTGGCTAACACAAGAGATGCCCACGTCAATTATATTTGCATCAACTAGCTTATTTTGAAAAGGTCTTGTCCTTTTCACAACCTCTATAATCATCACTTTCTTAGTGTAGTGTGATGTCTAAGTTGATCATACATTTTGAGGGTATTAATCATTAATAGAGGTAGTTTAACCACTCAAACTACCATCCTAGTGATTCATTATCTCAATTTATATACCCCACCGTGGAGTGGGGTTAAAATAATGCTAGGAGATGAATTCCTAGGTCAATGCTTCTCTAAGAAACCTATGAGGAGTTGATGAACTCCCACTCACAATCTAAAATTCTTGAAAAATAAAGACAAGTGAAAATACTTTAAGGTCATTTTGGGGTCACCCAAACCATATAGATTTGAGGAGGGAGTTAGAGACTTTATTTTCATGATTTTGAAATAAAGTGATAAAGGCAAATAATGAACACTTTTGGTCACCTAGGTTCCCTAAAGGGGATGGGGGGAGAGCATACACATGTCACTTAATTTTCTATAAACAAACAACTATCAACATATAAGAATAAAAAAACAATTCTTAGGAGTATGTAACTAAATGTGAGAGTTTATTTTAGTGTACCAAAATAAAGTATGTTGTGAAATTTGATCCCCTTGGCATTTTTTGTTTACTAAATTTTAAAAACTTCAAAAATAACTAAGGCATGAAAACAACGAAGTTTATTTTAAACACTAAAGGTAAATTGTGTAAGATTTAAAGATGTTCAAACTTTACTTTTTCCACATTAGAAGTTTAAATTCGTTAGAGGGTTTGCCTACTTATAAGCCCAAAATTGAATGAGAAAACAATATTTTGAAATGAACTCTCAGGTTTCATATTTTTTTATCTCAAAGAGATCAACATCAATCCACATAGGGATCAATGTTAGTCTACAAAGATCAATGTCAATCAATCCACACAGGGACCAATGTTGATCCATAGAGATCAACATTGGTCAATCCACATAAGGATTGATGTTGGTCTTTATCAAATTCTAAAATAAACTAGCATCGATCACATGTAACCTATGTGTTGTTAAAAATAGAAAAACATAAAAAACAAACTAAAAACTCAAATTTTGAAGATTTTTAAGCTTCCATTAGCAAAAATAAAAGTAGCATATCATCTCCTTAGTTATATGGGATGCTTGTGTCCCACTGGGTGTGCCAACATGTGAACTAGGAATTTGACATAGAGAGGAGGTTAGTCTTATGTTAGTCTCATAAAAAAAATGAAATGAACACACTAAAATCCTTGTACCTCTAGCCTAGACACTAGGGAGAGCTTGGGGAACAACACTAAATGAAAACACAACAAAAACATAAAAGAAACAAGTCTATTACCTTCCTTGGAGATCCAAATTCTTGTTGAATGGCTTGCTTAGCTTGTGCATCAAGAAGTATTTGACAATATAGGTTTCTTGGCTCCTTCTTTCCTTGGCACCTTGGCTTTGATGTTTCTTGGATTAAGATTTGGGCATGGTGACAGTACTTATAAGGCATTTAGGCATTATAAAACTACATCAAAATAGCTTGTTGAAGATATTTATGCATAATAACTTTGCATTAAAATATCTTATAATTTAATAGACAAGGCCTTGTATCTATAGCTTTATTAATTATTCTCACCCAAGGTTAGTCAAGGTTGAAATTAGCCTTGAAATGGATTCAAACTAAACCTAAGTGAGTTAAAACTAACTCTAGTTGATTTAATACTTATCAAGTAATTGTGATTTGTAATTGCTAGGCATGGCTCTCAAATTAGATATTTTAGGATATATTCAAAGAGCTTAACAACTCATAAAGGCAATGATGAAAGGTAAGGATATTTTGAATTTTTGAATTTCCTTATATAGGTATTCACTAATTTCAAATGGATAATTTAACTAAGAATTTAATCCTATTTATCTTGTTTATTAATTTTGATTAGTATTTTAGCTCTTTAAAGATTTGATTATGTGTGCAAGTGCCCCACTTAATAGGTCCATAGGCCAAATTTATAGTTGTGATGCCACAAGCTGATTAGGGATGAATTTGTGAGAGGTTATTATTGCATATGATAGAATACCCTAATTATGGATGTCTTAATATGATTCTAAGCTTTGATGAATGATGCACAAGAAAATTTGGGATGTTCAGTGATTCCTAGGCTTAATTTGTAATGGTTGGTAGGAATTGGTCTAAAGTTTAGTTGAATCCAATTTTAGGTATCTACATGACTTATTTAATAAACTAATTGCTCTCTATGTTGTTTATCTTGATGAGTAATCATGGCACCTAAATCATGATTTGTAGCTAAGACATACAGGTAAAAAGGTTTATCCTCTCTTGGTGAAATAAGGATAAGGGGAGATAAGAGATACTTATTAAGAGTATCAAATCTTACTTGACAATTTGAATCCCACACAAACTGGTTGTATTTCTTAAGAAGGTGATGGAATTATTGACATCAATCTAATAATTGTGAAATAAAATGGCAAATAAACTATAGTTTCCCTTGTAAAATATGAAGTTGTTTAAGGTTGGAAGGAGGTAACATATCGATAATGACTTTAATCTTAGCAGAATCAACCTTGATTCCCCTAAGGGAAATGATAAAACCTAAAAGCTTTCCTAATATAACCCAAAAGACATACTTTTGGGGGTTAAAAAAAACCTGATACTTGATCAAATGAGTGAATATTTCTTGAAGGATGGATAGGTGATCTTTACAATACCTAGATTTACCAAGGAGATCTTCCACATAATCTTCAATGATTTTATGAATTAAATCATGGAAAATATAGGTCATGGCACACTGGTAAGTTGTTCCTACATTATTTAAACCAAAAGGCAAGACCCTATAACAAAAATTCGCCCATGGAGCAATAAAATCCATCGATGAGTGATAACATCTTGTTTCCTATAGTGAGATCCATGAGCTTGTCGATATTAGGAAGGGTAAAATCATATTTTGGATAAGTAATGTTAAGGTCATAAAAATTAGTACAAAGGTATAATTCCCCCCATAGGCTTTATGATAGGCACTATGTTATATACCCATTGAGGATAATCAATGGGTTGGATAAATTTAATGGATAACAACCACTACAATTCTTCTGTGACAAGAAGTGTTATGTGAGGATGCATCTTTCAAATCTTTTGTTTTACTAGATTAGCTTCAAGAATGGTAACAATGTTATGGATGAGTATAGATGGTCAATTCTAGGCATATCACTATAAGACCAAGCAAAATATTGGATATGATTAGTAAGGATGTTTTGAAATCTTGGTGTTCCTTATAATTTAAGGATTGGTTCACTTTGATATTTAGCAGGACCTCAAGCATCTGTATGTTAATATTAATTATGACCTCATTTAAAAGACTAGGAGACTCAAATGGTATAATATTCTTTAGATATGAAACTCTTACCCCTAAATAATTTAAAATAAATTAATCATCCCAACACTCCATTATGTGGTTTATGGAATAATCTTCATCTATTAGGTCAAGAAAAACTATAGGAAGGGATATGGTTTTCTCATCGCTTTGATAGGCTAGTAATTTCAAGTGAATAGTGCTAATAAAAAAACTAGGTGGGATGGAAATGGTATCATCAATTTCCATAAGGGAATTTAGAGGGGGTGAAGGAGTCTTGTTATCCACCTCCATAGGGATATGGGACATTAAAGCATGATCATTAGTAGCTTCAGGAATTTTCTTGAAATTGAGACCATATTTCTCATGCAATTTTATAAGATCATTTATTGTAACCTCATGAGGTCCTTATTCATAACGTCCTAGGATAAAGCCTTTCCAATCACATCATTATAGATAGGTTTGTATGAAGTGTGGTTTATCAAGAAAGGAAAAGTTAGATGTGAATGGTTTGGTACGAATTTGACTTTCTCCATATAAAAGGTATTGGTTGATTCCTCCATAGGTTAAGTGTGTTTGGAGGTGAGGAGGTCCAAAGGCAATAATGTCTCCTAGATTTGGTTATTAATTACACTATTGGTCAAGGCATCCATATTCCTAAGGGGTTGATAGTGTTGAGAGTTAATAGTTGATACTCCCTTATAGAGAGTTGTTGGAATGTTAAGTCAAATGAGTTTACATCAGGGATATCAGATGAAGGTATAGTAGAGATATCAATCATTTCCCCCAAAAATAATGTAATTGATTTATTTAAGGGTATTAAGACATCATTAGGATGATAATTCAAGTTGCACATCCTAAATAGATGTGGGTCAACTGGAACCACATGGATCTTACCTTCATGCTCAAATTTAAAACATTGATGTAAAGTGGAGGGAACATAATGCATAGTACATATACAAGGATGTCCTTTTAGTATGTTATATTTAAATTACCCTTCTATCATGTAAAATAACTCTGGGAGGGTATGTATACCTACTTGGATAGGGAGGATGATTGTACCTAATGTGGGGGCAATAATATCATTAAACATTCATAGGATGATTGGTGATTCAAATATAACAATTTTTGGTAATTGGAGTTGACTAAAATCATGTGAGGAGATAATATTTATACTAGTTCCATTTTTAATCATAACATTTTTGATTCGTGTGTCATCAACTTGGGTAGTGATAAATAATGGTGGGTCTTGGTCATCATGTTGTAATGGGAATATTTTAGAATCTTGAAATACAATAGATGACTACTTCTATAAGGATTAAATGAAATCTGACATAGGCTAAGGTTTGTCTGATTGTATCTATGTGGCCTATAAGGTCTCTATCATAGTTTCATGATGTTATAGAGAATTTTGGATAAGTTCACATAAAGACATCTTGACAGGGAGTCGATGGAGTTGTTTTAGAAATATCAACTCCAAAGAATTATTATTTTTTTATTTCCCTATAATATAAACCATAGGTTTTGGGATAGGCATTTTAAGATTATATAATATGGGTAGGTGATTTTGCAATAGTCACCTTGGTTTTGTTGGGATTTTTGGTTTTATGACCCTGCATCTGGGATTGAGTGGCTATGTATATTGCATCTATTTGAAATAATGGTGGGTTTGTTGTGTTTTCAGAATCATCTATGTCTAGAGGGTTTGAGAGGGGTTGATACTGAGTTTAATTATAGGTTTTTTCTTCCTTTGAAGCTCATTTTCACCCTCTCAATGATGTACTAGTTCCTAGGGTGGTTGTGACTCTAATATTTTGACTATGAGGATAATCATGACCAAATTTTTCTAGTAAAATATCATCTTCTAATAAATTTTAGACTACAAATTTTAGCATGTTACAACTTTTGGTATCATGTCCCATTATTTGATGGTAAGTACATTTCTTATTTTCCTTATACCATGTCATTTTTTGAGTATGGGGGTTGAGAGGCTTTATATGTGGCAGTGTGATGAGGGAGGTTTGAAGGATTTGATCGAGAATATTGGAATAAGACCCCCATAATGGATCTTGGTTAGGTTTTTTGACCTTATTAGGCATTGGCATGGGAGTTATACTTGATTTCATTTCTTGGTTCCTCAAATTGATTATTTGAATATTTCCCATAAAAGGTACTTTATGCTTGGAATAAGACCTTAAACTAATATTCTTAGGGTAATAAGTATTTAAGGGATTATGTATTGGCATTCTTACTATGGTAAGATCCCTTTATACTAGTGTATGCTTCTTATAAGAATATTCCATAATGGTTTCTTTTAGTCTTATAGAAGGATGAGGTCCCAATATGGATGCTCTAGGTCAAATTAGAGGTAGAACCATTTTACCTTTTCGAGTATTATCAAAAGTAGTGGGGATATCCTCTTTAGGGAGTTCAATTCTTATTGGTGGATGTGTAATGATTTACCTTGTGATGCACTAAGGTTTTTGTTTCCACTTCCTGAAACATTTCCATTGGTTTCTCTTTTTATAATATTTGGGTCAACCTGAGCTATAAAGAAGGCTAGTTTTGGAGTTGGTTAATGTAATGTACCAGACATCTTAGGGGGAGTAAGATAAAAGGAATGGGTATGATACTTGAAGGTGTAGAAGTGACTAAAGTAATAATTTGCATATCTTCTAGGATATCTAAACAAGTATCCTCCTTGATAGCTTTCTCATCCTTTATTTTTGGTAGATTGCCTTGAACAATCTTAGGTAATGTTTCCTCAAGAGGATCCCAAATAATAAGATCCAGAAAACTTGAGTGATTATTAAGAACAAATCTAGTTGGTTCAAATGGTTGGAAAACATCTCTTGTAAGGATATCTACGATCCTTACTATTTCAAAAGGTGATTTGGAAGCACTACCAACTTATTTAGGCATAAGTTGATCATGGATCATACGTATCACATGGGTCTCATGATCATAGGTGCATTTTGAGTTTTCCTATATAGAATTAAAAGTAGAAGGATGGTTGGATAATGATCGCCTAAATATATCTATGGATTTATTTGGAGGAGAATTAGGATTATATAACTATAATTCCCCTTGGTCAATAAGGTTTTGAACTAGACCTTTGAAGTACCGACACCTATTGACATTATGACCAGGTACATGATGATAATTTTAGAATTCATTTTCTTTGAACTAATTAGGCTTTGGGAAAGAATCATCAAGGAGTCTAATCGAAGGAATTTTGATAATATATGATTTTAATATCTTGTCTAAAATGGAAGCATATGACTCCCATAAGGGTTTGTATTGTCTAGGAGTAAACTATGTTAATAATTTTTGTGGTTGTGTTTGGGAAGTAAAAGATTTAGATTGGCTCTTTGTCTATGGAGGTGTTGATTTTTAGACAATAGCATTTATAGTGCCTTTAGTTTTGGCATTATTAGTCCCTTTAGAATAATTGGGTTTAGAGTTTATATTATGTAACTTTACCTTTCCTTCCTCTAAGGCTCAAATTTCTATTTTATAAACCATGGAAAAGGCTTCGTAAAAATTATTATGTGATTGAACCTGTAATGTTGATGAGATATACTTAGCACACAATCTAGCAAACAACTTGATTAATTTTGGTTGAGGAAGGGAGAAATTAAGTTGGTTTATAATATTTTCCATCTAGCCATGAAAGTGTCAATGGATTCTTCATCAAATTATCTAATGGCATAGAGGTTGGTTATGGTCAATTTCCTTGCAATGTTAATGGAAAAGTGTTCTAAAAAGATTTTGGCTAATTACCCAAAAGAGAACAAGAAGTGTTGAGGAATAAAATTATACAAATCTAAGGTTGGTCCAAATAACGACATAGAAAATTTTCCTATTAGGAGAGCATCACCATGATCTATGAGATAATAAGCATGTCTAAACACTCTAATTTGTTGTTGAGGATCTTCCTTGTTTTGAAATTTCATAAATTTTGGAAGTTCCCATTTTGAGGGATATGGTTAGATGAGGACACCTATATGAATGAGTTCATTGAAAATTTACTCATATGTGAGCATACTTTTATACCCAAAGGTGGAGGCTTCTATATTTGCCATCCTGTTCATAATGATGTTCATAAGGTCAGATTGGGTATTATATTGAGGAATACCTCATAAGCTGTTTTGTTTTGGGTGTTGATAGAGGTAGGGAATGGAGTAGAAAATGATTGGGAGAAGGGATAGCCAATAGAATTGGTTATGATAGGTTAGGATGCTACCACATACTATGGGATTTGTAAGTGTATATTTTTTTGTGGGGATGAATGAAGGTAAGTGGACCCAAGGGTTTGTGAGGGAATTATGTATTGAGTATTCAATGGGATGTACTACTGAAGAGGCAAAATCAAAGAAACCTATTATAAAGGTTGGGTTTGAGGATTCAAATCTATGCTAGTTTGGATGGGTGGGAGAGTTGTAGGTATTGAAATTACTAAGTTTCGGGGTGAAGTAGTGGGTGGTGGAGTAAGTGTAAGTTAAGGTGTAGTAACATTTGGGATTGAGTGATGGTCAGAAACGGGTTACTAGATATAAGTGGGGGTGGATTATTCAAGGGTTGAGATACATTGGTATCATAACTTGTTGGAGGAGGATTGTTGAAAGAGGAAACCATAGCTATAGTAAGCCCTTTAAGTCCCTCTAGGGGCATGCCAAAAATTATTTTAGAAGATTGGGCTTGATGGGAAACATAAATACATATGGCTTAAGTATTAAGGTAATGATTGATGGAAATAGGATTACTACCTAATATACTAGCAAATTATTGGTCTCCCTACATATAAAACTAGGGAATTCATTCTCCCATAGATTCAAGAGAGGTGGGAGGACATAGGGTATTTTGCATGGACAAGGATGAGGTAGGAGATTTAGTTTGTTTTAGAAATTGTTGTCACATCAAAACCATGTAGCACCCAAAATAAATAAATAAATTAAACACAAAGGCATGTAATATTCTTTTTTATTATCTCATTTTAATGAAAGCAAACACACAAAATACTAAATATACTTAAAAGGTGTTAATTTTTAAGAAACTAAATTTAGAATGTGATAGGGAAGAAGGTTAATGAGGGTACTAAGAAATGATAGACTAAAGATGGTTTTAGATTTTATTTTAGGATGGGAACCTCTATATACATTAAGGTACATTGAAGCCTAATTTCATGTTGGAAGGAAGTACATGGCTTGATATTAGGGCCTACCCCTCACTTCACACACCATAATGATAAGGGTGTCAAGTGCTTAGCCTTTATACTTATTGCCAAAATATATATACTCGATCGGTACATTGAGGTGGTTTTTCCCTTGGTGATGAAATCCAAGTTGATCCACCTTAGGTAGGAAAATGTTTTAGTGCTTGTTTTAATATTATGTGGTTTTGGATGTGTGTGAGAAAGTGTGATTATTATGATATATTAACTTGAATATATTACTCTATGTGAATTATCTATGCAAGCAAAGGATGAATACAATTCTTTTTAAACCTTAAAAAGGAAAGCAATAATTTTTATATTTTTTCTTTTTTGAATGAAAGCAAATAATCAAGAAAATGCAAATAATGAATGATTTCACAATGAAATATAACAAGACTAATGGGACCTTAGGTGTCCCACCGGGCTTGCCAAAATGTTTTAGTATTTTTTTGTTCATTTTATTTAATTAATAAACTTACTAAAAATAGAAATTATAAAGGGTTTAAAGAGGAATATCTGTGATGGGGGATGTGTACCATTGATCTAGTGAGGTGGGAGCTCCTTTTTGGATAGGAAAGACTACCTACACATAATAGACAACTTAGAAAAGATTTGATTAATAAAATAGATGAGTGGACTACTTGATACAAAATTAGTTCCAAGAAGTGGTACACTTATGTATATCAATGTCAATCTACTATTTTATGCAATCAAGCAAATAATATAATGATATAAATTACAATAAATCATGTGATAAGATATGATACTGAAATGAAACAAATTAATCTACTGCATAGATATTATCAAAGTGTTCATTCTAATATGTTATAGCTAAGTCTTCTTGTTCTTAAATTACTTCTAGTTGCTCAGTGATGGCTTTTAGAGTTGGCAAAAAGATGATTGCACAAATTCATAACTCAAAGGGAGATGTCACTCTGATTAGTGAATAATAGGTGAGGAACTATGGGTAAGTCATGTATTGAATCCATGTCATGTATAACACCAGGAAAGGTCATCTATAGATAATAGTGCATGATTTCAAGACTTAGAAACAACAAATTGGAAACACTTAGGACTGCTAAACTAGTCTCAAGTTGTAAATAGAAATAAAAACATAGGGATCAATGTCTATTTTCTAAGAATTTATATTAATAATGAAATTGATGTTGATCATATGATTAATCATCATCGATCCTAATAGTAGATATTAAAAACTTAGAATGGGGCCTATATGTGGGCTTTAAGAGATTCTAAATATCTTAAGGACTAGTTACCGATTTATTAAATAGATTAAGGATGATAAATAGAATTTAAATAGATAATACATTAATCAAAATTCACTCAAAAAAATAGCATACTTAACTCTAAAAATGCATCACGTGCTACAAAAAATATATTATTGATAGGGATGTGCTTAACCTTTGATTGAGTGTGGATGGGCTAAAACAAGGGTGGTGTTCTTCTGCAATACTCCTAGGGAATTTATTCATTATTCTAGTGTGAAAATATAGGATCGTTTAGCCTAAGGATATATTGAGTATAAACTGATGTCAATTTTAATAGGATCAACAATGATTATGGGGATCGGTGTTGATCTAGTCCAAGTTTAACTTGTTTGTTCCAACAACTCCAAATCATGGGATTAAACTTATTCTAGGGTTATTTTTAATGAGGATCAGTTATGGAGAAGTTATGAAGGAGTTAAAAAAACTTACCTATAATAAAAATAGGGATATTTTACTAGATTTAGGGATGGTTAATTAGTTACTTAGGAAAAAAGGTGATTAATATGATTAATTATGCAATGTAAGACGGTAAATGGTAAAACTATATTAACTATCATAAAAAAGGATGGGGAAGGGGTAAGACACATTTATTTGTAATAAAATGGTATAAATTTAAAGTATCTAAAATATGCTAAATTTATTAAATTGAGATAGGATAAAAATAGAAAGTACAACTATGCTAGATATGAAAATGATAAATAAATAATGTACTTAGTTGGTTTTAATGCTAACATAGTTCTGGATCTAGAATAGGTAGGAAGCAGACTAGAAGAGGATTTTGAAAGAGTCAAAAAATTATAGATTGAGTGTCATTGGAACTATAGACACTAGTGCCAGATTTGGACATTAACATTAATGCTACTGTCTGAACCATAGCTAGGTGTCTTCTATGAAATACCTCTTTGAAAAGGATCAAACCACCTAAATGCTTTTGGGTTTGTCTTCACCTTTGCTCTAGTGAATTAAAATATGGGTCATGGACTATCACTCTTTATGAAATTATAAAATCCTAGTTCTTCATCTTTATAATCACCTTGGGAAAAATGGGCTAATGGGCTCACAGTGTTGAATTAACCCCAAAGACCCCTCTTTCAATGGGTATTACCTACATATCCACTACTCCAAAGGACTTAGACTGATTTAGTTTTCCCCTAATGTGTTTTCTTATGTGTGTACAAGGGTACAACATGTGGAAATAAGGTATAATAGTGACCTAAATTGTAACTTGTAAAATTGGGCTCTTATGTTGCCCATTCAGTACTTCATACATGTAGATTTGTAGTCCCTATGACTAGTATGGAAATAAGAATAAATAGGGAAGCTTTGGTAAATTAAATGCTCTTTGGTATGAATGTTAGGTGAGGAATGAATGAGGATTGATTATTAATATATAACACTCCTATTGGGAAATATCTCACATTAAAGCACCTAGGCTGACCATTAGCATACTTTTTTACAAATTAGATGACTATAGGGAACTAGACACTTGCATCAAGATAGGACACTAGAGTCGATGTAGGGTTTTTGGATTAATGCTTATGTCTTAGAAATTTTAAAATAGGTACAGGTTCAAAACTTGTAAGGGCATAAGATATGCATATTTTAAGAATTCGTGGCAAGATAGAAGGGATAGATCATTAACATAGGACTAGTCAAGCCAATAGATAGGAAAGGAGCACAAGATAGAGTAGATGTGAGACTTCTAAAAGTGGGAAAGGTCCATAACTAAGAGGAACAACCAAGGTCTAAGATTTTCAAGTGTATAAAACTGAGGTGTTATATAATTCATATATATTATCTACATTGGGAAGGAATCCTAGATGTAGGCCATAATGTTGAACTATGCTCCATGTAAACTTGTAATCAAATATATGTAATATCAACCTTTACTTAAGATGAATAATAAAAAAGTAAAATATAAGAAACTAGAGAGTGACAAGGAATGACTATATAGGATTGATTATACAAACAATTATGCTTTTCTGGTGCAAAAATTGATGATTGTGGCATGTTGTGTATTTCTATTAACATTGAAAATATTGGATTGGGTTGTTCATGCCCCAATCCTCATCAATAAGTGGGTGTGATCAAGAAATCAAGGTTTAATTGACTCCATCATTTTCATCCTAGAGCAGTGAATTAATTTAGAATCTTTGTATAAATCTTAATAGATATTTCTTATACAAAAACTAGTATAGATATTAGTGTAAATAGTGAACCAACCACTGTAAATGGAGTAAGGTTAAATTGTAGTGTAAAAATGGCACAAAAATAGAGCATATATTGATATAATTTGGGTCTAGTGTATACAACATGAATAATGATTGATGCAAAAATTGATCAATAAGGAAGAAATGTGCCACACACATGCCCCAGCTAATATGTGGTGTATATAAATTTTGAGACTAAGTAAAACAATCATGATTTTGAGAATAAACCTATGCACTAAATTGGAACAACATGTAGTGCATGATTTCCCACAAACTGAGCAAACCTGAGATAAACTATGTAATTCTAATTAATTCTAGAAACAAAGATTGTGAAACTATTGAGTACTGATCTGAGTAAACTAAGATTCTAGGAAATTATAGAAATGGCTATTTATTAGGCATTTAGACAACAACATTTTGAAGGACACTAAAGTAGTGTTCTCTTATCTAATGTGTCCCTCTTGTCCAAAGTGGCTTTCTATGTATTTTTGAGCTTGAAGTTATGTCAAATGTGTGATCACTACTAAATCATGTATGTGTATTGATTTGGGAAGATCAAGTCTCTAATACAAACCTATATGAGTTCCCCCTCTTTTGAGGTGAAATTTTGAACCTATGTAAGAACTTAACTCAAAATAAAATGTTATGCAATAATATGTTATAATGTAAAAAATGTAAATTTGAGTAATAATGACATCATGGAAAATCATGACATCATTGTGTATGTAAACTAAGCATAGTGATGATGTAAGATGCATGTGAAAATAAGCACTCATAGTAAGTGTGTCTAGATAGATGTGACAATGAATCACATAGATAATTTGATCAATTAAGTATACAATTCTAAACATGATTACTAAGGGAGGAATGAATGATGTCCATCATGGCATTGGAAGGGGTTGGGTGTAT
Source organism: Torreya grandis (assembly GCA_037957365.1). NCBI lineage: Eukaryota > Viridiplantae > Streptophyta > Pinopsida > Cupressales > Taxaceae > Torreya > Torreya grandis. The sequence continues at coordinate 1,726,613 of JARHVA010003251.1, forward strand.
GATGTTCATTGTGGCATCCAAATTTGATCAAAGAAACAAGAAAAGTGTCATGACCATGATGAAAATAATCAAAAAGTACACACAAAAAACACATAATAGAAGGCCAAGGGGAAATAAATAATGGAAATGTTTAAAGGTCACTCACTTGAATATAAAACACATTAAAAGACATGTTCAAATGACCTCACAGGCATACATGAAATAATAAAGGTTTAGAGCCACAAAGAAGGGTATGTTCAAATGTTTGCACATGGAAAAAAGACACACACAAGGACATGTTCAAATTCCTTCACACACATACAATCAGAGATGTAAAGGCTTAGATCCATGTATCAATGACATATTCAAATGTCCTAAAATTAAATAGGGAAATGCATATGAGATATAAAGTTAGAAAATTAATATAAAAATCCTGCATGATTATGTATTATGATCAATGAGAGCTAAGTTATAATCTAATTAGTATTTAGTAACTGATATAATCAATAGTATATCACAATGTTAGTGAGTGAGTAATATTATAATATGTAATATAATGTAAATTATTGAGCATGCTAGTAAGATAATGTGGGCAAAGAAGGATAAAACATGTGTTTACCATGATATTAATGAGTTATCTTATGAATGTACATGTTGTAGGAACCATATGTGAAGTGTGGGACTAAGTAGTTATATTCTTATTTCACTGAGACAAGAGTGGAGTGAGGGACACTAGATCATTATGCTCCAATCCTCCACAATGTTGCTATCTGAATACAATTTCTAAGTGTGTATTAGTAAAATCACCTATAACTAGTTCTTTAAATGATGCCATGTGTAATATGTAGTCACTAATATATTCTTGTGAAACAAGTATGATCTAAAACTAGATAAAACATATATATAATATTTTTCACAACTAAATTGATGTATGACAAAGTACATATAAGCATGCATAGGTCTTGGTTTTTTCTATTTTCAGAAATATTTTACTATTTTTTTATTTTTTGCATGTATATGAATTGATAAATAGAGAAAAGGATATTAATTGATGACTCATTTAAGATTCTTACCATCAATATATCATACATTAAATAAATAAATAAATAAATATTGATCTCTTGCAAATGAATATTATCATGCAGTTGTGTAGGTTCTATAGCATTACCATATTCATATTTGGTATAATTAGTATGATCAAGATCATACCAATATGGATTATTATAATCATCATATAGATTTTAAACTTGTGAAATACCACTCTTGTCTTCTATTGTATCTTGATATGAATAAGGAACTACCCCATACTATGGTATTGACCTTTCTAATTTCTAATTTGCAATGTGTATTGTGTCACGTGCCTTAAGTGATATGACGTTACTTGTATCTATGTGTATGTTAGATAAAAATATGCTTAATTTTTGTTTTTTTGGCTATAAATATTTCCCTTATTTGGATAAGGATGTGACATTGCCTTCATGATAAAATTATATGCAACCTTTATTGTTATCAATCATTACTTTTATTGATTTTAACCATGATCCTCTAAGAATAACATTGTAGATTCTTGAATTTGAAATAACTTGAAAATTAGGATAACAATCTTTGGAATCAAAAGATACTTTTAACTTAATTGATCGTATACACATTTTTAGATGCATTAGTATAGAAAGATGACACTACAAGTTGTAATTGATCCCATACAAGTGCATAATTTTAACTAAATATTAATTTTACATGTCTATAGTGTACTCCTAGCCTTTCTCTTTCTATTTAAAAAATTTTAAATTCTTTCAATCTCATATTTCATGCATTAGTTATATTAACATCATCTTGGTTACAGGTCAGTCACCAATAAATCACTCAAGTTGGGCTCACACAATGACAAGGTGTGTTATCCACATCCAAGTATGCATTTAATTCATTTAAAATAATAATTTCACTAATAAATTAAAGGGGGGAATGTAGATACTAAAATCTAATTCTTGTACACTTGGTAAATATCCATCATGCTTGTACCTTTTCGTTATAGACCTGGCCACTACCGAAAGGTTTGTATTCACTATCTATTTATGCCTAAATTTATTATCTCTTGGTTTGAACATTGTTATTATGATTACCAATCCTTCTATACTTTTCAAAAATGTCTAACTTCACTACCAATTTTAGACTTGTACCTATTTTTTATCTTCCTGGACACTTGTGACCTATACATACACATTTATCAAAGTGTCTAACACCCAAAAGTCATCTAGTTTTCTAATGAAATATATCTTAAAAGTTATAATAAGTTCTTTAGTGCAACATATTTTCAAAATGGATTGGTATATATAAAATATCAACCCTCATTCATTCTATACCTATAAATCACCTAAAATTCACATAGAACTCACATGCAAAACTATCAAGGAACATTCAAGTGCATGTTCAAGTCAAAAAAACTACCCTATTCATCCCTATTTCCATATCATTCATAGGATTAGTACTTCCATAGGTTTAAATCATTCAAATATCAATATATGACACATATTTTCCAAGTTACAAGCTAGGTCATAGCATGTCATTGCTTATCACATATTGCATATTGATACACACACAAACCAACATGTAGGAGAACTACATAAGTTTGAGGCCCTCTTCATAGTATTATATATTTAAATAGTTCCCATTGATAGAGGGGTTCTTGGGGTAACTTGACATTATGATCCCACTAACCCATTTTTCCCATAGTCACTCCAAGGGTGAGGAAGTTAGGGTTTGATCATTTGATAAAGAGTGACATCATGTGTATGTGATATGCATACATCATAAGAAAGGTGACATAAAACCTATAAGGCTCTAATTAGTCACATCTAAATCTAGTTAGTGTTCCATATTGGACACCTACATCAACATAACCATCTAGATCTGATGTAAGCATCTAAGGCCATAAAAAGGATATTCTTAGAAACTGATTATTGTTCTAGGATCACCTTTTAGTCCACTTCTAGCCCATTCTAGATCAAAAATACATAAGCATAGTAAACCAGCTAAGTATCAATTATTCTATTTTATTACAATATCTATCAATAGTTTTACTTTAATATTTTTAGCAATATCTATTATATAACTTTAGAATTGTATTTAACTAAGTTTCTATTAATTGACCTGCTCATTAGATTAGTTCACCATTTTTATGTGAAATTTAATCTAATACTCCTTAACCCTAAATATCTAAATTTTAGGTTAAATAGAACCATAAGAAATATCTCATGTGTAAGTGTACCAATAATCCCATATAATGGGTTCTCATAATGTGGTGGAAGAGGATGTGCATTTTATTTCATTTGTACTTCCAGTGCTTCCTTATAATGATCCAACTATTGAACCCTTTATGGATATAAGGATTAATATAAAAGAGAGTAGCCTAATCAAATAAGGAGTAGGCTACTCTAAAATTATACCTATCAAATTAATTTATATTCTAATAATATTTTGATGAGATATATTGAATCTAAACATATTCCAAATATGGAGAGTAAAACATTCAATATTCTAATAACATTAATACAAAGGAGAAATTGTACTTATTTTATACAATGATGCATAGGGAGATCTAAGTAATGGAGGTGTAGAATTTGATTGTTTCAATATTTGGTCTTGTTTTCATATTCTAAATTTTGCTTTTAGTCAGCCTTGACACTTATGTCACCATATGGACACTAGAATTGATGTTACTATTTTGATTCTATTGATAGTTTATTGTACATAATATTGACTATTTTTTAAAACTTCCACCTATGCATATTAGGGTTGATTATCACCTTTTAGATTCTATATTTATATCATATACTTAGGTTTTTAATATCATTATTTTGATCAAAACCTTAGATCTTCCAATTAGGACATGCCACCTTGTAAAATAAGGGTTAGTGTGCTCAAGTAAAGTTGAGTTGGCCTCAAATACCCCTCTATCAATGAGAACTACCTACATATCCATATAATTTAAAGAGGGCCTCAGACTGATATAGTTTTCCCCCTTATGTAGGCTTGTGTGTGAACAATTATGTAATATTCTAAATACAAGTGCATGTATCAATCTAGCTTGTAACTTGGAAAATATTAATCATGGGTTGCTATTTTGATGATTTAGACCTATCATTAGATTGATATTATGATTGATTTATAAATAATAAATAATGGAGAAAAATAACTTAGTTATGTAATTATTTTTTAGTAATGTAGTTTAGGCTTGAGAGGTGCTTCCTAGATGAATAACGAGTGGGCCAAAACTTATATTTATACCACCTCTTTTAAAATGTTTCTCATGAAAGGGTTAATGAAATCAAATAGGCCAACCCATACATATTAAAATATCTACAAATTTAAATGTTTTTAATGTACAGACACATGTGTTAGAGCAAGGACACTAGCATTGACGTTAGTGTTGAAGTCTGAATGTAAGTTTCTAAGAAGATATAAAGTTGTTAAAGCTTTTAAACTAAAATTAAAGGATATATATCATGTTTTAATCATATTATAGGCTACAAGTGATCTAGTTAATCATAATATCAAGGTTAGACTATAAGATAATAATTTAAGCATAGTGAGATGGTGAATTTGAACCTTTTATTTTCAAAGTAGGTCAATAATTGAAGGGTCTAGCCATAACTGATATTTTTCAAGTGTACAAGATTATTTTAACATATAAATCCATATTTGAGTATCTACATTTTCCCTCCTCTTTAATCTAGTAATGCATAAGGATGAAAATACTATATTAAAGGAAATAAATGTGTATCATGGTGTGTACAACACACCTTAATTTGACTTTATCCTTATTTTAATTTATTGTATGTGTCTGACCTATAACCAAGATTATTTTATAGGTGTAATTAGTGCATATAATCTAAAAATGAGTAATTTAAATTACTTTAAATAAAATATAAAATGAAGGAGTATATATGTGTCAATGCAACCATGTTACTTCTTTTTAGTTTGATTTAGTAACGATGCTTCATAGTTGAAGCATTGGATAGAGGTTCATAACTAAACCTTGGATATGTGAAGATGGAAATTAGAGGGTGATCATGATCCCAATCTAGTATGAGGGTCAGTCATTCCAAGTCCATCCATATCACTTAATCTCAATCACATAACTCAAGTGTAAACATAATCTAGCTAATATCATTTGGGTCAAATGGTGTAACCATGTTAACCCACCATAAATATAATTAGTGCCAAGTCCATTAAGAGCATTGAATCTCAATTGAAATAATCAAAAAATCCAACTACTATAGTAGATAAATGCTCAAATGATGCATCTTGGTAAGGTTGGTGCATAAATATTATATTTATAAATTGGTGCATTTGCATGGCATATGCACCTAAAATGTATCTCAAGCTAAAGTATCTATCAAAATATAACCTCTCCTCTATAGACTATGTATAATATATTATAAATATATTTTAAAAATGTCCCAAAATTGTGCCAAACATATAATAGTTTTCCTGATGTATAGATCTAGATCATGTAAAACGTATCAAATTATACCAATTTTGACAACTATATGTATGTGGATTCATGTCTCTATGACATGCCCCTAATAATATGCCCCACATTTTGAGATGAGGTGAAATGAAAAGTGTCAGTCACCTTACCTCAAAATTTTAAGACAACTATGATGCATATGTGGCAATCATGTAGTAAATAACATATAGCATTATCATGTTGAACTAGATGTTTCAATTAAACTCATAGTATGCATACATAACAAGCCCTGATATGCATGATATGAATCATGGAAATGTTTAGAAGTAAAAATCTTAGCAAACAAGCAAACAAATACACAATAATAGTCAATGTCACACAAAGAAGGGTCTAAAGAGACCATAAATAGGGTGCATGTTCAAATGTTACACACTAAAATTGAGGACATATTCCAATGTCCATACACCAATAAATAAGTGACACTCAGGGCACTATGGCCAACAAGCAAGGAATGTGTTCAAATGTGCCAAAATCAATAATAAAATAAGTACACTCAAGTAATTCATATGAAGAGATGAATTAGGTGAAATATAAACAACCTACATAAACATGTCGTGTTGATCCTTACATACATATGTTAGCAAAATGTCCTATAAATAACATATCAAGTATACCATATAAGATAGTAACATGGTTATAGGCATGTGTAAATGTTAGTACATAAGTTCAATGTGATAATGGAAAATGATCATAAAATAATAGAACCTATGTCAATCATGATCAAATAGAATCAAGATGCCCTCAATGTAGTGTATCACATGGGAATATGAAAGGTTTGACATCTACATCCTCATGTATCATGGATCTAATGTATGCTTTTATTACACTCAAGTACCCATGAAACATAAGTGTTTAGAGAAATTATATGTTATCTATTAACATAAATTAAAAAACATATGAAAAATCTAGTAAACATGTGAAATGCCAAATATTTTTATATTTTTTATTTATTTGTATGTTTTTATATTTTATTGAATTTTTTTTGTTTTGATTTTTTATTTTTTTATTTTTTTTAGTTTTTTTATGTTTGGAAAGAGAGTGATAACTAATGATCCCATCTAAAGTATGTTCATATGGTGCTCTATACTTTGAATATAGTATAATAAACTATTCTAAAACTAAGCATCATGTATATTTGTTAAATATAGATATGGAGAATCTGTAATTCTCTTTGTATGTCATATAGGACTTTGTGGTCATGAAGTAGTATTAGAGGTTTTAGTGATTTATGGAACCCATTTTTTATTTCTCTATTATTTTCTTGGTGTAATTTTAGGTCTTTGTACCCTCTCTGAAAAATGTTACTATGGTGTCAATAACTAGATAGGTTGTGGAGGTGTAAATGAGGACCTAGTACAATCCATTTTATAACTCTGTTACAATGGCCTCTTATGTAATGGTCACCTAGGAAAGGGGATTGCCTATTTCTTACCCTTTTGCTCATGATTAACCTTAGTAGGTTGTATAATTAGATATTGTGGAACAAATTTTTCCTATTATAATGGATATTCATATTGAATCCCTGAAACTATAATTACCCTCTTGGCATGAGTATATTTAAGACAACCATGCACTATGGAAGGTACCACATGGATTTTATGAATCCAAGTCCATCCCAATAACATATCAAATACTTTATATTCATTTTAATATAAAATTTTATGTTCACATGTGATGGACCAACCTATATAGGTAAATCAATCTCACCAAAAATTAATGACCTCCCATCAAATGATTTGATCATCTTTATCTAAGGTAATAAATCATCCTATGTGTATTTAAAATGTTTTAGTAATGTCATGGTTCATAAATTCTAGCTAAAACCATTATCAACCATAACATTGTGTATAAGTTGATGATCAATATGTGCTCTGATAAATAAGGAATGAAGATCTGAGTCATTATCCACAATCTTGTTATCATCAAATTAAATAGAAATCATTTTAACCATAGGAGGTCTCTCTCATGTAATGGGTTCCCATAATGTGGTGGAGAAGTATGTGCATGATATGCCATTTTCACTTCCAGTGTTTCCTTAGAATACTCTTGTAATGGATTATTCAATATATTTTGATTTTGAAAATCATTAGGTGGTGATCCTGAATCCTTTAAAGAATCCTCAAAGGTGAGTAGGTCACTATCAATAAGGTCCCAAATATTGTGTTTAAACTTGAAACATTTGTTTATATAATTCCCAACACATTGGGGTAGTAATAATAATCTTTTTCATCATACCCTTTTGGTAGAGGTTGACTCGTATCAACCACCATAAGAGGAGGGAGAGATATGAGATGACACTCCACTAGCTTCAAAAGGAGTGAAGTTAGAGACTCAAGTAATCATGTTAATTTTATCATAGTTGAATTGGATAAGATGATTCGATTATGTTGTTATAATAATTATTAACAATTGCATTTGTTTTTTTTAGCCTCAGTAAAACTTTATAGCTTGGTTTGATATGAAACTTGGTAGTGATGTAGTTGGTGTATTTGCTACATACTTAAGCATGTTAAATAAAATAATTTACATTTATATATCATGAAAAATATGGCATAAGTCATCAAAATATTTAAACTTTATGAAAATAATAGACTCATGTAAGGGAGCAAGTAAAATGTGCTTAAAGATATCTAGAAACTCTTTATCTACTATTGGATTTGTCATTTTGGCCAACATTATCTTGCACCTCAAGACATATTCATTAAAAGGATCATTGATTCCTTGTTTGATCTTGTAAATTTGTGTATATGACATCTTTTCAATAATGTTGATTGATAAATGTTCAATAAACTAATTTACCAGAGGATTGAATACTCTTATTGATTATATTGCAAGATCATAAAACCATCTTAAAGCATAGTCCTTTAGACTTCTTGGAA
>JARHVA010003251.1:1737500-2090432 GCA_037957365.1 Torreya grandis
TTTTGTGTGTTATATATTCCAAAGCTTGTATAATCTTCATGGTTTTATTATAATATTGTGTTTTGACATAGAACAAAAGGAAAAGATTGAGAACTAGCATTGTTAAATTCTTTTGAATATTGGTGGATAAAATGACCTGGGTATATTTCAAGTCTTTCATGTTTGTTTTATGACTTGGGTGAATATGGGTCTGGTTGTAAATGAAATTCAAACCCATTAAGTGCAAGATGTAAGTGTGAATGTTTAGTCTTACCATGTGTAATTTTTTTGTTTCAAACATGGTTAGGTCGAGTCGACTTGAAATGGAATCAAATAGCAAATAAAAAGGATTCAAACTTGTAGTTGTGTATTATTAATTTATATATATACAAAATTTAAATTGTTATATTAAAGAATGATTTTTGGAAATAAGTTTTGGTTGAGTGTTGATTGAGAAATTTGGTCTTATCATTTTGATATAATGTTGGTCTTAAACATTTTGGCTTAAAGTTCATATATTTTTATAATGCATATGTGACTATATTTTTGTCAAAATAAAATGACTTATTGAATTAATATTCTCTAATTATCCAAGCAGATAGAAGATAAACTTAGTTAATATGGGGTCGAGTTTGTAGCTATTATGAGGTTTTTGTGAGACCTTTGGTATTGTGTCTTTTTAATGGATAGTCATATGGGAATATTAAATTTTTGACTATATGTCTATAAATATTTTGATCATTGTTAAAACATGTAGTTTGAGTCAATAGATTATATGGAATTTTCAACTCAAATTGTGTAATGTAATGTGTGTGTGTACACCAGAGGTCAACGGATTAATTCCATTAAGACCATAGTGTATAAATATAAATATATATATATATATATATAGTTTTTTTACATATAAATTTTAATTTGTATAGTATCTAAGGTTTTACTAGGGATTTTTACTCATATTTGCACATAAGTCTTGACTAAAAATAATTTTATGTTTAAATTAATTTGCACAATGATTGTATCATGGTATTATGGATGTAGATATAGTTTGAGTACTTAGATAAGAAAAGTAACAGTTGGTTATTTATAACGTAAAGGGACTTTTCATTACATAATAATTTATAAAGGTTTCATGTTATGTTAATAGGCTATTACAGGTAACAAAGAATTATGTAGGTACTTGAATAGTATTTTATGGGAAATCTAAACTTAGTTGAAAGTTGGATTGTTAAGCAATAGATCATTAATTTTAATGTAGGATTTATTATTATTTTTGTTCATATGTTAATTAAATCACATGTTTTATATAAAATGCTATATTTAAAGTCAATTAGTTAATTTATAACATTTAGATGCATGTGATGAAATGTATGGTATTAAATGATTTCCTCCTATTAATATGTGTTGTGGCATTTTATATGGAAATATATTGCTTGAATATTTTGATCTAAGTATTATTATGTTTAAATAAATGTGGTATTAATGACTCTAATCAAGTAAGTGAGAGAGACTTCGTGTACCTACTTAGTGCCATTAATGGATAGATAGAGGATATCCAAATGAGTTATATGCATGAATTTCACTAATCTTGAGATCTAAAAAACAATATTAAAACTTTGGCCAAAGTAATGTTTGTGGTTTAAACATTTTCAATTCACTTATTTGATTTAGTTTACATCATTTACATGACATCATGTTAGAATGTATTCTTCATGACAGGTCGCATGTGATAGTTACCTTATAGCACACAAGTGTTAGTTGACATTCTTGATTTTTGCACTATCACTATCTATCCATCCATGAAGGGAGGGCCATTACCTTGTTAGGAAATTGTGTGAAGGATCAATGGCTCATTTTTGATGTGGAAAATCACTTAGATGATACTCTTCCTCCCCTTCTAGTAGTCAACCGATAGAGACTTTACTCATGATTATTTGTGAATAATAACGATCTCTTTTTGACTCATTTTTTCTATGGAACATCATATAATTTTAATCTAATCTTAAAATATGTAATAGTGTATAATTGTACTATTTTATGATAATTTTATAAAAGCATCAATTGGTTTTTTATATCTATACCTGTTGTGATATTTAAAATAGCAGTGGCTAATTTATTAATCTAGGTAATTTAGTATTATTCTATGTTTATATAGTGATCATTATATAAATGAATCATATGGTTAACTTGATGGTTAATAAATTATTTTACATAAATTATGCATTTAAAGGTAATTTGTTGTTGAATTTAAAAAAAAACTACCTAATTCTAGTTTAACTCTAAGGGGTTGTTACCTTGTGTATCAGAGTTGAGGCTCAAACTCTTGGACTTAATGAGTCCACTAACATATTCTTATTCTTATATTATCAAAAATTATAATGTTTCATCAAAGACCTGTTGGTGAGGGTACGTCCAATCCCAATAATACTAACCCTCTAGTTGATCTAAATCAATTTGCCACTAAATAAGCTACAAAGCTTGATCATATTCTCACAACCATGAATGAGATGAGGGACTAGATAGCTACCTTTTAATAGTAATTTCATGGCCATGTATAGGAAAATAAATAGAATGAACCTGAAGATCATCCTATTGAGCAAGAATTCCCTCAGTAACCTAGGCAAGAGGAGGTGCCTCAAGATGTGAGAGCATGTGTAGTGATAGGACTAACATGAGATTAATAAAGTTAATCTCTCCAAGTTTGATTGAATCATTTTGGTAAATGGAGTAGAAGCATGTATAACTAAGATGGAAAACTATTTTGAGATATGGAACTACTTTGAAGTCACAAAAGCAATTTGGGGAGCTTACCAGTTGGTAGGTAAAGTAACAATGTGGTGGGAAATAGGAAATTATAGATGAATCTTGACTCTATTACCACCATGTGGAAAAATTTAAGACCTTGTTTAGATCACGATGGTTTCCCCAACTCTATTTCAATCATAATTTGATAGATTTTTAAAATCTAAAGCAAGGAGACTTTTCCATGAATGATATTTAGAGTAATTCACCAAAATCCTAAATTATGTTCCTCAATATCAAGAAGATGAGAGGTTCATATTGGGAAATTTGTTATGAAATTAAAACCCCAAATTGGGTATGAGGTGTATGTGCATTGGCCATCCACTATGGATCAAGTCTTCAAAAAAGTAGTAAAGTAGGAGCAAAAACTAAATTCACTTGCTCAGGTCAAAGAGAAATTCAAAAAAAAAATTGGAGATCCTAAAATGACTTTAAAAAAGAAGAATTGGAAAAGGATTGAAAACTCTAAAAATCAATTCAAGAATCAAAATGCAAAGTTTAGTAGTGATTCAAGGAATAGGAATCTAGGAAATGGTTTCAAGGGAAGTTTCAAGGGAAATGAATAATTTGATAAGAAAGGACCACCTGATGGATGCTTCATTTCTGGAGGTGATCCTTATTCTAGGGAATGTACTCAAGGGAAATTAGATGGTAGGAATAAATGTTATGATCTATATAAAGGATCTTTTTAGTAGTTAATTCATGCATCTATTAATGATCATCAAGCTAAGTTTTAGGCTTCTCATATTGAGCTATCAGGTACTTTGTTTGGTCATTAAATTTTAATTTTTATTGACACAAGAGCTATTGAATTTTTTATTTCTCCTAAAATGCTTAACAAGTTATATAGAAAAGTTGGAATTATGGAAAATGCATGGTTAATTCAATACAGGGATAAATCCAAGGTCAATGTTGATAAATGTTTAGTCAAAGTTGAGATCAAACTACCCAAATTCACTATGGTAGTGGATCTATTATCATCAACATTAGGGTAATATGATGTGATCTTAGGAGTTAGTTGGTTAGCTTGACATAAAGCTAAGGTAGATTGTTTTCTTAAAAAGGTTGAATGTTTAGATGATCTAGGGAAGCAAACCCAAATCTAGGGAGCTAAAACTTAGATATATTGTTAAAATTTAAGTAAATAAAACAAAAATAAAAGGGTGTCGAGTATTTAATATAAAGATAAATGAGATAGGAACCTTCCATAGAGGATTTTCCTTTTCTCTAAGGTTTTTGAGATGTTTTTCTTGAATAATTATGAAGTTTACCCCCTAAGAGAGAGTTTGAGTTTTCAATTGACATCATTCTAGGGTATGAACTACAATCTAAAGCCCCATATAGAATGATGACAATTGAATTGGTAGATTTGAAAGTTTAACTAAAAAAATTGTCCAAAGGATTAATTCAACCAAGCATATCACCATGGGGTGCACTAGTTGTGTTCATCAAAAATATGGATGGAACCCTTTTCCTATGTATTCATTACAAGATGATGAACAAAGAAATAATCAAAAACTAGTATCTTTTCTCTCGTATTGATGATCTCTTTGATCAAATGCATGGAGCATAAATTTTATCAAAGATTGATCTCTAAGTAGGATATCATCAATTAAGGATTCATGAGGAAGACATTACCAAAAAAGTTTTCAAGACTCATTATGGTCACTATGAGTTCATAGGTCTTCCTTTTGGGCTAAAAAATGTACCTGCATAAGTTATGAATCTCATGAACAATGTGTTCAGGGATTATCTAGATCATTTTTTATTGGTATTTCTAAATGATATCCTCATTTATTCTTAATCTAAGGAGGAAGATATACAACATTTGAAGTTGGTTCTATAATAGTTTTAGAAACATAAAAATTTTGGGAAGCTATCAAAGTGTGCCTTCTATTGTACCCAACATTCTCCCTTCTCTTTAAATAGAATGGAAATTTTACTTTGATTTGGCCCATTTTTTTAGTTTTATTCTTCATTCCATGGAAATTTTGTAGATTTATCCTTAATCTTAACACTCATAAGTACAAACAATTATGTTTTACATTTCAGACAAACTTATTAATGATTTTGAGGAGTTTTGTACTTATGCAAGTTTTAGGACATGGAAATTCAAAAATTCTTAAGTTAAAATAAACTATTCAAGACTTGTTCATCAGATAATTTGTTTAGAACAATCTTCATTAGATTTTATGTTTGGATGTTTTGTTCATCAAATGTTTTTTTCATGACTTATGTTTAGGGTTTCCCATATTCATGGTTGGTTTTGTTTGGAAATCCTTTGTCAGATTTTACATTTTGAACAGTCTATTCAAGATTTTGTTCATCAGATATTTGGTTCAAGGTTTGTGTTTGGAGAATTTGATTCATGATATTTGTTGGCTCAGTCCCAACATGAAACCTAACTCTTGACTATCAAAATCCTGCTAGACTTAGCCATCAAAAATACATAAAAGATGTGGCTTCCCTACCAACTAAACTAACAAGGTTTGAATTGTGCAAGTAAAGCAATTATATGAATGTTGGTCATTAAAAGTACATGAACATGAATTTAATGAAAAAATTATATCAATGACTTATAGCTATCGATGTGTTAATTGATCATAAACAAATTCTAAGCTCAATTATTACTCTACAAATAAATCCCTAGCCACATGCACATCAACTACAAAGAATCAACCATTAGAAAGGAATTATCAAAGTCCAAGAAATAAAATTTGAGCAAACTAGTCAAATTACAATGGCTTCATCATCATGAGTGTTCAAAGTACTACCACCATCTCAATTTTCCATGAAGGATTCTATAGAGTATACAAACACTATGTTTGACACTAAAATCTTCAATGATAGGTATGCTAACTACTCAAACCTATGGGACATCATTGATGATGTTGATTCCTTCTCTCATGAAGAAAATATATCACCTGCATAGTGTCAATTCATGATAGACCTACTCTCTCTAAGGAGACAAGGATTACACTTTATGTTAGCCAAGCCCAAGGTCATACCATGTATCAACCTATTATGAGACTTATTTTTTATCAGTAAGGAGATAGATGACATCTTTCTACATCACATAGATCACAAGATGGTCATGGTTTGCATCTCAGGTGATGATTTATAGAGGTATTTATATTTTCCAATTCCATATGCTATATTGGGCATGCATAGGGTGGTAACATAGAATAATAATAATAATAATTCAATTAATAAAACTCAAAGTAGATATATTCTACTTGGGGAGTCTATGGTCCTGAAGGGAAAAGACCTCATGCCTATTAGCAAATTTAGAATGGGATTCTGCATCCATTTTCTCCATCTAGATTGGGTATCACTTCTATACATGATGATGACTTCTAACATCAATTTTTCCCTAGTGGATATTATTAACATTAGGTGAAGAAATCACTCTACATAAAGGCAAATAATTTAGTTTAGTAGGTCATTTCTAAATGATGTTATACCTCCTCAATGTAGCAATGGGAACTATATATAGGTACTATGGGTCGCTTTGGAGCCTAGCTACTAACTACATAAAGAATCACATCTATGATTACTATTCATTTATGTACATATATCATACACCAAGAATATCACCTAGATTACAAAGGACATATATCTTTAGGTATAGAAAGTTATCCATGAGGGCCCATTACCCATGATATCTAAGAGTATAGTAGATACATTGGCACCTCAGGGTGAATATTGGTAATACCTAAATTATACAGTGATTATAGTCATTGGTAATAATTTTAATCCCTTATGCCTGCCAAATTACATGCCTAATAAGCTTTTAGATCAAGAGATTGCATTCCAACTTTGGTGGAGTGTAGAAGAGGATTTGATAAAGAAGAATAAAATCATGTTCTACATGCCCCATATGATAATAGGTCAAATGTGATATACAATGTAAAAAGATTTTAGGGGTGTAGGAAATAAAATGAATCATTATCAATTGGACACCTTGCCTCATAGAGATTGGGACCCTCATGGTTGGATTCATAAACATATCTAAGACTTCAATATTCTATACTAGCATGTTCCTTATGACCATGATTTCTAGTTCTTGAATGCAAAATATGATGCCCAAGTCATGGAAAGGGCATAAATTATAGGGCTAAGGAAGGAACATTTGAAGATAATTCAAGGAGAACCTTCAATTTTGGTTCAATAAATACACATAAGTCTTCCTCCCCCTAGAGGATGGACTACCTTATCCTTCTAGATTAAAAGACCCTCGCAACAAAAAGAAGAACAAGGAGAATCTTCCCAATAAGCTCCCCAAATATTAAAGGCTCTTAAGATAGAACCTAGTGTGACTTAAAATAAGCATAAAGGATCTTAAGAAGATCCAATTTGATTGGGATCCTCTGATTCACAAAGTTAAGATCACCCCGATGCATTACATGTGCAAGAGGTTGCTACTACCTCAATCCAACAAGCCTCCTCCCCATCTAAAAAATATACAATCTACTACAAGAAGAATTCAAGGGCTCCTCCCCTCATAGGGAACCCAACTAATGATGAAACACAAGTAGACATATCTTTAGTTTAGTAATGAACTCCAACAGAACAAGAAATGGATAAAGAGGAGGAATTAGAAAGAGCAAAGGCATTAAGCCTTACAGATGACAAAGGGAAGTCATTGATGAAAGATGACCAATTAGATAAAAAGGCTCAGCTTTCAGTCCCTTCTTCCCAAATTTCATTTGATTCAGTTCCCCTTTCTTTAGTAAGTTCATTTGATTCAATTCTCCTTAGTGTTATCTTACAAAAACCTTTAGTCACTCCAAAAATAGAGGATGTTACCTTTACCCGTATTATTTCTATTTCCTCAATAATGCCAACCATATCTATTATTGCCACTCCTATGGAAATTCCCTCTGAGACTACCTCAATCCAACTTAAGACTAAATTCAAAGAAGGTTAAAGGGGCATTGGCAAGATCCCAACTCCATGTCTCATCCAATCAAATCAAATTTCCAATGCCTTCCACCATCTCTTCCCAAGATACTACTGTAACATCCTCAAGGAAGGCCAAAAGGGGAATAGGTATATACAATCCACCCACTACCCCAATATGGAGGTGTGGATTGGTCTAAAATCATATGGCCCTCCCTTCCTAACTTAGTACTCAAAGGAGCTTTAGAGAAAGAATCAAAAGATAAATCAGTTGAGACTATAGCTAAGGACACACATCTAATAAACCTAGTGCAGCTAGTCATCCCTCCATCATCACCTAATCTTAGATCAAAGGCTTTTTAAAAATGCCAAATTTTAAAATCATAAATTTTCCATCAATAAGCTCCATGTTTGACAAACCCTCAAGAAGTATCCAAAGAGTTAGGAAGAGAAAAGTGGATGATGAAGCTGTAAGGGAAATCATTTTTGAAGAAAGATAAAAGTCTTTGCCTTGTCTAAAAAGAAGAATAAGAAGTTGGGGCAATCCCCATATATAGAAGACTTTAAGTCCCTTGCTAAAGCTTATAAGTGTAATGAAATTACTCAGATGTTCACATAGAATGATTTTATATCACACAGAATAAGCAAATATGAGATATCACATAGCAATAATTTATAGCAGATTAGAGTACTAAATAATATAACAAAGTCACTTCGAGGGGGAAACCTCCACAATAATGCACAGTAGTAAAATATTTAACATGATAAACAAATACTAAACACTACCTCCTATATATAGTCTACTTAGCCATGGTTATTCTATAGGCTGACCTAACTAAGAACATAGAGAAATGTAACAAGAATATAAAAGAGGTATGTAAGATACAAGTCAGCCACACATATCCCAAGACAAGCCAAAGGTTAATGGTATAGCATGCCACTCCCCTTAAAAATAATGGTGTCCTCAACATTGAGTCAACTCTGGATGTTCCTGTACAAAAGATTCATCCTCCCAAGTAGCATCTTCACAGGGTAGATTCTTTCATTTGATCAGGTACTCCTTAATCACTCAAGACTGTAACTACTTAGTGCACATTTGAAGGATCACCTTAGGATCAAGAAAAACTCTTCCTTCCTCATCTAATTATGGTAACTTGGTTTGGGTAGCCACTTTATGTCCAATAACTTTCTTTAGGCATGACACATGAAATATTGGATGTATGAAAGTGGATGAAGGAAACTCTAACTTGTAGGCCACACTACCAATTTTCTACAAGATCTGATAAGACCCATAATACTTAGGGGACAACTTGTTATCCTTTTTCTATTACTTCAAGGACATATACTCATATGGCTGTAAGCAAACAAAAACCCAATCACCAATGTCAAATTTCCTCTCACTCTTGTGTTGATATGCGTATTGTTTCATGTGATTATAGGCCATGGCTAAATTCATGCAAATTGGCAAGGACCTCATATTGATGGTGAATATGTTATTCAACTACACAAACCTTAGGATGGACCTTCAAGGTTGAAGTGATGGATGGTGGGTGGTATCCATATAGTGCCAAAAAAGAAGACATTTTGGAAGAACTATGAATAGAAGTATTATACCACCATTCAACAAGTGGAAACCAATGAACCCATATATCTTATTTATCAAAAAAAAAATAAGGAGACATTTTGGAAGAACTATGAATAGAAGTATTATACCACCATTAGACATTTGTTTACTACCTTAGTTTATCCATCTGATTGAGGATGATATGATAAACTATGAGCCAACTGGGTGCCCAAACATGCAAATAACTCAATCCAAAATTACTAGTAAAGATGGGATCTCGATCATTGACAATGATTTTAGGGGTACCATGCAATTTCTAAACTATATTTAAAAAATTAGAAGCTACTGTACTAGCAACAAATGGTTTTTATAAAGAACATAAATGAGCATACTTACTGAGATGATCTACCACAACCATGATAACATTTTGACTATCAAATCTTGGTAATCTTGTAATGAAATCCATAGACACCTCTTCCCAACATTGGCTCAGGATCGATAAACTCTGAAAAAGACTTGGGGTTTTGATGGTTTCTCCTTTATTTTGTTGATAGATCATACATTCAGCCACATATTTCTAGGCATCCCCTTTGAGTCCTTCCCAAAAAAAATCCTGCTTGATTCTATGATAGGTTTTCAAAAATCCTGAATGACCCCCAATTGGAGTTGCATGAACTTCTTGAAAGATTTTTTATTTAAGAAGAGAATTATTAAATAGGTATAATCTATCTTTATACCATAATGCATCACCCTTCCATGTGAATTTTTCAAATCCACCCAAACCTTGCTAAATATTTAGAATCAAAGCATGGGTAGCACTATCCTTGTCCCATTTTGATTATGCTTCCTTTAGCCAATCTATTTGTAAAATGGTCATAGCATATAGTAAGGCCTCAACTAATTCATCCTTCCTAAATAATTCATCTGCCACTACATTATCCTTGCCTTTCTTTTAAACTATTTCAAAATCATAGCCTAAAATCTTAGTTACCCAATTTTGTTGTTCTGTAGATGATAACCTTTGTTCCAAAAAATATTTGAGACTGTCATGATTGATCTTTACCTGAAAGTGATGACCCATAAAATAAGGTCTCCATTGTTTGATTTAATGCAAAATGACCATCATTTCCTTTTCATAAATTGGCTTATGCTGATTTTTACCCTTTAGTTGATGACTTTCAAATGCAAGTGGTCTACCTTCTTGCATGAGTACATCACCCTTACCATACCCAGATGCATCACATTCAACCACAAAAGTCTTATAAAAATTAGGAGTAGCCAACACTGGAGTGGTACACATCACCAATTTCAATTGTTCAAATGCTCTAGTAGATGTATCAGTCTATTAAAAGGATTCTTTCTTCAACAAAGATGTGAGTGGGGCTACAATGCTACCATAATTTTTGACAAACCTATGATAGTAACTAGTGAGCCCCAAAAATCCCCTTAGTTGCTTGAGTGTCTTAGGAATCGACCAGTCCATCATTGTTTGGATTTTTTTAGGATCCACTTTTACTCCTATATGTGAAACTAGATGACCCAAATATTCAACCTCACAAGCTCCAAAAGTACATTTAGAAGGTTTGGCATATAAGTGATGTTGTTCTAAAATTAAGAGTAATTGTTTCACATGGTGCAAATGGTCTTTCTAATTTTTACTATAAATGAGGATATCATCAAAAAATATCAGAATAAATTTCTTCAAAATTGGCCTAAAAATAGTATTCATCAAACTCTGAAAGGTAGATGGTGCATTTGTTAGCCCAAAAGACATAATCAAAAACTCATAATTGCCCTCATGAGTCTTGAAAGTAGTTTTAGGTATGTCTTCATCATGGATCCAGATTTGATGATACCCAAAATGTAGATCTAACTTAATACAATAAAGAGCACCATTTAATTCATCTAGAAAATTATCAATAACAAGAATAGGAAACTTATCTTTGATAGTGTACTTATTGAGTTCCCTGTGGTCAGGGTACATCCTCCAAGTGTCATCTTTCTTTCACACCATGATAACTGATGAATAGTATTCACTTTGGCTATGGTGAATGATTCCTACATCCAACATTTCCTATACCATCTTTCAATTTCACTTTTTTGAGCATATGGATACTTATATGGCCTAATGTTGGGTGGTGTACTACCAGGAATAAGTTTGATAGCATGATCATACATGCAACTATGTGGAAGTCTTTTTGACATGCCACAAAAAATAATTGAATGGGCATCAATCACTTGTTGTAGATCATGAGGTGTAGATGGCTGAGTTGGATGAACTTTCATGGAAAAAAAATGAGCTACAAATCCTTCAACACCCTTTTAGAGCATATTTGTCATTTGATGGGAGCTAATAAGTTGTGGATATTTTTCCATTAATCCCCTTATCTCAAATGTCCTTCCCTCAAAATTAAAATACATGAATAATTCTTAGAAACTCATCTCAATAGTGCCCAAAGTGGTGAGCCACTGTACTCCCAAAATAGTGTCAAATCCCCCCATAAGAATAGCAAACATAAGAGAATCCAACAAGTAGTCTCTCATGGCTAGCTTAATACTATGGCATTTTCCTGAGTAGCTAATAGTACCACCATCTATAATCATGACCTAAAATTTTGGAGTAGGAGAAATGAAATAGTTAAAGTGAGCAGCCAACTTATTGTTAATGAAGTTATGTGTGCTCCCATAATCAATTAGAATAGTGACCTATTTTTTTAAGAAACCCACCACCTTAAGAGTTTGGGGAGTACTAATCCCTAAAAGGGATGATAGAAAATAATAGGTTGAGAGTCCTCAGATTCCTCCTCAAGACCTTCTTCAAGATTCCTCCTCATCATTGTCATCCACATTGGCATCTTTGATGTAAAATAGCTTCTTTTCAGCATAATGATGGTCATTGCTCCATTTTTTATCATAACCATAACACAACCCTTTGGCTCACTTCTCAATTTTTCAAGGTGTCAGTCTAGTGGGTTGAGGATATGATGGTGTTGGAAAGGTGAGATCATGACTAGTAGTGAAGGTTTTCTATTTGACCATCTCTTTTTCCTCTACCATGCATGCCCATGGGATAGCTTTTGATATAGATATTGGGTTAAACATTTGAACCTCCAATTGGATGTTATATTTGATACCACCTAAAAATAGATCAATAAAAATTTCCTTAGTGATGCCTTCCACCCATAAGGATAGATTCTAAAATTGATGAATATAATCCTTCATAGTTCCCATTTGCTATAGTTTGGCTAACTAGATAAAGTAGTTCTTAGATACATTATTCTATAGATGAGCCAATAACTCATCAATAAAAATAGACCATGTAACAAGAGTACCATTCTTTTTTTTAGCACATAACCAGTGATACCAAATGAACTGCTCAAGTTCCAGATATAGAGATGCCATGATCACCTTTTGAGAACTAGGTATTTGATGTATATCAAATAAATTTTCAAGTTGGGTAATCCAAGTGAGAGGATTCTTACCATCAAACTTATTCATGTCCACTTTGGGCAACATCAATTTCATACTAGAATTGGAGTTGTTAGTGTTGAGAGGAGGAGGACCTAAATGTTGAAGTGGAGGGGTTTTTGACTATAACTGAGATGAAAGAGCAACCAATGAAGCATTGATCTAATTAAATTTATTATGAACACCATTAATCTCTTTGTGCATTCCTAAAACATTAATTTGAACTGTAATAGACTCATCATACCAAACTAAGCCTTTTATGTTATCCTAAAGTTGAGAAATTAATAGATTTGAAGTTCCAAATTCCATGTTGCTAGCAGAAGAAGTCTTAGGAGTTTCTTGTCCCCCTTTTTGTCCTTGTGTAGAAAAACTAGACATATACAAACCATGGGTGGGTTTTTGCCCCAAAAAAAGTGTACCAAGGGATGGTACCATTATGATCACCTTGCCAATATGAATCTAATGATTGCCTTTACAAACTAGGGTAAAACAATTTGGCACAAAAAATTCTACCAACAGACTATACCATTGTGGTCATTTCATTGAAATGAATCTAATGACTGCAAATGTGTAAGGTGAAAAAAAAATTCCATAATTTTTATTATTATTATTATTATTCAAAAAAGTTTTTTGAACAATACTATGCTCATAGAAAAAATTAATTCTTCCCAGATTGCAAGTTATGTTTTTTTGTTCCTTCCCCTCATAGAAGTTGCACCTCATTTCATCTAAAAAAACAATGCCATATAAATCTTGCCCAAATCAAAGCTCTGATACCACTTGTAATGAAATTACTTAGATTCTCACATAGAATGATTTTATATCACACAAAATAAGCAAATATGAGAGATTACATAGCAATAATTGATAGCAGAGCAGAATACTAGATAATATAGCAAAGCCACTTCAAGGGGGCAACCTCCACAACTATGCAATAATAGAAAAATACTTAACATGAAGATCAAAGACTAACCACTACCTCCTATATATATTCTACTTAGCCATAGTTATTCCATAGGCTAACCTAACTAAGAACATAGAGAAATGTAACAAGAATATAAAAGAGGTATGTAAGCCACAAGTCACCCACACATATCCCAAGACATGCCAAAGGTTAGGGGTATATTAATAAGGATGTTATGACAAAAATTTATGAGGGGATTGAAATGGCTAGGTAGAACCTTGAGCAAGAACTAGATAAAATAAAATAGCAATAGCAAATGGTCCATATCCCTCAAAAAATTAAGACCAAAGTTCAACAGGTTGCATCAAAGTTATACAATGCTCTAGAAGTAATTAATGTAATGAGGTCATAATTGGCTCCCCACATAATTAAGGCTCATAAATTATTTAACTCTTTGAAGTGGGATGAGAATAAATTGAAATTACTTATTCTTTATACTACCAATAAGGTTTATAGCCATCTTGATTTAATGACACCATTGGAGGTTTCAAATTCCCTCAACTTGGTGGTAAATAGAACCCAAGAGGATAGAGAGTGGGTCACAATAGGGTAGTAATGCCAAAGTATTAATAACATGAAGCTCTAATTTTGTAAATCCTTAAATAATTGAAGCTATCCAAGATAAGAGGCTCAACTAGTAAGCTTATTAGTAGGATCAATTATGATCAACTCCTTCAACAAGCATCCAAGAATTTTAAAAAGAGCCTTTAGGGATTAACACTTGAAGAAATTGAGGTCGAGTTGAGTTTTGCAAGGAAGAAGGTGATGGAAGTAGAGATTTTCAAGATTAACTTCCAAAACACAAAGGTGGAGTATGCCAAACTCCTCATTACTCAACTTGGACATTATCAAACAATAGTATGATATGGGGCATAATTGTTATCTTGTGTTGGAAGCAAAGAAAAATATTGACACTGTAACTTCTAGTTCAGCATCAGTATCTACAATAATGACTCTAACAATCAATTCATTCATGAAAATGTCCATCTAGACTTAGTTCAAAGGTTAATTTTGTATGTCTCAATCCAAGGGCATTAATTTTATACTCATAGTTTACTTATATTAGAAATTGAATGAAAATTTTTCCTAAATTATTTTTACGCATGCACACATTATACAAGCTAACTTTATTTTGAATACATACATATAATTTTGAAACTAAAATTCAAAATGAGGTTCTAAGTACACCATGTAATTTCAAGTTTGCATGCACTTGGAGGATGAGGTGACCCCTCCCCAAGTCTATATATATAACTATAACCCTCATTTTCAAGGGTCGAAAAAACCAATATGAGAAGAAGTCAATTTTGATTGTCATACAACAATGTTGGTTCATTTTCTATCTAAATTCTATGTAATCAGGTTTTATCTTTTTAGTTATTTGATTCAGTAATTTTAAGTGTGGAATAGTTATGAATAATTATCTTTGTTATAATTGATATGTTGATTTCAGATGTGTAATGGATATTAAAGAAATAGAAATTATTATTGATTATATGCAACTAGGTTGACTATCTCATTTTATAAGTGTGGAGAAGTGTTTTCTATGATATAGTATTTTAAGTGTGTGTAGTAGCTACCCTAGATACCTCCTAGATCTAAGTTATAATCTTCTAAGTATAGGTGTGCAACAGCTACCCCAGAAGGATCAACCTTTGACCTAGATCTCTAAGTTCCCTATATCAATTTTTCCTAGACTACTTGACTATGTTTGTATGTGTGTGTGAAGTAGATGTTAGCAGCAAACATCAATTCTAAAAATAATTGTCCATGAATAATCTAATCCAAAAGGTAATTATTGAATTCATAGAACCCTATTTTTTGTTCTACCCTTCACTCTCTTTTGGAGTTTATTTCTAAGATCTACCCTCTTTAGATTAACATCCATATACCAACTCACCTAGTTTTAACTTTATTTTATACATCATCCATCCATATGTAGTCCCATTTAACAATATACATTCTCTACCTACTATTTCATCCCATGATTGTTCAACCACATACCTATAACTCATGTCATAGAGTGGATTTTACCTCTAATGTGATCCTAAAATGTTAGAGGTTACCTCATTATGAAGTGGTGTGCATAAAAATTGTAACATTCTTTTTGGCATTAGAATGATGGCCTAAGCCTTTCTAATAAAAGAGGTAAATCCCTATGTTGAGCTATACTAGAGTCACCCAAGAGAGTGACCAGATCTAGAGCTCAGGCTAGTCTTCTAGTCTCACCTTTGTCAAATTATAGAAGGCCTAGATTTGTACTAATTTCCCCTATCAATAACAGAGCCAAAACACCTTTCCCAATAATGAACACTCCCCATATTAATCATCCTATGGCTTAACCACCCTGGTTGGTCAAATCTACCATTACCATCCCATGGGATGTGCATGACCTACTAAGGAATATGAAGAAGTATCTACCATCCTTCTCTCCTTCAGGAGGAAGAATGGAAGAAGAACACATTAAGTCTTTCAAAGCTACATTGGGATTGATGAATGTTATTAATGAAGATGTTACATGTATATGTTTTCCTTTCACACTAATGGATGTTGCTTATGATTGGTACCTTAATCTACAAGAGAATTCTATTACTTCCTAGAATGAGTGTCAAACTAACTAATTTTCTTGCACAATTTGGGTAGGTCACCATCCCTATTTTGATATACCAACACTTTATTAGCATGAAGAGGTAACCCAATGAACCAATTTGAGCCTTTAATGAAATATTTTAGAAAATGTATACATGGTTAAGCCTGACATATAAATTAGCATAAGTGTTTGCATTAGAAATGTACAAGAATGTTTTGGATTCAATTACTATAGTTTCTATTTAAAGGTTACTGCTATCAACACTTTGGCATTGGCCGATGAAGAGGCCATCAACATTGATATATAGATAATCCATAGGTGTCTAGCACACCTAGTATCAATGTTAGCCTCTCATCTTTGAATCTAGTTCCCCATGTGAAACAAGACATCCCTACATTTAATCAAAATTAGTTATACACACTGCTTCTTATGACGTAAATGCCACATCTGAATTATAGTTTCTTAAAAAACCATGAACATGGAAATGGTTACTATCAGAACTAGCATTCAATTCCATACCCTATTATATTTACCTAGGGCATGGATTATACTAAAGTAGATCTAGATGCCATACAAAAAATGGTCCAAAAATTAAGCAATGATTTTCTTAACATGAAAATAAAGATAGGCACTAATGGACCGTATAATAATTATAATTTTAGGTTCCAAAGGTATAATAGACCCTTTAATAGGCCTATAAATAATACAAATCAGTCTAAAAAGCCTCTAGAAATAAATATAGTAAAGGCAACCTTTCCCAGTTGGTTTAGAATCCATAACATGTCTCAGCATGGTGAACTTGACTGTGTTGAATTTTTTGCAAATTTTGAGATCTTTCAAAGAGAGGTGGTGAGGCAAGATTTGATGCATAACCCATTAGAATTTGACCATGAGTCTGGCTCTTCAAGCATTACCATGTTTTTTGAGACCCAAGAGTTTCCTTTCTCAAGTGAATAAGATAGCATACCAGAGGACAACACTAATGAGATACATGCCTTCCAGTAATATCAGAAATGTGGTTACAAATTGATGAATAGGTAGCCCTTCACAATGCCTACTCCTCCAAATACTATAGCTATTCCATTAAATCTAAATGTTGATAATAATCCACCTACCCTAAAAGGGAATTATCAGCCTTAGAATAAGGAGAAATAGAATAAAGGAGGGTATAACATTGTCAAGGACATGAATAAAATCAAGGCAAACTTCACCCTTCATGAATTATCCCAGATTAATGAATAGAAAGAACTCCTATGGAATTCCATCATAGGGAAGGCCCCTGTGGAAAAGATAAAAGATCTTATAAAGAAAACAAAGGTGTCTAATACTAATGTCATATATAAAATCAATCTAAAGGTACCACATTCTTTACTGACCATTAGAAAATTTGGTAAAAATATCATGATTTCTTAGTCAATTATGTAGCTTCATCCACTATGATGCCTACTTCTATTTATCAAAAGCTTAGCCTAACTCCAAGCCCATCAAAGATAATAGTCTCACAATTAGATAAAATAGTGGTACCAATGAATGAGAGAGATGACTAATGTGCTTATTCATGTAGCATCCAAGCCACGAGTAAAGATGATTATCAACATACTTATAGTAGACATACCCAAAGGGTATGGATTATTGTTGAGTAGGTACTGGTCTAAGACACTTAATGGATACCTCTCAATAGATTTTTCTCACATTTGGCTACCATGGAGAGGCCTTCCAAACTAAATATGGATTGATTAGGAATAAATAATGAAGTATCCTATAATAAATTACAATGTCAAGAATGAAGAGGTGAGTTATGAATCCCCTAGCTTTAGTATTTATACTTTCACTACACAAAATGAAATACAAGAGTAGAATCATGGGACCTTGGCTAGCTATGGACTCTCCACTTTGATGGTGCTAAATCCAAATAAGGATCGGGTGTAATAATTGATTTGATTAATCCATAAGGAAAGAAGTTCCTAACAGCATGCAGATTATAGTTCCCTTGCACCAATAACAAAGCCAAACATGAAGCATTGATTTTAGGATTGCACTTTCCCCTCAAAAACAATGTCAAGTAGTTGGTATATGGGGATTTAAAGTTAATCAATCAGGTAAAAACAAAATATCAGTGTAAGTTATCATATCTAAAAATATATAAGCATAAAGCATTGGATTTGATTGAATTCTTTGAGGCTTTCAATATGGTGGTTATTTCTAGAGAACAAAACCAAGTTATGGATTCACTAGCTAATTTGGCTACCAATTTAGAGTCCCTCCAAGAATCTTAGGTAAAGATATTCTCTATTGAGCTGGTACCTTGTCCTTCTTTTCCTAACAAAAATAATTTCCAAGTCTTTGATGATGACTAAAAAGATCATCCAATTTATTACCAACTTAGGATAATTTAAGTCATAAATCATTGATGATAAAGAAGTTAGTTATGTCTACCAAGAGGATTTATATGAGGAAGGTGACATCTATCTCAAATAAAATCATCTCCCACTTGGAATGGTTTCATTAGAAAGAGCATTTGATATAGATCCCCAAGCTCAATAGAAAAGGCAAACCAAGGTTAGTGAGTTTGACTTCAAAAGGGATAATTTGGGGGATGAGAGTAGACCATACTACATCAACATTGGATTTAGTTTCACTCCAAAATAAAGTTAATAGGTGGAATATTTACTCACCCAATACAAAGACATGATTTCATGGACACATAAAGACTTGAAGTTTTATGACCTAAAGGTCTCACCCATACGATTCCACTAAAACCAGACCACAAACCATTCAAAGAAAGATATAGACTAGTGAAACCTATCCTAAAACCTCTCATTTAAATAGAAGTATAAAATTTATTGAGTGTAAGGATAGTCTTCCTAATTAGGCATTCTACCTAGGTGGCCAATTTAGTCCCAATCAAAAAGAAGAATAGAGAAATTAGATTATGTGTTGATTTCATAAACTTGAATAAATATTATGAGAAGGACAATTATCTACTTCCCTCCCTGGATGAGGTTATTTAGATAGTTAGTTTCTCTAAAATGATGTCCTTTTTGGATGGATTTACAAGTTATAACTAGGTGCTAGGAAAGTCAGAAGATAGAATAAAAATTCCATTCACCATAAAATGGGGTACTTATGCATACAATAGGATGCCTTTTAGCCTAATTAATGTAGGATCCACCTTTCAACGAGCAATGGGTCATGCATTTCAAATATTGATAAGTAAATGTAGAATCACCTATATGGATGACCTTACTATTTTCTCTAAGAATAGGATGACCATATAAGCCATCTGTAGTCAATCTTTAAAAGATGCCAAAGGTTTGGTATCTCATTGAACCCAAAGAAGAGCATATTTGGAGTTACTAAGGGTAAGATTTTGAGGCATATCATTACAAAATAAGGGATCATCATTGATCTAGATAGAATAAAGGCAATTTCAAAGATTACACTACCAAATAGCAAGAAAGAACTCAATTCTTTCTTTAGGAAAATAAATTTTGTAAGAAATTTCATCTCAAGATTTGCAAAAATTGTGAGTCCTATAAATGCATTGCTCAAATAGGATGATAAATTGGAATAGACATCCAAGGCTTGGAAGTCTTTTCAAGACATCAAAGATGTTATATCTCAAGCCCCAGTACTGATTAGTCCATATTTCACAAAGGGCTTTTACTTATACCCATTTGATTTAAAAAATATAATTGTTTTTGTCCTAACACAAAATAAATATGAGAACAAGCATCCCATTGCATTCACGAGCATGAATTTGAAGGATGAATAACTCAAGTATTCCATGATGGATAATCATATCTTCACTCTTGTGAAATCAATGAATAAATTTTGTCACTACATCCTGAGAAATAAGACTATCACCATTGTGCCCAACCCTTTTGTCAAGCTTACTTTGATATAGAATGAATTGGGAGACTATAGAGGCAAATGGATGGCAAAGTTACAATAATTTTATACAGAAATCAAGCTTGATAAAATCATTTACAGTTAGGTCATCATCCAACTCATGAATGAGCCTGACCCATGCATTACTATTGAAGAGGTTTATGAGGCCCAGGTGTCTAGATGGGAATGGTATACTGATATTATTCAATATCTACTTATAGGTACTTGTCTCTCAGAACTCAATCAGGAATGAAGGAGAGCTTTGAGGCTTAAAACTACTCACTACATGATTAAGAAAAGAGTTATTTATAGGATAAATTATGAAGGAATATGCCTTAGATGTGTATCAATAGAAGAGGCTCAAGATATTCTATAAAACCTACACCAAAAGATAGGCAGCAGTCATCCATCTTAGAACACCACAGCTCACAAAATCCTAAGAATAGGCTATTACTAACCAAAAATATTCAAGGATTCCCATGCCCATGTAAGTACATGTCATGAATGCTAAGCTTTAGTAAAAAGAGAAGTACATGTAGCAATTCCCTTACAACCTACTATTGACGGAAGGTCATTTTCTCAGTGGGGCTTAGACTTTATTGGCATCATTAACCTAAACTCTTTAGTAGGTCATAAGTTTTTACTCATTACCATAGATTACTTTACCTAATGGACTAAGGTATTGGCCACCAAGAATTCCAAAGCACAAGATGTGATTCACTTCTTAGAAGAATACATCACAACTAGATTGGGCACTCCCATCTCTCTAGTTTGTGATAATGGGCTAGTGTTCATATCAACTAAATCCACTGAATGGGATCATGATAATTAGATCACCATCAGGGCATCTTCTAACCACTATCTTCAAGGAAATTGATTAGTCAAAGCAATGAATAAGAACATGATAGATGTAATTAATAAATAGTTATGGATAAGCCCAAGGACTAGCATAACCTACTTAAGTATGCCATGTGGGAAAATTGAATAAGATACAAGTAGGCCCTCAAGGCCTCACCCTATCTTTTAGTATATGGGTGATGGATAGTATTCCCATTCATGCTAAATTTATTGAACTATCAATTTATGTATGAATATATGGAACCAAATGATAAAGTAGAATCTCGATTATTGGATATAATAGAAATGGAAGACTCAAGCACTAAGGCCCTACAGACTTTTAGTAAACATCAAGATGTAGTTAAAATATGGTTTGACAAAAGGTAAAAATTCAAAGAATTTAAGATCTCTAACCTAGTGCTTTTGTGGGATAAAGGTCATGAAAAAAAAGGGCAACATGATAAATTTGCCCCACTATGGATTGGACCATACCAGATTTTAGAGATCTTGGTAAATAATGTGTTTCATTTAAGGGACCTTCAAGGTGATGAACTTACATATCTAGTCAATGGGAAATTTTTGAAACACTACTTCATGGTTTTAGCATCTAAAGTTACCCCTGAGTGATGAAGAAGCATGGTAGAGTTAGTAGTTTAATTTTCCTACTTTCTAGTTTAGGTTTCATGCTTTCGAGTTTAGGTTTCTTGATTTCTAGTTTAGCAATTTTTTCGTTTCTTATAATGATCTAATTGGTTCATCCTAACATGACCAAACTAACATCTTACTATATGGGCTCCTAATCATGCTTAAATTGATATATGAGAAGATAAATTGCAAAGGGACTCACAATTTGGGGTCTTTTCACAAACCTATTATACTTTTGTGTTTAAGGTCTTCAAGATTTGGGTATGTAATGATAGTCATTTAGTGTTGTGTCATAATTGAATATTTATACCACGTTTATGAAAGTTGCTCTCAAATACTCCATATAAATTTATAAATTTTTCTCACTCCATTAGACCAAACACAGTTTTCATACTAATACTTGTTTGGAGGTGATAATCACTAGTGTAGATGTAGCTAGTAGGGATGTTCTAGTAAATAATTTATTTTATAACTACACTATATCATAGTGGTTTAGTCTATCCTCCTTTCATTCATATAAACAAAAGTGAAAAGAAATAATGTGTTAAAAAAAAGAGCGGTCAATAAAGCCCAAAGAAAATCAAAAGGGGATCAAAGGCCCACATGATGAAACAAGGTCAATTTACCATGCATCATGCTCAAATAATGAATGAAGAGGAGAGAAAGAACCCAAAGGTATCTCTGTCAGGGCTATGAATGGCTATCTAGTAGTAGAGCAATGCTTAAGCTCCCTTGATTTAATGAGCTTCAAAGGAACTAGACCAAAACCTATAGCTACTCCAAGTCTTTATAAAAATCCTCACAACAAGGGTTAAATAAAGTCACTTTAGTACACACATATCCATGGATGTGAAGGTAAGTATGTTGTATGATGTAGTTGGGAGTCTCTTTCATATCTCTGATTTGAATATTTTTATGTGGCATGGTTCATGTCTGATTTGAAATTACTAATCAAAGTTTTGAGTTCTCAAATACTTGGAATTATCCCCCCTATAAGTCACCATTTTTTGTACCCAACATTCTCCTTTCTCTTTAAATATAATGGGGACCCACTTTTATTTTGATTTGGCCCATGTTTTTTTTAGTTTTCTTCTTTATTTTGTGGAAATTTTATAGATTGCTCCTTAATCTCAACACTAAAAAGTACAAACAATGATGTTTTACATTTTAGACTAACTTATTAATGCCTTTTATGAGTTTTGAACTTATGTAGATTTTGGGACTTGGTAAATTAGAAATTATTAAGTTTGAAGAAACTATTTGAGACTTGTTCAATGGATAATTTGTTTAGAATAATCTTCATCAACTTTTGTGTTTGAAGGTTTTGTTTAGAGGTTTTGTTTGATATTTGTTCATTTGATGTTTTATTCGTGACTAATGTTCAATGTTTCCCTTGGTCATAGCTAGTTTTATTTGGAACTCCATTAACTTTTACATTTTGGAGAATCTATTTAGGATTTTATTCATCAAATATTTGGTTTGGATTTTATGTTCATAGCCTTCAATTCATGAGATTTGTTGGCTCGATCCCAACATGAAACCTAACTAAAATCCCACTAGAATTAACTATTAAATTAGAACTACTTCATGACACTTGTTAAAAATATGCAAAAGACATGGCTTCTCTACCAACTAAACTAATAAGGTTTTAATTATGAAGGTAAATCAAGTATATGAACATTGGGAATTAAAAGTGCAAGAATAGGAAAATCTATATAAATGACTTACATCTATCAGTGTGTTTATTGATCACAAACAAATTCTAAGCTCAATTTTTACTCTACAAATAGAGCCCTAGCCATCTGTGCATCAACTACAAAGAATCAACCAGCAAAAAGGAGTTATCAAAGTCCATAAAATTAAATTTAAGTAAACTAGATGAATTACAATGGCTTCATCATCCCAAGTATTCAGATGAGTACTGTCATCATCTTAATTTTCCATTAAGGATTTTATAGAGTATACAGACACTATGTTTGATGTTACAATATTCAATTATAGGTATGCCAACTACTCAGACCTATGGGATTTCATTGATGATGTCAATGCCTTCTCCCATAAATAAAATATATCACCTACATAGCACCCATTGGTAATAGACCTACTCTCTCTTAAGAGACAAGGATTTCACTTTTCAATAGCCAAGCTTGAGGTCATGCCATGTATCAATCTACTACAAGACTTATTTTTATTAGCAAGGTGATAGATGATGTCTTCCTACTTCACATGGATCATAAGAGGGCCATGTCTTGCATCTCAGGTGATGATTTCTAAAGGTATTTATCTTTGTCAATTACATATGTCATATTCGACATGCATAGGGTGGTAATATGGAATAATAATAATAAATCAATTGGCAAAACTTTGAGCAAATGGCTTCTACCTAGGGAGTCTATGGTCTTGAAGGAAAAAGACCCCATGCCTATTAGAAAATTTAAAATGCAGATCTACATCAGGATGGCATTTTTGAATAGGTTATATGACCTCCCAAGTATCCATTTTCTCTACCTAGATTGGGTACCACTTCTAGACATGTTGATGACCTTCAACATGACTTTTGCCCTGGGGGAGATTATCAGTGTTAGGCTAAGGGAGCAAATTCCCATAAAGGCAAATGGTCTAGTTTAGCAGGCCATTTCTACATGATTTCATACCTCTTCGATGTAGTAATGGGAACCATATATAGGGACTATGGATCACTTTGGAGCCTAGATAATACTTGCATAAAGAATCACATCTACAATTACTAATTATTAATACATATATATGCATACATGAAGCATATCACCCAAATTGTAGAGGACATATATCCTCAAGTATGGTAAGCTATCCATGAGGCCCCATTACCCAAGATATCTCAGAGTATAGTAAATACATTGGCACCATGGGGTGACTATTGGCTATACCTATATTATATAGTGATTATGGTCATTGGTAATAAGGTCAACCCCCTATGCCTCCCCAAGTATGTGCCTAATAAGCTCATAGATTTCATTCTAGATTTGGTGGAGTGTAGAAGAGGATTTGATAAATAAGAATAAAATCATGTTCTATGAGTCTCATATGATAATATGCCAAATGTGATATACAATGCAAAAATATTTCAGGGATGTAGGCAATAAAAGGAAGCATTATGAGTTAGCCACCTTACCTCATAGAAATTGGGACCCTCATGGTTAGATTCAAAAACATATCCAAGGCTTCAATATTCTATACCAACACATTCCTTATGACCATGATTTCTTGTTCCTAAATACAAAATATTATACCCAAGTCATAAAAAGGGCACAAATTATGGGTTTAAGGGAGGAACATTTGAAAATAATTCAAGGATAACCTTCAATTTTGGTTTAAGAGGTGCACACAAGGCTTCCACCCCCTAAAGGATGGACTACCTCAAACTTTTGGGTTAAGGAAACACTAAAACAAATAAATGAACAAGGAGAGCCTTCTCAATAAGTTCCCCAGCTATTGAAGGATGTTAAGATAGAGCCTAGTGCAACTCAAATTGAGCATAGAGGAGCTCAAGAGGATCCAATTTACTTAGAATCCTCTAATTCACAAAGCCAAGATCACCTAATTGCATTGCCTATGTAAGAGGTTGTTACTACCTCAATCTAGTGATCCTCCTCCCTAGCTAAGAAAGCTACAATCTATTACAAGAGGAAGTCAAGGGTTCCTCCCTTCATAAGGAACCTAAATATTGATGAACCACAAGTAGACACATCTTTAGTTTATCAATGAACTCTAATAAAATAAGAAATGGATGATGAGGAGGAATTAGAAAGAGCAAATTAATCAAGCCTTATAGATGACAAATGGAAGTCACCTATGAAAGATTTCTAATCAAGTAAAAAGGCTCTACCTTTAGTCCCTTCTTCCCAAATTTCATTTGATTTAGTTCCATTTCTTCAGTAAGTTCATTTTATTTGGTTCTCCTTAGTGTTATCTTATAAACACCTTTGGTCACTCCAAAGATAGAGGATGTTACCTTTACCCATGTTGTCTTTATTTCCCCAATAATTCTAACCATATCTATTGTTTCCACCACTGTGGAAATTCCCTTCGAGACTACTTCACTCTAACATAAAACCAAAAGGAGGGATCCAAAGAAGGTTAAAGGGGCATTGGCAATCTCCCAACTCCATGTCTCATCTACTCAAATCAACTTTCCAATGCCTTCCACCATCTCTTCCCAAGATACTATTGTAACATCCTCAAGGAAGGCTAAAAGGGGGAAATAGGTATGTACATTCCATTGACTATCCCAATATGGAGGTGTGGATTGGTCTAAAATCATATCTCCTTCCCTTCCTGACTCGATACTCAAAGGATATTTAGAGTAAGAATAATAAGATTAATCAATTGAGACTATAGCTAAGGACACAACCAATAAACCCAACATAACTAGTCATCCCTCCATGGAAAGTTCATCTTAGATCAAAGGCTTTTAAAAATCCAAATTTCAGAATCATAGAGTTTCCATCAATAAGCTCCATGTTTGAAAAACCCTTAGGAAGCATACAAAGGGTTAGGAAGAGGAAAGTGGAGGAAGAATTTGGAAGGGAAATCATTTTTGAAGAAAGACAAGAAGTCTTTGCCTTGTCTAAAAGGAAGAATGGGAATTCGGGGTAGTCCCCATATATAAAAGACCTTAAATCCCTTGATAAAACTCATAAGGATGTTATGATAGCATTACATGAGGTGACTAAAATGGCCAAGTAAGAGCTTGATCAAGAACTAGAGAAAATAAAAGAGTAGCAGCAAATGGTCCATATCCCTCAAGAAATTGAGATTGAGGTTCATTAGGTTGCATCAAATCTATACAATGCTTTAGAATGAATTGATGCAATGAGGTTAGAATTGGCTCTTCACATAACTGAGACTCATAAATTGTTTAATTATTTGAATTAGGATGAGAATAAATTTAAAATACTTATTCTTTAAACTACCAATAAGGCTTATAGCCATCTTGATTCAATGACACCATTAGAGGATTAAAACAACCTTAACTTTGTGGTAATTAGAACTCTAGAGGCTAGAGAGTGGGTTACAATAGTTGGGGCAATAATGCCAAAGTATTAACAAGAAGCTTTCATTTTACAAATCCTAGAATAATTTAAGCTATCCAAGGCAAGTGACTCAACTGGTAATCTTATTAGTAGAATCAATTTTGATCAACTCCTTCAGAAAACATCCAAGAATTTCAAACAAAGCCTTCAGGCATTAGTACTTGAAAAAATTGTGGTCGAGCTAAGTTTTGCTAGGAAAAAGGTGATGGAAGTAGAGATTTTCAAGATTAACATCTAGAACACAAAGGCAGAGCATGAAAAACTCCTTGAGCAGGTAAATAGGGTGCATAAACCCTCATTACTTAACTTGGACATTATCATATAATATCATTATGTACGGCACAAGTGTTATCTTGAGTTGGAAGTGAAGAAGATTGATGTTACAACTTCCAATTTAGCACCAGTATCTATAGCAATGAGTCCAACAATCAGCTCATTCATGTAAACATCCATCCAACCTTAGTTTAAAGTCCAATTCTATGTGCCTCAATCCAAGGGTGTTAATTTTATACTCATAGTATACTTATATTAAACTTGAATGAGAAAATTGCCTAAATTATTTGTAAGCATGCACACGTTGCATCACATTATACAAACTAACTTTATTTTGATATTTATAAGTTAAATATGAATATACATACATACAATTTTGAAAATAAAATTAAAATTGAGGTTCTAATTACACCATGTAATTATAAGTTTGTATGCACTTGGAGGATGAGGTTACCCCTCCCCAAGTCTATATATATGTCTAGAACCCACATTTTCAAGGGTCAAAAAAATTAATAAAAGAAGTCAATTTTGATTGTCATGTAATAGTGTTGGTTCATTTTAATTCCAAATTTTGTTTAATCAAGTTTTATCTTTTTGGTTATTTAATTCAGTAATTCTAAGTGCATAATAGCTATGAAGAAATCCTTTTGTTATAATTGATATGTTAATTTTAGATGTGAAATGGCTATTGAAGTGTTAGAAATTATTATTGATTATATGCAACTAGGTTGACTATCTCATTTTTCTAAGTGTGTAAATGTGTTTTCTATGATATAGTCTTCTATATGTGTGTAGTAGCTACCCTAGACACCTCCCAGATCTGAGTCTTAATATTCTAAGTGTGGGTGTGCAACAGCTACCCTAAAAGGAGTATCATTTGACCCATATATCTGAATTCCCTATATCATCTTTTCTCAAACTACTTGACTATATTTGTATGTGTGTATACAGTAGCTAATAGCAATAAATGTCAGTTCTAAAAACACTTATCCATAAAGAATCCAGCCCAAAATGTAATTTTTGAAGTCATAGAACCCTCTTTTCTACTCTACCCTTCCCCCTCTTTTGGAGTTTATTTCTAAGATCTACCCTCTTTAGATTAGTATCCATCCATCTACCAACTCACCTAGTCTTAATTATCTTTTAGATATCATCCATCCATACGTAGTCCTAGTTAACAACTTGTATGCATTGCCTGTTATTCCATCATTTGGTTTATCAACTGCATACCTGTAACTTGTGTTCTAGAGTGGATTTTACCTCCATTGTGATCTTAAAATGTTAGAGGCTACCTCATTACAAAGGGTTTTTCATAAAAACCAAATCAATAACTTATTTAAGAAAAAGGTATAGTACCTTGGGTACATTATATCTTTAGAAGGAATATCTGTGGATCCTTCAAATATTAAAGCTATTATGGGGTGGCTAGCACCTATAAATGCTCATGAAGTTATTATTTTTATGGGTTTGGATGGATACTATAGGGAATTTATGCCAAACATTTCTAAGATAGCAAATCCTATTACTTTTCTTCAGTGGAAAAATCAAAAATTTGTGTCATTAGGAAAGTGTGAAGAAGTTTTTTAGGAACTAAAAAAAGGCTTACCTTGGTACCAATGTTGATAGTTCCTGATCCAAATGGTCAATTATCTAAAATAATTGATGCTTCAAGAGATGGTCTTAGATAATTTCTCATACAAAAGGTTTTTTTATAACTTATGAGTCAAGAAATTTGAATCCATATGAGGCAAATTATGCCCTGCATGATCTAGAATTGGGTATAATAGTTCATGCCTTGTAAGTCTAAAAGCACTATCTATTGAGAAAATAGTTTGAGCTCAAGACTACTAACTTGGAACTCAAGTATATATTCACCCAACCTAACCAAATGCATATCAGAGGTGATATTTAGAGTTCTTTTCAGATTATGATTTTAACATTAACTACATAAAAAGCAAATAAAATAAGGTTGAATATGTCCTAAGTTTTAAAAGGTATATAATAGATTTGGCTACCATCAAGAGTACCTTTCATGATTAGGTAGTTAAATTCTCTCTAGGAGATGAATTTTACAAATAGGTAAAGTTGGAATTAGCTCAGAATGCTCAAGATCCTAAGTATGATGGATTCAAGTTCAAAAATGATGGTTTGATTAGGTACATAGGAAGGATTTATGTACCAAACAAGGATAATTTGAGGAGTGTATTACTCAAATAATTATACAATGCTCCTTAATCAGGTAATCCAAGTGTGACTAAGCTCTTGGTAGAGGTAAGGCCATTATATTTCTAGAAGGGAATTAAGAAAGATGCAATAAATTTTGCTTCATGATGTTTAGAATGTTAGTTAATTAAGTATGAGTGTGTGCATCATGTTGGGTTGTTATACCTACATACCATGCCAGAATAAAATTGGAAAGTCATTAGCATCAACTTTTTCAAAGTTTTGTCAATGTCTTGGAACCAACATGACATGATTTTGATGGTTGTTGATAAACTCACCAAGGTAACTCACTTCATTCTTGGTAATATTTCAAGTGATGCACCTATGTTTATGAAGAGATTCATGAAATAATTTTATAGATTGCATAGGTTTTTGGAAAATATTATTTAAGATAAAGACCTAAAAATGACTTCATATTTTGGTTAACTCTCAATTCAACCTTGGGTATGTAGTTAAACTTTAGTATAGCATACCATCCAAAAATAGATGGACAAATAGAGAGGGTGTATCAGGTTTTAGAAGATCTTCTAAGAATATATTACATGGACCAGAAATATAGATGGGAAGAATATAATTTGTTGGTTGAGTTTGATAACAACAACTCATAGCAATCAGTGCCAAAAATGGCTCCATTTGAGGCATTGTATGGAAGAAGGTGTAGAACACTAATCAATTGGGACAAATTAAAAGATAGGGTAGTCTTTGGTCTAGATATACTTATGGAAATGGAAGATCAAGTTAAATTGATAAATCAAAGGCTAGTTGAAGCCAATGATAGACAAAAGAGATATGTTACTCTGAAAAGAATAGCAAGATAGTTTTTAGTGTGAGACAAAGTATTTATATGGGTTAAACCATAAAAAAGCTTGATTAAATGTGGAAAATTAGCCAAGTTATTTCTTATATATGTGGGACCCTTAGAGGTCTTAGAAGTTGTCAATTCTATGGCATATAAGCTTGATTTACCACCATCTTTATCATTCATGCATAATGTTTTTCATGTGTCTTATCTTAAAAAGTATGTTGTTGATCCTTCTCATGTATTGGATTGGAATGTTTTATAGGTTCTAGATCCTGAGGTGGTCACAATAGAACCAATTAGAATAATTGATACTTGCAAACTTAGTTTGCATAATAGAGAAGCGTCATAGTGTAAGGTCTAGTGGGACTAATATTTTGAGGATAGTACCACTTGGGAAGACTATGAGGAGTTTTAGAAGCTATTTTCACATCTATTTGCTTAGTAGTTTATTAGATATTATGTTTATTTTCTAATAAACACTATTTTATTTTAAAACTTTTATTGAAATAAGTGCATCAAGATGATGACAAGCTTTAGGGGGAGGATGTTACATCTTGATTCTTATCTAGATTCATTAATCTATTAATCTTTAGATTTTGTGGTTAATGATTGGTTGAATAATTTTGTTAAGTAGTTAGATTAATAATATGTTGATTTGTGGACAGTTATATATTACTTATGATCATAATCATTAACTTGTTTTTAGTTGTTCATATTTTGTTATGGCGTATTATGATCATCATTATTCACTTATAATAGTTTATTATGATTATTTTGTGATATGATCTAACTACTGTATATTACACTCAGGTGGATGCAAGATGGAGTCCACCCTTGTGACTATGACTCAGGGAGGGTATCATCAGAGAGGATGGAGAAGATGGAGATGAGTGGGGGATGAGATAATGAAGATAAAACCCTACACACACCACTTAGCATTTTGCATGTGTTTGTTGATTGGCTAATATTATTATTTATATCATGCATCATGTTATTAATGTTTTCCCTTGATTGGTAATATTTAATTATCATTTACGCATATATGTCACTATACCTACATTCATAAGATCTTCTAATGGCTAAGATGGTGTATGATTGTCTTATTCTATTGTATTCACATTGATTAAAGCTCACCATGATTTTAGACGTTGAATACCATAGGTGGCATATTATTTTTAAGGGATAACATGTTTTAAATATTTTATATTTAGCATTGGATATGTGTCAAATGTGTGGTATATATATATATATATATATATATATATATATATATATATATATATATATATATATATATATATATATATATACCACACATTTGACACATATCCAATGCTAAATATAAAATATATATGTTGGTGATCAATGTGTGCCATGTCTTAATTAAAATGATTGTTTTATTAGTCAAATGGCATATAGATGTGTAAAGAGGTTGATGGGAAAACCTTATACCATGTTTGAATATATATATATACACACACACACATATATACATATATATACATACATATATGTATATGTATATATGTATATATGTTTATATGTTTATATATATATATATGTGTGTGTGTGTGTGTGTGTGTGTGTATATGTTTATATATATATACATGTATATATCTACACATTGATAATCACCATATATATACATATATATATATATATACATACATATATATATATATATATATATATTATATATATATATACATGTATATATATAATATATATATATACATGTATATATCTATATGTATATATATATGTATATATATATATATATATATGTATATATATATATATAATATATATATATGTATGTATATATATATATATATATGTATATATATGGTGATTATCAATGTGTGCCATGTCTTAATTAAAATGATTTTTCTATTAGTCAAATGGCATATAGATGTGTAAAGAGGTTGATGGGAAAACCTTATACCATGTTTGAATTAATAATGTCATTTTTTTTTTTTAAGTAGGATTATTTGGGTTTAAATTCAATATGTTAAACTATAATGTTAATACGATTATTTGATTTAGTATATGCTTTGAATCCAGAGCTTCAAACTATTTTGGGGGTTATAGACTTTTCAAAGCCATAATTGGAAATCATCATGGAATTTTGGGAAGTTACATGTTTTGGATATGATTACATTTGGTTTTTTATGAAACTTAATTAGGAGTAGGGTTAGGCCAGCTGCCATGCCAAAATTTTGAAAAAATAATTATGGAACTAGAGATTCATTTTTGAAGACCTAGTTTTGTGGGAGTTTTTTAGGGTTTTGGCATGCTCATTATGAGAAGATGAAAATATATGGATGTAGAGGGTTTATAGAAGACAAACAGAAGATAAGGAGAGCCTGGAAAAAGGAAGCATTTGGATTTGCACTACCTGATTTGTGTATTTAGGTAGGGTTTATTGAAATTATGATTTTGATTTATTATTTTGAAATAGTATGTGAAGTACATTGTTATGGTGTTTATTTTTTTGAAATGGGTTCTTGTTTCTATATATATATATATATATATATATATATATATATATATATATATATATTAAAAGGTAATATATATAGTTGACCTTGAGGATAGGTAGGACCCATCCATAGGGCCAAATACATATAAACCTTACCCTTTCATAATAGTTGTGTATTTGGTTTAATTAGATATAGTTAAATGGAATTAGGGTTTGTATTTTGCCTATTTTGAAGATCTAGGTTATGGAATCTATAGAAATGGTTGTTGATGACTTTGTCTACTCGAATCATTAAATCATACCTCATAGTGGTTATATACTTTTTGAGTTTGATATATGGGTTTAGGTGTTATGGGGTATGATGTGTTTGATTAAGATTTTAATCATTTTTGGAATAACATTCTAAATTATTTTTAAATTAATTATAATTTATACAAAAATATAGGTGGGTTATTTGTAACTAACTTTGGGGATGATTTTGACCCATCCATAGGGTTGAGAACAGATAAGACAAACCCTGCTAGATACAGCTATGTGTTTCATGTATTACAAAGCCCATATAATCTTTAGGGTTTTATTATAATATTGTGTTTTGACATAAAACAAAAATAAAATATTGAGAACTGGAATTGTTAAATTCTTTTGAATCTAAGTAGATAAAATGACCTAGGTATATTTCGAGTCTTTCATGTTTCTTTTATGACTTGGATGACAAGGGGTATGGTTGTAAATGAAATTTGAACCCATTAAGGGCAAGATGTAAGTGTGACTATTCATCTTATCATATGTAATTTTTATATTTAAAACATGGTTAGGTTGAGTCGACTTGAAATGGAATCAAATAAATAAAAATGATTCAAACCTGTAGCTGTGTATTGGTAATTTATATACACAAAATTTGAATTGTTATATTATAGAATCAATTTTGGAAATAAGTTTCGGTTGAGTGTTGATTGAGAAATTTGGTCTTATCATTTTGAAATAAAGTCGGTCTTGAACATTTTGGGTTAAAGTTCATGTATTTTCATTATGAATATATGACTGTATTTTTTTAAAAATAAAATGACTTCTTGAATTAATATTCTTTGATTAACAAAATAGTTAGAGGATTGACTTAATTAATATGGGGTCGAGCATGTAGTTGTTAAGAGGTTTTTTTGATATGTTTGGTAGTATGTCTTTTTAATAGACAATTATATGGGAATATTATATTTATGACTATGTGTCTATAAATATTTTGATCATTATTAAAACCTGTAATTTTGAGTAAATCAAATATATAGATTTTTCAACTCAAATTATGTAATTTAATATGTATATGTATATGTATATGTATATAAATAACAGAGGTCAATGGATTAATTCCATTAAGACAATAATGTATATATATAGTTATTTTACATATAAATTTGAATTTGTATAGTATTTGAGGTTCTACTAGGGTTGTATATTCATATATTTGCACATAAATCTTGACTAGAAATAAGTTTCTACTTGAATTACTTTGCACAATTCTTGTATCATGGTATTAAGGATGTAGATATAGTTTGATTACTTAAATAAGAAAAGTTACATTTGAGAATTTATAACATAAAAGAACTTTCATTACATAATAATTTATAAATATTTCATGTTATGTTTTAGATTAAGGTAAAAACAGGTTTTGAAGGGACCCCAAAACCCTGAAACAAAGAAAGAAAGATGAAGCATTTACGACCACAAGAAAAACCTAAAACCTACTACAAAGAAGTATCATAAATAGGTTTTATATGGACCTAAAACCACCAGAAAGACCACAAGTCATAACCCAAGTTTTACATAGACCTGGCTACTCCATAGTCAAAAGATTACAAAAAACTAGGAAACAAGACCAAATAACACGACCAACTAAAAGAACCAGGCTATTCTTCCAGTTCCAAAATCATTTTCACTACTTCCTTACCTTTCACAGTAGTGTCTTGAATGGCAGTAGCCACTGACATGTCTCCCTCTTGCATAGCTTTCTTTCTTGAGCTCTGTCTAGTCCTCTTGTTAGGCCCCTCCAAGGATTTGATCTCCTCATTAGCTCTTTTTCCAATATTAACAGCTGCAGCACATATGTTGGATGTAACCTCCTCCATCTTCATTCTACTTTCCTTGATGAGTTCCCTTAGGTTGTTCTCATAGTCTTTGAGTTTGATGGGAATGTCTCTCATCTATTTTTTGATGTTATTGATTTTGTTCCAAACTGCCTTCTGGTTGTCTTCCATTATTTCCATTTTCCTTTTGAGATCCCTTATCTCCTTATACATCCATGAATTGAGTTGGAGGATAGCCTCTGCTTTGTAATTAACCCATCTCATAGGTGTGTGCCTTCCATCATTCTACCTTTTATCACTACACTCTTCTGTGTTCTTATTAGGACTGTTCCCACCTTCTTCAATGTGGTCCTCTCTTCCCCTTTGATTCTGCTTCTTAGTTTTAGCTTGAGCTCCCAAGTCCATTTCTTGGTTGTCAGCCTGAACTGTATTTTCCCTCTCATTTATCGAAACAGGGTCCTCAATAGGGTCATCCAGGACTTTATCATCCTCAAACACTTGTTGGTTTTCCTTAGAGTCATGTTCACTATTTTTAGACTTCTCATCTATGTTGACTCCTTCTTTCTCATTCTTCTCTTGAACTTCTTCTTCATCACTGGAACTTGAATTCTTGCTTTCTATTCCTCCCTCTTCCTCCAAGCTTTCCTCCCTAGACTTATCAGTTCTCTCCCACTCTGTATCCTCGTCAACATTCTGATTCTTGACACTGGGGGGCTTGATTTTATCTTTCCCTTTAACAATTTCCCTCTTGTTACTTTGTGAATCCTTGCTTTTCCCCAAATAAGGGTTCATAACCATGGCCTTGTTATTGCAATAGCCTTCAATTATTAGAATTAATCCTTCATGCAGAATAGGATGCATTTCCTTCTTCTTATGAGCGAATAAACTTTGGATCAAAGAGAAACGTAGATAAAAGGGAAAGGAAATTCTTACTTTGTGTTTGAAATGATTTAGGAATACAAAGTGGAATTTGTGAATTCTCTTGCTTCTTCCATCGAGTATGAAGTACTCCCAAATACAGCATAAGACATCCCTCCAAATGCCCTTAATCTACTCTAGTTTAAAGAAATCCCCATTCTTTTCCAACTTCTGCTCCTCAACATCCATCTTAGGGAATTTGCAAAAGGCCTCATTTGAAATGCTAGTTTGCTTGGAGAATTTTATTCCTTCCGTAGGCAGCCCCATAACCTCTGCTATAAATTCCTCTGTTAGATTCACTGTGATGCCATGCAGAGTGACCCTATCATCAATCCAATTTTTGAAAAAAGCCATTGTAATATGAGGTTTTGAACCATGGAGCCTTTCCATGTAGTTCACAACCTTCCCTCTCTGCAGGATCTTCCAAACATCTTGTTTCGCTTTCCACTCTTCGCAATTTTTGGGTTCCTATTTCCTTGGTTATCCTTTCCTTATGCAAGCCATGCAGATTTCCTTTGATACCCAATCACTGTAAGCTATACAATGATCCCACCTGTTACCAATTTGGTTCAAAGCTTGCCTTTTTTTAGGCACATTCAGGATCCGCTTCTTGTTCTCGAGGACATTCCTTTTTAATGATTATAAACCTTTCTCCATGAAGCCACTCCTCCTAATCATTAGTTTTCTTTTCCAAGCTGATCTTTCCCTCCTTTGCATGAATTGCATCATGATGAATGAGCGATCTAGGATC
The DNA here is from genome assembly GCA_037957365.1 of Torreya grandis. NCBI lineage: Eukaryota > Viridiplantae > Streptophyta > Pinopsida > Cupressales > Taxaceae > Torreya > Torreya grandis. The sequence continues at coordinate 1,773,739 of JARHVA010003251.1, forward strand.
CACATTCTTATTTAATGTTTCCTGCCACCTCACTTTGTGTCCTGTTCGGACTGCATAATTTGCTATCCAGTCAGCAACTCTGTTAGCTTCACGGTAGGTGTGGGTAATAGTTACTTTTTTAAATTTTTTTATTAAATTTTTCATCTCCATAACCATAGCCTCTATATTCCATGACACAAAAATTTTATTGTTTAGAATATTTATGATATTCAAGGAGTCCCCTTCCAGCCATAATTTAGAATATCTCGAATCCACAGCTAGTTTGATGGTTTGAAGGGCAGCAGAAGCTTCAGCAATATGACAATTTGACTTTCCAATGGGGATTACAACAGCATCAATTACATTTCCCATATGGTTTCTCAAGACTCTTCCACATCCTGCATTCCCCAGATTCCCTTTAGTAGCTCCATCAAAGTTTCCTTTAATCCACCCTTGAGGGGGGACATTCCAAGTAACACCTAGTCTAGGATTTTCAGGTTTACCATTAGAATTTTCTATTCTTAAGGGATTATCCACTTGAAAGGTTAGATTTGGATTCCTTTGTGATGAGAAATTATCCTTAATAACTCTAATGATGTTCTACCCCACCACCCATCCAGGAAGTTCTTTACTTCTAAAAATTCAATTATTTCTTTCCTTCCATATTCCCCACCAAATATGGGCAAGAGTTAGTTTCCATAAAAATATAACTTCAGGATTCTTGGAAGGGCAATACCAACTTTTAAAAGATAGTTCCACATTTTTGTGGTGAATCCAAGCAATACCCCACAGATTGAGGATTTCTTTCCAAACTTGCTGCGTAAAAGAACAGTTCACAAACAAGTGATCTCTATCTTCAAAGCCCTTCTTACAAAGAATACACCTGTTCACAACATATATTCCTCTTTTCTGTAAATTTTCTAGAGTCAAGATTTTATTTTGGAGGAGGGTATAGAAGAAGATTTTGATTTTAGGGATGAGCCCCTTTATCCAGGCATTCGTCCACAAAGGTTTGTTGCCTTTTCCCTTTGAAGTAAAAATGGAAGAAACTTTAAATTGTCCACTAGGCTCATTATGCCAAACAATCTTATCTTCAAGATTAGGGTAGAGAGATATAGCATTTAGGGATAGTTGTATATTCTTTAAATCTTGATCAAGATTAGTAAGGTTCACCCAAGAATTGTTCTGCCAGTATTGGTTAACCATTATTCCCAATCTTTGCTTACATCGGTCTATTGCTTCTTTATCTTGGATTTCATCTATCAAAGGTTTTCCTTTTAACCAAACATCCTCCCAAAATTTCACCTTTTTTCCATTGCCAACTTTCCAAGAGCTTCCTTCTTCTAAAACTTGTTTAGTACCCTGAACTGCCCCCATATGGAAGATGGATGGGAAACATCAGGGTAAGAAAAGAAATCAGAGAGGGACTTTGCCTTGAATAAATACTTATGCTTCCATATATTGCTCCATTCTTTGTTTTCCTGATAAACCCTCCATCCCTGTTTGGCTAAGAGAGCTGTGTTCATACTTCTAATTTTCCTTATTCCTAGTCCTCCTTCCCTGACAGGTTTACAAATGTTATCCCAAGCAATTAAAGGCATTCTCCTTTTCTCCTCAGTACCTGTCCAAAGAAAGTTTCTCTGAATTTTTTCAATAGCTTCTGCAAATTTGCTAAGAATTCAAAAGACTTAAAGCATAAGTGGGTATGCTTTGAAGACTTGCTTTGAGGAGGGTAAGCTTTCCTGCCTGACTTAGAAAATTTCCTTTCCATCCCGCAAGATTCTTGCTAAATTTGTTAATAAGTTCTTCCCAAAAAGCTTCAGGAACTTTCATCCCAAGAGGGAGACCCAGGTTATGTTTCATGTTATGTTAATAGATTGTTGTGTGGCTATTACAAGAAATAAGGAATTATGTAGGTACCTAAATAGTATTTTATGGGAATGTTTCTATGCAAAATTGCTTTCTACATTCAAAGAAGAAATAAGAAACTAAAAGAAATGGTCAAGGCTAGAAAATATCTGATAAAGTCATGTGCACCAAAATTAGACATTGGAAGATTCTCCTCTTTGGCTATGGAGGAATGACACCTGCAAAGAAGAAAGGCTGAAACATGAAAAAATGTTAGTCAAAGGATATGGTGGGCTGTCAGGCGAATGCTCGATCCCGGAAGTACGAAGACTTCCTAAAAGGATATCAACCCACTGATAAAAAAGTGCAGAATATTGGACTAAAGTAGATATAAAAGATAAAATGATAGAAATAAATGACAAAAAATTAAAGTGCATACCTGATATGCAGCACTGTTCTACACAGTCACCAGCGTCGGTCTCTGTGGTGCCGGCATCGGTCAGGGAAGGTGCCGGCGTCAGTCGGGGTAGTGACCGGCGTCGATCGGGGCAGGTCCTAGACAGAGTCTGGACGAGTTGCAGAAGGTCTGACAGAGTTGGGATAGGGTCTTGACAGGGTCGGGACAGGGTCTGATGGAGTCGAGACAAAGGTAGGGCAGAGTCTAGGCAAGGTTTTGGACAGGTTCTAGTTGAGTTGGGACAAGGTCTAGTCAGGATAAGGTCGAGTCTAAACAGGGTCTGGGGATTTGCAGAAGGTTGAGTCTGGATAGAATATAGAGTATGGAAATAGCAAGCAAGTAATAACCAAAGATAAAAATAAACAGATGAGAATACTTACTTGTCACAGTGCGAAGACATGATTGATGTTGTTGAAGTTGTCTGTGCAGTACCGAATTGAAGCGAACGCAGATTGGTTGATGCCAGAGTTGGTTGATCGTGAGAGTGTTGATTGCAAGAGTCTGTGAATGTCAGAGTTCGGGCTCGATGGATTGATTGATTGATTTGTTTGTTGATCGATTGGCGGATGCTGATGAAGGCAAGGGACAGTTTGAGAGACAGTTCGATAACCGTTCGGAAAACCGATTGGGAACCGAATGATAACGGATAACGGTAAGGTGACCGACATCGGCAAGATTGCCGACGCCGGCCGATAGGTGACCGACGTCGGTGACATCGGCCAGGTAACGACCATCGTCGACAGATGTATAATGGGGATAGAGTCTAGCTTTAGCTCTGTGCTCATTTTTACATGCTGCCAGGGTCAAGGCTGGTGGAAAAAGTGATCGACAAGAGTTAAATAGGCGAAGAAGAATAAGACGGGGGATGACCAGGGGAGTCGACACGATTTCGGTGTCTACATTTGCCCCTTTTGTCTTGTTGGTTGTTCTGGACGAACTGCAAGACAAAAATAGGAGTGATTGCCCCAGGTGTGGGATAAGGTTGATTTCGTCTTGTTGGTTGTTCGAATGAACTGCAAGACAAAAATAGGAAACAGATTGCCCCGATTATGGATGAGGTATTCCCCCTCAAAGCAGGAGTTGAGGGAAGGGAACTGAGAATCGGGTGCTAATTTGACAAAGAGTGGATGAAAAAAGGGGTGAGGGTGAACGCTGCAAAAGGTATGATTGCGCGCATACCACTGCACAAGATGGTCAGGTCAAAAGTGTCACAGGTCAAGGGTCGAGGAGTGCCAAAATGGAAGTAACCGGGCCCCAGCATTTAGTCGTCTGCTGATCAGGTCACTCAATCTAAGCTAAAGCTCCAAATGGGTCATCGCGTTCTAGGTATCTCGGGCTTGGGAAGTGCTCCTAGAAACACGAGAAAGTCACAAGTAGTGTGGATCAACTGGCTTGCGATCCTAAACTTGTGAGGGTCCAAAAAAAGGTCTGCGCACAATTCTGCTAACCAGTCATGAGATAGCATACATGCAAAAACAACCAAGACAACAATGTCTTGGAAGTGGTTGAGGTCAGAGGAGATAGGCATGATCTCTAATGGTTGGTGGGCGAGGGGAGGAATGGATGAAAGGATGTGGCCGAGCTAACCTCAAAAAATGTCATGTGATCTGAGTGCTGCCTACATAGCCCTTGTGTGAAGGGCCTCAGGCCAATGTAGTTCTCCCTAAAAGGGAGGAATGGTCAAAGAAAATGATTGGTCTTGATCAAAGTTACAGAAGAGAAGGTTTGTCCATCAAGGAGATGAACAAACGGGGGTGGTCGAGCTAACCTCAGAGGATGTGTTATCTGAGTGCTGCCTACATAGCCCTAGTCATAGGGCCTCAGACCAATGTAGTTCAGACAAATGGAAGAGATTGGTCGATGATTGGAGGTGGTCAAGTGTCGAAATGATGAGGGGAAGATGAGGATAAGATGATGCTACAGATGGTGTATTCTGTAGAATTGGTCAAAAGGCTTTCATCCCTAGCAAGTTTCCATAGTCGTGATGGATGTATGCTAAAAATGAATGAAGGTTTATTTATGCTTCAGCAAGTATTGGTTTATGCTTAACATAAATTGAGTCTGGTTGATAGTTTCCATGTGTACTGGTGTCCATAGAAACTATGCGAAAAGGACAAGGATGATGATAATGTCATGTTGTCAAGTTGTTGGTCTGAGAATGTTTAGGTTGAAAAAGGTTTGGTTAAATGTGACCAAAGTGAAAGATACGTGAAAGGCATATTGCTCTTTCATTAACAAGGACCAAAAAGATAGCATTGATAGGGGTTATGAGAACCAAGAGCCCCATTCATGCGTGACGTCGTTGACCATAGTTATGTTAGAGCGGTAATCGAATCACTTTGACATTAAAGTGAGCTCGAAGTCCCTTGAGCAGGTGATAGGAGGAGGAAAAGAGGGTAACCCATTTTAAGAGCAGAGATAACTATGCCCCTTTTTATAGGAGACCCTGAGACAACTATAAGTCAAGTCCATGACTCTTTTTTTTTTTTTTGAGGCAGACTGATCGATGCGGGAAGCCTGCATAGAGATGTCATTTGCTTGGTGGTCAGTTGTGAAGCTGATCAATGCAGGAAGCTTCTGAAATAGTGCTGTTTATTGCCAGTTTAGTCATAGCCATCCTTTAAGGGAGTGGTCTAGATTTTTGTTTAATATAAGGGCTTTTGAATAGCTGTCCTTCAAGGGAGCAGTCTATTAATTACAGCAATGATAGTACAGCTGTCCTTCGAGGGAGCAGTCTGCTTTTTGATTTTGATATTGATATAGTGACCATGGATATTATGACATCTTGATTTGTTTTGACAGAAATGTGAGTCGTGGACAAGATTATAGAAGGTCAAGGGCTCCCTTTTATGAGGACAAAGCATCCATACAGCATAAAAGGGGTATAGGAATTGTTAAGAGGAATAGGGTTGAAAGGAAGTAGGATTAAGAGGACAGGGATTGCTCAAGGGACGAGCTCAAGTTAAGTGTCAAGTGGATGAATACTCGACTAATAGTAGAATGGTCGCAGATGCAACGCATTAAGAGGCTCAGGTTCTGGGCGTCCATCAAGAGAAGATAGACGATAAGTCCCTGATCCATACTTGTGCGTGATAATAAAAGGTCCGAGCCAATTAGGAGCAAATTTGCCTTATTTACTTCACTCCATATTGGTCACATGTTGATTCTCTTTGAGGACGAGGTCTCCGATGTTGAAATCTCATTCTCGTAGATTTTTGTCATAGGTGCGCTTGATGCAATATTGATAGACATGGAGATGATTAAGGGCATCAAGATGGCGTTCGTCAAGTAACTCAAGTTGAGCTAAGCGATCTTGATGAAAGTCATCATTGGAAAGAATATCATGTAGAGAAATGTAGAGAGATGATATCTGTACTTCGAGAGGTAGGACAGCCTCTGTTCCATACACGAGAGAAAAAGGGGTAGCGCCTGTAGAGGTTCGAATGCTAGTGCGGTAAGCCCACAAAGCAAAGGGAATGTGAATGTGCCAATCCCTTCCTGTGTCACTGACCACTTTCATGAGAATTTTGGTGAGAATCTTGTTGGAAGCCTCAGCCTGCCCATTTGCTTGTGGGTAGTAAGGCAAAGAAAAACTGAGTTTGATGCCGAATGAGTCGTATAATGTTTGGATAGTTTTGTTTTTAAAGGACTTGCCGTTATCGGTGATGATTTTATGAGGGACACCAAAATGACAGATGATATGAGTGGTGATGAAGTCGATGATCTTGTCGGCTTTTGTGGAGATGAGAGGAATAGCTTCCACCCACTTGGTGAAATACTCAGTGGCAGTGATGATGGACTGATGACGAAGAGACAAGTGAGGGTTAATCTCACCGATGAGATCTAAACCCCACTGAGAAAAAGGCCAAAAATTCTGAGCGATTTGTAAGGTGTGACTAGGAAGATGAAGCAAGTTAGAGTGCTGCTGACACTTGATGCAATGCCGAACATAGTCGCTACAGTCTTGATGAAGGGTAGGCCAATAATAGCCCAAACGAAGGATGCGTTTGGCAATCGAATTCCCACTGAAATGTCCACCACAAATCCCGTCGTGGACTTGTTGAATGGCTTGAGATGCTTCAATGGAGGTGAGACAGCGAAGAAGGAGGCCGTCGAAGCCTCGCTTATAGAGAAGACCCCCTAGCATGGTATAGCGAGCGGTACGCTTGATAAAAGCTCATCGTGCATTACTAGAGAGGTTGGGAGGAATGACAGAGAAAGATAAGAAGTCTACAAGTTGCTTATACCAAGCATCTTGTGGGCTAGGGTCTATAGTGTTGACATGATGAATGTGAGAAGAGATATATGAAGGCAATGGCACACGACGCACCGTGACAAAAAGTCTGGACGCAGATGAGGAAGATGGGATATGTGAAGTGAGAGAAGCCATGGTGTCAGCAAACTTATTCATGGATCGAGGAACAGTCTGCAGGAGGTAATGATCAAAAGATGCAAGGAAAATGTCAGCACGGTTTTTGTACCTTTGCAAAATTTCATTTTTACAGAGATATGAACCATTGACCTGATTGACGACGAGCTGCGAGTCACCAAAGATGTTAATGGACTTGATGCTGAGAGAGAGGGCAGTTTGAAGTCCCAAAATTAAGGCCTCGTATTCAGCCATATTATTGGTACAATCAAAGTCGAGTTTAAAAGACAAAGGCATGGGCTCCCCTTTGAGTGGGATGAGAATAACCCCAACACCCCCACCTAGTTGACATTTGGAACCATCAAAGAACATAGTCATCTGATAGGTGGTGTCGTCGGAGGAAAGCGCAGTGATAGACTCATCAGGGAATTCACACTGCGAAGGTTGATTGTCAGGAAGAAGGGCATCTGCTAGTTGATCAGCAATGGTTTGCCCCTTGATAGATTTTTGCTGGATGAATTCGAGATCAAACTCAGCAAGCAGCATGAGCCACCGAGCCATACATTGATTCTGATATGGCTTGGAGTGCATATACTTGAGAGGGTCGGTGTGGGTGATGACAAAGGTTTTGTGACTAAGAAGATAGTGGTGAAGCTTAGTAGTAACAAAGACTAATGCCAAATAGAGTTTTTCGATATGGGTATACCGAATTTCATAGTCGACCAGTGTGCGGTTGATATAATAAACTGCTTGCTCATGGTGATGCTCGTCTTGGTGCGCGATCATGGCACCTAACAAATGGTGAGTGGCTGAGATATAAAGGTAGAAAGGTTGGTCATCTTTAGGTGGAATGAGGACTGGTGGAGAGACCAGATAGCGTTTTAGGGCTTCAAAAGCCTCTTGATAGTCCTTATCCCATGTAAAAGAGACGTCCTTCTTAAGGAGATGATGAAAAGGTTGGCAGCGGTCAGAAAGCTGTGAGATGAAATGACGAATGGACTGGAGCTTGCCTTGCAAACTGCGAAGTTGCTTGAGATTGGTCGGTGGAGGCATTTCGAGGATAGCGCAAATCTTGGCAGGATCTATCTCAATGCCATGAAAGGAAACGATGAAGCCGAGAAGCTTGCCAGAGAGGACCCCAAAGACACATTTCTTGGGGTTAAGACGAACATTGTACTAAAGAAGATGAGAAAAGATGATTTTGAGAATGGTCAGATGGTCACGTCGAAGCTTGGACTTGCCGAGCAGGTCATCCACATAGTCCTCCATGATTTTGTGAAGGAGATCATGGAAAATATAGGTCATGGCACGCTGATAAGTGGTGCCTACATTTTTCAAGCCAAAAGGCATGACTCGATAGCAGAAAGTCCCCCATGGGGTAATGAAAGTAGTCTTGTGCTGATCTTCTAGAGCAATCAGGATTTGATTGTATCCTGAAAACCCGTCCATAAGAGATAGCATCTCATGGCCGGCCGTAAGATCAACAAGCTGGTCAATGTTAGGAAGAGGAAAGTCGTCTTTAGGATAGGCTAAGTTAAGGTCATGATAGTCTGTGCAGATCTAAATCCCCCCAGTTGCCTTGGTGACTGGGACGATGTTAGAGACCCACTATGGATAATCGATGGGCTGGATGAAGGAGACAGAAAGGAGGCGTTGAAGCTCTTCTTTGACAAGAAGGGCAATGTGAAGATGCATCTTTTGAAGCTTTTGCCTGACAGGCTTAGCCTCTGGTTTGGTGACAATGTTATGGGTAACGATGGTGGGGTCGATGCCAGGCATATCACTGTAAGTCCAGGCAAAGGCCTTGCAATGGTCGGAGAGGAAATGGGTATAGTCAAGCTGCTCCTGAGCGTCTAAAGATTGGCCAATCTTTAAGACATAAGGAACATCAGAAGAAGGAAGGTTAATGTCAATGGTTGATTCATTTAACATAACTTGGGTCTCAAAAGGGAGGGAGCACTGGATGAAAGAATTGTCAGCGCATGTAAGAAAGAATGGCGTCATCGTCAATGCAATGAACAGTGTGAATGGTTGCCGACTCATCTTTGATCATGCTGGGAAAAATGAGAGGGAGAGAATTGGACACTCCATTGAGCTGATAAGTCAAGGGGTCTAGGCGGATGGTGTTTATGGAAAAAAAACTAGGAGGAATGGAAACCACTGACTTCGTAGGTGAAGGGGGTGAAACAGGCGAGTGTGGAGGAGATTGGTCAATGATTAGTTCAAGATAAAGGTCTACAGGGTCTTGAGTGGGGTCGTGATATCCCAGACCATATCATTTCTTGGCGTCGTCATCGTTGAGCAATTGGATAGGCTGATGAGAGCCCTGCTCATAGCGTCTGAAACCAAAACCCTTCCATGCACACCTGTAAAGGTAAGTATGTGCAAAGGCGGGGTTGCTAAGAAATGAAAAGTCTGATGTGAAAGGTTGAGGTGAAGAAAGAGGATTACCGTCAGTAGGAGCTAGATTAAGCCCCCCATAGACGAGGTTAGTGCAGAGGTGAGGGGGACCATAAGGTATGATCATCCCTATTCGATGGTCGTAGCTGGGGTTGTGATGAAGGTGTCCATACTCTTGTGGAGTTTGGAACATATCTAAAGCCAGCAAGTGATACTCTCCCAATGAAAGTCTTTGGAAGACATCTTCCATGGGGTCTGTGGTCGTCGCTTGAAGGGGAGGTGTAAGGGCGACTGCCTGTTGTGAACTGGTCAAAGTCTCCATGGATGGAGGCAGTGCCGAGGTTAACAGCTTGATAGGGATGAGGACATCATTTGGATGGTAGGTGGTGTTGCATGTTTTGAAGGGTGAAGGGTCAATAGGAATGGTGTGGACATGTCCGTCATGCTCAAATTTCACACAACGGTGTAGGGTGGAGGAGACACAGGACATGGCACGGATCCAGGGTCGGCCCAGCAAGATGTTGTATTGAAACTCTCCTTCAATGATGTAGAAGAGATCTGGGACTGTGCGTGGACCAACGCGAATATGAAGAATGACTGTGCCAATGGTCATGGCAGTAGTGTCATTGAAAGAGTGCAAGATTGCATCAGTTTTGGAGACACAATTCTTGGGAAGAGCCAACTGATCAAAGGCATGAGTGGAGATGATGTTGATGCTAGCGCCCCCGTCAATCATAATGCATTTAATGCATGTTCGATCGATATAGGCAGTGATGAAGAGGGCAGCGTCCTGATCTTCTGTGTTGGATGTAGGAATCTCAGAATCACTGAATGTAATGGAGGCGATAGGGGCTAAGGAGTGGACAAGGGCAGCAAGTGGTTGGGGGTCCTCGGGTTGGACCTTCGCTGCCTGCAGGGCTTGGATGAAGGCCTAACGATGTTGGGGTGAGGTTTGGATGAGATCGTAGAGGGACATCTTCACAGGTGTCTGGTGAAGCTGTTTCAACATGGAGTCGTGGATTGGTCTGGAAGAAGAAGAAGAAGAGGAGGGTTGAGGCGCGCCAAGGATAGAAATCTTAGGCTTAGGCAGTTGAGGTGGATTGACAAAAGGGTAGGTCCAAGGAATGGCAACTTTTTCTTTCACCTTATCCTTTTGTGACCTAGTGGTGATGTGAATGGCATTGATTTCAAAGATGGGAGGTGAAGGTGATGAGGGAGTTGTAACCGGTTGATGAGATGTGGATGGGTTTGAAGAGGTAGAAGGGTTATGAGAAGGAGTCAGGGGTCGGTCGAAAGTGTCCTCAAAGAGAAGAGTGTCTTTCTCCAGATAATGGCGAATGACAGCCTTGAGGGCACAGCAAGTCTCGGTGTCGTGTCTTGGTGTACGATGATATAAACAAATCTTCGTGTCGTTGAACCAGGAGGGTTTAGATCTGAGAGGTTGGAAAGGCTTGATGGGTGGAAGAGTTATGCTAGAAGTTTGCAAAAGTCGTTGCAAGATTAAAGAGTATGAACCCACTAAAGGGTCCGTGCTCATTGATGTATGTGATGTCGATGACTTTTGCTTGGGCGAAGTTGGAGGAGGCTTTCATACCACCTTTTGGGTTGATGGTGCGATGACAGGCAGAGATGATACACTCTTCATGAGAGGTACCACCCTTTTGGGAGAGGGTAGGCTAGTGGTAGGTAAAGGAAGCAAAGGAGGGAACCAGTTTTGATTAGAAGTTGAAGTGGGAAGGATTCTGGTTAAGGTTGAAGGATGCGGGCCCAAAATGGAGGGTAATGATGACGGAAGAGGAGGCATTTGCCTCTATGGTTTGGTAGTCTTTTGTAATTTGGGTTGAAGACTACTATTAGTTGAAGTCTGGTTTAAGTCCACCTTCACTTGTGGATGAGTGAGGTTGGAGACGGGGCGAACGCCAAGCGACTTGATAGGTTTAGGAGAAGTAGATGAGGGTTTTGCTTTTGATGAGGTTGATAGAGATGTAGATGGTCTAGAGGTGGAAATCTGATTTTTGTTGATAGTCTTAGGAGGTTTTGCCATGGGAGGGTGAGATGAGAGGGCCCGGGCTTGTTGAAGAGCTGTGAGACGGTCCCACAATCCCTGATGTTCCACTTTCCTAGAAGGGAGAAGTTCGAGTCTCTCCACTAGTCAGGAAAATGGCTGAGAAGATGCGAGATGAAGTTTGGGCTCTTGAGAAGATGCCGACGGTTGTGGGACTGAAGGTATGGTAGTTTCGGCCCTAAAGCATGGTGAAGTCTTGACAGGTTCATGTTTGGTTGGAGACGAAGGAGAGATAGGTTCTTCCCTGGGTGGAGAAGATACTGGAGAATGAAGCTCCTCAAGCGGGTAAAGGACAGGGATGATAGTGCCCTCCACTTGTGGTCGAGGAGTAGGAAAAGTTGGGTCTTCCATGGGTAGCAAGAAGGAAGATGGTGAAACTGGCAGTACTGGTAAGGTCGAGGCATCCTCCAAAATGAGAGAAGTTGAGGGAGAACTAACCGGAGAAAGAGGTTCATCCACATGTGATGGACTGATGGATGAACTCACCTCTTGAGGTTGGCTAAAAATGAGGGGCGAGACCGTATTGACTGTTCGAATATTATGTTCATGGGTATTGTCAGTCAAGGTCTGGACGTTGTTTTGGGTTGGTGGATGATTAGGGAATGGTTGTTTGAAGATATCGATACCCTGATTAGGAGGGGCATTGGGATTGTCGAGGATGAGGTCACCCTTTTCCAACATGTCTTGGATTTTGTTTTTAAGGGTTTTACAATTGTCCGTGTCATGACCTTTAACACGGTGGTAGTTACAGAAGTCATCTTCCCTATACCACATAGGGATAGCGCGTGAGGGATCAAATTATGGTGGTGATCGGATCTGAGGGAGATTGATGGCCCCTTGTTTGACGAGTTTTTCCAGCACAGACGCGTATGATTCTCCAAGTGGAGTAAACTGTTGCTGTATGTATCTCTGCTGAAATTGGTGAGTGGCACTCATAGATGTGGATGGTTCAGGTTGATTAGTTGAAGGTGAAGAGGAAGAAGATCTAACAACCACAGCATTTGCTGAAGCTTTAGATTTAGGATTGGACGAAGAAGGCTTAGAAGAGGGGTCATTGGTTTTGGAGTTAGGATTCTTACTCCGCAACTTGACTTTATTCTCCTCGATGGCACGTAACTCAAGTTTACGAGCCATCGTGAAGGCTTCATCAAAAGTGTGGAAGGTCTGAACCCTCAAGGTAGAAGAAATATGTTTAATGCAGGCTTGAGAGAAAAGTTCAATAAGCTCAGGCTAGGGTAAAGAAAATGAAAGTAAATTGATAAGGCCCCTCCACCGAGTGACAAAATCAGCAATGGATTCATCATCGAACTGGCGGATAGAATAGAGGTCTGTGATGGAGACCTTCTTGGTGATATTGATGGAAAAATGATCCAGGAAGAGCTGGGCCAGCTGAGTGAACGTGAAGATGGAATGGCTAGGAAGAGAGTTGTACCAGTCAAGTGCAGCACTCGAGAGAGACATGGGAAACATGCGTAAGAGCAATGCATCATCGTGGGCGATAAGATAACAAGTGTGTCTGAATGCCCGTAAGTGTTGTTGTGGGTCTTCCTTGCTTTGGAAATGAGAAAACTTAGGAAGTTCCCACTGGCTGGGATATGGTCTGATGGGGACAGAAGGATGGATGGGCTCGTTGCAGATTTGTTCGTACGAGAGAATGTTGTGTGAGCCAAAAATAGAAGTCTCTAGGTTGGACATTTTATCCATCAGCATCTTGATAATATCTACTGACGGATTGGCAGGTGGAACGCCTCCTAAATTGTAAGGCACTTGAAAGAGGCTGGAAGAGGTGTACGACGTAGTCGGTTGTACCAATAAGGGCGCAACGTACGGATGACTAGTCGTAGGGACAGAAGAAGTGACTAAGGATGGTTGGATAAAAGGCATGGCTAGGTTTGATGTTGTCATGGGAGGTTGGCTAGAGGTAACATGGGCTAATGGATAGGTAGCCACCCTAGTGTTAATAGGAGTAAGGGTAGGCAGAATAGAGATGACCAAGTTTTGAAAGGGGGTAGAAAGTGGTTGAGTGGGCTGAGATTGATAGGGGGCCGAAACCCCGGTGAAAGTGGGCCCAACGACGGAAGGAGAGGCCACACTTGGATGGTTGGTAAAAGGTTGGTCATTGGTTGAGGCAACAGCCTGGGTATCTAAGGGTTGGACTACGGACGCCGTTGATACGGCCACAGTTTTGAGGAGAGAAGTCGGCATTCCGTAAATTGGATTGCCAAAGGGGTCTCGCGTTCGGCTATTTGCGAGATAGTGTTGCAAGGCTGCAGTATTGAGGTCCAAGAATCGTGTGAAATCTTGGTCCCCTTCTAGGATAATAGGCATTTGGGTCGAAGATGGTCTGGTAGGAGTTCTTTCAGTTTCTGAGTTGAACTCCATTATAGGGTTGGTTGTAGGTGGGGTAGATGGAAGAGGATGATGCCTCGCGTGATCGACTAGAGCCTTGGCTTGGCTACGAGTCCAAACCATTCAAGGCAAGGAAGAACGTCCTCATAAGCTCAAACAAGCAGATAAGAACTAAAAAAAAAGATGAAGACACAAGCAGATCCTAAAACCCTAGAAGTAAATTATTAGGATTATAGTGGCTTATGCCTTAGAATGTGTGTAGAGGAAGATTGGCTTTTGAGTCAGGTCCTAGAAGAAGCAGTCTATAGATGGTTTCGGGTTTTGTTATGGTGCTCAAGAAGTCTGTGTTAGCTTTCGTACGGGCCTGGTGCTAAGGAGCAAGCTCCCCTCACTTCACGATTCCAGTGGTTAGCTGGTTTCGCTTAGCCAAAATATACTTCCACTATAGTTTAGGCTCTACTAGAGAACAGAGTTGGCTCTCCCCTTGGTGATGAAATCCAAGTAAGATTGCCGGGACGGGTAAGGTATCTGCTGGGGGATGAAATCCCAGTCGGGCCTTGTCTCAGGTAAGTTAAAATGTTTATTTTGTGCAGGTGGTTTGGTCGTGTAACATCAAGTGATCTAGATTAATTCAATATGCGGTTTAATTACTATGTGTGGTCTAAAAGATGCAGGCAAACAGAAATGAATGCAAAGTGTTTTAATGCCCAAGTTGAAATGTTTGTTCGTATGAAGATGAATGGAGAAAGAGTCGAAGAATATGAGTTTTAGCTAGTCTAGAAGTGCAAGAAAGAAAAGAAAAGTTTGTTTTAGTTTTGCTTATGATGTTGTTTAAGAAGAGACGAAAGGAGGCGAAAAGGAAGGAACGTAATGCACCTATATGAACGAAAGAAAGAAAGAACCCAAGGAAGGCCCTAGGGTCCCACTGGGCATGCCAGAATGTTTCTATGCAAAATTGCTTTCTACATTTAAAGAAGAAATAAGAAACTAAAAGAAATGGTCAAGGCTAGAAAATACCTGATAAAGTTGTGCGCACCAAAATCAGATGTTGGAAGATTCTCCTCTTTGGCTGTGGAGGAATGACACCTGCGAAGAAGAAAGGCTGAAACACAGAAAAACATTAGTCAAAGGATATGGTGGGCTGTCAGGCGAATGCCCGATCCCGAAAGTATGAAGACTTCCTAGAAGGATATCAACCCACTGATAAAAAAGCGTAGAATATTGGACTGAAGTAGATATAAAAGATAAAATGATAGAAATAAATGACAAAAAATTAAAGTGCATACCTGATATGCAGCACTGTTCTGCACAGTCACCGGCGTCGGTCTCTATGGTGTCGGCGTCGGTCAGGGAAGGTGCCGGCGTCGGTCAAACTACCGGCGTCGGTTGGGGTAGTGACCGGCGTCGGTCGGGGTAGGTTCTGGATAGAGTCTAGACGAGTTGCAGAAGGTTTGACAGAGTTGGGATAGGGTCTTGATAGGGTCGGGATAGGGTCTGATGGAGTCGAGACAAAGGTAGGGCAGAGTCTAGGCAAGGTTTTGGACAGGTTTTGGTTGAGTTGGGACAGGGTCTAGTCAGGATAAGGTCAAGTCTAAACAGGGTTTGGGGATTTGCAGAAGGTCGAGTCTGGACAGAATATAGAGTATGGAAATAGAAAGCAAGCAATAACCAAAGATAAAAATAAACAGATGAGAATACTTACTTGTCACAGTGTGAAGACATGATTGACATTGTTGAAGTTGTCTGTGCAGTACCGGATTGAAGCGAACGCAGATTGGTTGATGCCAGAGTTGGTTGATCGCGAGAGTGTTGATTGCAAGAGTCTGTGAATGTCAGAGTTTGGGCTCGATGGATTGATTGATTGATTCGTTTGTTGATCGATTGGCAGATGCTGATGAAGGCAAGGGACGGTTCGAGAGATGGTTCGATAACCGTTTGGGAAACCGATTGGGAACCGAATGATAACTGATAACGGATAACGGTAAGGTGACCGACGTCGGCAGGATTGCCGACGTCGGCCGATAGGTGACCGACGTCGGCGACATCGGCCAGGTAATGACCGTCGTCGGTAGATGTATAATGGGGATAGAGTCTAGCTTTAGCTCTGTGCTCATTTTTACATGCTACCAGGGTCAAGGCTGGTGGAAAAAGTGATCGACAAGAGTTAAATAGGTGAAGAAGAATAAGATGGGGGATGACCAGGGGAGTCAACACGATTTCGGTGTCTACAGGGAAATCTAAACTTAGTTGAAAATTAGATTGTTAAGCAATAGATAATTAATTTTAGTGGAGAATTAATTGATTATTATTTCTATTCATATGTTAAATAAATCATTTTTTAATATAAAAGGTTTTATTTAAATTCAGTTAGCTAATTTATAACATTTAGATGCATGTGATGAAATGTATGGTGTTAAATGATTTCCTCATATTAATATGTATTGTGGCAATTTATATAAAAATTTATTGCTTGAATATTTTGATCTAAGTATTATTATGTTTAAATAAATGTGGTATTAATGACTCTAAGTAAGTAGGTAAGATGGAATTCACGTACTTAGTGCCATTAATAGATAGATAGAGGATATCTAAAAGAGTTATGTTTATGAATTTGACTGACCTTGAAATCTAGAAAACTATATTAAAACTTTAGACAAAGTAATGTTTATTGCTTAAAACATTGTTAATTCACATGTTTGATTTAGTTTTCATGATTTGCATGATATCATGTTAGAACATATTTCTTTATGATATGATGCATGTGATAGTTATCTTACAGCACATGGGTTCTAGTTAACATTCTTGATTTTTGCACTATCACTATTTGCCCATCCATGAAGGGTTATTCCCTTGTTGGGATATTGTGTGGGGGATCAATGGTCCATGGTTGGTGTGAAAAAACACTCAGACAATACTCTCCCTCCCCTTCCAATAGTCAACTAATAGAGACTTTACTCATGATCACTTGTGGATATTAATGAGTTCTTTTTGACTTATTTATTTTATGGAATATTGTATAATTGTAATTTGATATTCATATATGTAATATTATATACTTGTACTATTTTATGATAATTATATAAAATTAGTAGTTGGTTATTTATATATGTACCTTTTATGATATTTAAATCAACAATGGTTGATTTATTAATTTGAATAATTTAGTTCTATTCTATGTTTTACTTGTGAAAACAAATCAGTGTTTCTATATAATGATCATTATCTAAATTAATCATATTGTTAACTTGATGGTTAATGAAATAGTTTACATAAATGTTTTATTTAGTTAAATATCATTAATACTTAGAATCAATTAAGGTAATTTATTGACGAGTTTTAAAAAAAAATCTACTTAATTCTAATTTAACCCTGAGGGGTTGTTATAAGATGAAAACACCACTTGTGTTGATGTAGGCATTAAAATCGGTAATTGAGTTGAATTATTTATTATTATTAAGGATTGTGTAGAAATAGTTGTTTGATTTTTGGGGAACAATGGTTAGAAAATATATCTCATACCCCCACTAGATGTAGTATGCAATGTTGTGCTTGAGGGGAGGGAGATTAGAACTAATGTGTTATAGGAATATCCAATAAATCCAATATGTTTATCAAGAGAGAGTAATGGTTGTTCGCTATCACCTTATAATTTTTTAGTTTCCAATATAGTATTAAGGATCTTATGGAGATATTTTGGATTATCATGAATACATTATCAAAATAATTTAATATATTTAACTTGCTCTTGATTTAGTTGTTCATGTTCATTTTTATTCATGTATTTCATTATCCTTATGATCATATTCAATATCTATAATATATTTTTCATTATTTTTCTCATTTTTGTTATTGACACTCTCATTATTAGCATAATTTGGCATGGTATTAGTTTTAGACATTTTAGGTGGTCAAGGGGGGAGTCAAAATGTTCAATAGGAACTCCACCTATTCTATGACTATGCCTAGGTTGCATATAAATGATATAATAGATCTAAATAAATACAAGTAGAAATCATAGAAGGCTAAAAACCCTAGGGAAAGCTAGGATTTGCATGAGAAGACTCAAAGGTTTCATTCACCAAATGTTTAACCCTTTTTGGATATAAAAATTAACATTCAAGAGTCTGGCTTAATCAAATAAGGATTATTCTATTCTAAAATTAGGACAATTAAATGAATTTATATTCTACTAATATTCTAATGAGATATATTAAATCTAAACATATGTCAAATATGGAACATACAACATTTAATATTCTAATAAAAATAATACAAAGGAGAAATTATACTTATCTTATACAATGATGAGCAAAAAAATATGAGTAATGTAAGTGGAGAAGTGGGTTGTCCAAACATTTAGATCTTATATTCAGATTTTGAATATTTGCTTTCTATCATAATAAACACTTGCATCGCCTTGTGGACACAAGCATCAACACTATTGTCTTGATTTTTCACTAATGTCATATATAGAATATTGATTCTTTTCTAAAACTTATACCTATTGTTATTAGGGTTGATTTTAACCTTTTATATTTTATATTTAGATTGTGTGCATAGGTTATCGATATTAAACTTTTTATCAAAACCCTAGATCCTCCCATTAGGGCATGCAACCTTGGAAAATGGAGGTTAGTGGGCTCAAGTGAAGTCAAACTAACCTCAAAGAACCTTTAGAAATTAGTGTTTCATACATAGTCATATATTCCTAAGAGGATCTCATATTGATGTATTTGTCCCCCTTATGTGGACTTGTGTGTAAAATTTGTGTAATATGTTATGTGCGAGTGCATTTAGTGATCTAACTAGTAACTTGGAAAAGACTACTCATGGGATGATATTTTGATGTTTTAGACCTATAATAAGATTATTTTTATGATTGATTTAAAATAGTAAATAATATCATAGAATAGCTTAGTTTTGTAATTAAATTTTAGTGTAGTAATTTGAGGATTTACCCTTTAATTGATTAAGCTTGAGAGGTGTTTCCTAGATGAATAATGAGTGGGCTTAAAATTGTATTTATACCTCCTCTTTTGAAATGTTTCTCATGAAAGGGTTACTGAAATCAAATATGCCAATCTATACATATTTAAAAAAATACAAATTTTAGTGTTTATAAGGTATATACACATGTTAGACTAGGTACACTAGCATTGACACTAGTGTCCAAGTTTGAATGCAAGTGTTTAGGAAGATGGGAAGTTGTTAAAGTTTTATAACTGAAAATGAAGTATGTGCATCAGATCTTAAACATATTGTGGGATACAGGTAATCTGGGTAATTATAGTATCAGGGTTAGACTATAAGATAAATATTTAGGCACACTGAGATGGAGAACATGAACCTTTCAACTATAAGGTAGGTCAAAAACTGAAGGGTAGAGCCATGACTGATATTTTCTATGTAAAAGAATAGTTTAACATACAAATATAAATTTGAGTATCTACATTTGTAATGGATTTTTAAATATATTCTAGTTTTTATGGTCACCATGTTATGATCCTAAATCCTTTGGTAAATCATCAAATGTGATCTTTTCATTATCAATGAGGTCATGTATCTTGTGCTTCAATTTGAAACATTTATTCATAGAATTTGAAACACACTGGTGATGTTAAAAATAATAATTTCAATCATATCCTTTCGGTAGAGGTTAGATCATATTAAACTCTATGGGAGGATGGAGATATATAAGATGACACTTCATTATCTTTTTAAAGAGTGAAGCTAGAGACTCAGGTAATCGTGTAAATTATCTTTTATGTACATTGGATAAGATGAGCTGATTATGTTGTTTTGACATTGTATTCACCATTGTTGTTGCTTTCTTCTTAGCTTATGAAGGTCTAATCTTATAGTTTGGTTTAATATAAAACTTAGTATTAGATGTATTTAGTGTGTTAACTGCATACTTAAGTGTGTTTAATGCAATGAGTTTCATTTCTCGATCTCGAACAATATGGCATAAATCATCAAAATATTTAAAATTCTTAAAGACAATAGAATCATGTAATGGGATAAGTAAACTTTGTTTAAAGATATATTGAAGCAGTTTATCTATCATTGGATTTGTCATTTTGGCCAACATTGTCTTGTAACTTAAAACATATGCATTGATGGGATCATTAACTTCTTGTTTGATCTTTTTAGTTTGTGCATATGACATCTTTTTAATAATGCTGATTGAGAATTATGCTATAAATTGATTTTTTATAGGCTTGAATTTTTTAAAAATTATATTATTATATCATAGAACCATATCAAAACATATTCATTAGGCTTCTTGGAAATTATTTTGTCAAAATTTTATCATTGGAAGCATAATCAAGGCATGTTGCATAGAAAGATCATAGATGTTTCTTAGGGCCACCCTTGACATCATAAATCATGAACTTCGATGCCACAAAACTAGTTGGAAAAGGGTGCAAAGATATCTTAAGTGTAAGAGAATTATGGAATACATCTTGTGAATCAATGACATGAGTAAATTTTAAAGAATTTTGCTCAATATTGGTAACCTTAGCTTCTACATATTAAATTACTTAGAGAATTATTTACATAATAGACCCATTTGGATTGATATTTGAGATTTAAGAAGTCACCAAAGGGGATGTAGACATTTGTGATGATATAGACATTGAAACTGGTAATTGAGTTGAAACATTGATTGTTCCCATGTAGGATGTAACAATTTTTGTTTGTTCTTTGGGGAAAAATGGATTGACAACATATCTTTTGCCCTCACTAAATGTAGGAATGAATGGTGTGCTCCAAGGGGGGATAATGGATATGATGTTTGATAGGCATATCTAGTAGCCCCAAATTTATATCAATAAATGAAAATGGGTGTTCATTAATGATTTTGGCTTTTTTAGTTTCCAATATAGTATTGAGGAAATTGTGGAGATCTTTGGGATTTTCACAAACATGCTCTTAAAATATTGTAATAGCCTTAACTAGCTTTTGATCTACTTGTTCATGTTCATTATTCTCATGTGCTTCATTGTCTTCATGATCATATTCATTCTATATGATAACATTATCATTTTTTTTCTCATTCTCATTATTGGCACTCTCATTATTTGTAAAATTTGATAGGGCACTAACTTGAGACATTTTAGGTGGTAAAATAAGAATCTCAAGATGTTCAATAGTTACACCACATATTCTATCACTATGCCTATGTTGCATACAAATTAATAAAATCAAAATATGAATAGCATTGTAGTCTTAAACTCTATAACACTGAGAACCTCAGGGCAAGCTATGGTTTTTATAATAAAACTTAGAGGTTAGGTTCATCAAATGTTTAACCCTTTTTGCAAAGAGTTAAAAAATAATAGCCTAATCAACTAGGGAATAGAATATTCTAGAAGTAGACCCATTAAATAATTTAGATTCACAATATTTTGATACAATGTTGAATTATGGAAAAAATTTAAACATTAAAATTACAATACCAAATAGTAAGTTGATTTCTTAAACATGAATAAGGAATAATATTTAGCTTATTGAATGATGTGCAAATAGATCTAAGAAGTGTAGATGCAAAAAAAATTAGGATAATGCTCATCTATGATTCATCAAATTCTATAAATTAGCTCTCTATCAACCTAGATACTACCATAAATAAAAGGACACTAGCATTGATGCTTCTATCTGAAAACTGATGCTTATGCCTTGTATGTCATTTTTTGGCAATTACATTTGCACCTGTTAGAGTTCACTGTCACCTTATAGATTGTCTATTTGGATCATGCACATGGGTTATAGATATCAATGTATAGCTCAAAACCCTTGGTCCTCCAATTAGGGTATACCACCTTGTAAAATAAGGGTCAGTGGCTTCAAGTGAAGTTGAGTTCACTTGAAAGACCTCTCTATCAGTGAGTGCTAATTACATAGATAATACTCTTAAAAAGGGCCTATTTTTGTGTGCTCAGCACACCTTAATTTCACATTGAGAAATAATGGTATCCCTTTTTTAACTTTTGAAACATATTTTTGCCTTCAGATATAATTTTTTAAGTGTTTTGGGTGCGTAGTGGAATTTTCATTTGTTATCATGAGGCTCTTTTCAAACGTAATTGTGCATAATTAAACCAAGTAAAATTATGCAAAAAAATTGCATGATGATATTCAAATGTCATTAGCTCTTTCCCATGTGATAAATTTTCATAATTCAAAATAACCTTCTACATTGATTTATGTGTCTTTCCAATTTTTAAATCTTACTAGAAATCACTTTTAGAGAATATTTCGCATATTCAAATCATGCCCATTTCTAATGAAATTTTCAAAGATGGTATAAAAACATGGGAATAATGTGAAGGTGAATAAATTCATATGAAATTATTTTTACTTGTTAAATTTTTAAAAAACAAAAATGACCTTGGTGTTTATTTTTACATGGTTATTTTCTACATCTCTTCAGTTATCGAATCTAGCCAGTGCATACGTTTAAAACTCATTTTTGCACAAAAAAATTATGTATTTTTTTTTAAATATTACATGATGATAGCCATATTTTATTTTAAGGTAATGGTAAAGATAAGTAACACAATATTTCATCCCGAGTATTAAGTTTTCATTAATCAAAATTGTCTTTTGCATTTTTAATTGTCACATCTGGGTAGTGTGCACTTTTCAAACTTATTTTATATATTCAATTTAAGTTATAATACTTCATGATCATATAGATATGTGAGTATAATTCACTATTGAACTAATTCACATTAAATTATTTCTCATGTGTGAAATTCACATCGATGAAAACTTACATCTATGTTAATTTTTACTTAGTCATTTTTTATTTTTTCTAGTCTTCAAATCTGACTAGGAAGCACTTTTTAGGTGAAATGTTACACCATTAAATAAGATCCATTCATCTTAAAAGCTTGTATGGTGGAATTAAAGTTTAATAATAATGTAAGGTTAAATAAATTCACATAAAATTTATTATCATGTTTGAAAATCGTAGCAATGAAAACCTGATTTTACATTGATTTTCATTTTGTTATTTTTTGCATTCCCAGTTTTCAAATCTAGCACGTGCACACTTTTAAAACCTATGGTCACATAATTAAATTGGGTCCAAATAAATTGAAATTTTTTATTATATTACTCTTATGATATTATAATACAATGCAATCACTTTCATAGTTATTATGTTTTCCAATAAAAAAATATCATTGCGCATAATAACCATTATCACATAGATTTTACACCTGTTGTTAATGTCGTAGTTTGTTGTGAAAAAATATAATGATACAATGGAATCACCTAAAAATTTTATGACCTTATATAATTTGTTTGAACCTCTAGAGAAGGTTGGCTTCCTTTCACTAAATTTGGTGTAATTGATAAATTACCAGTTTATAGAAATTCCTCTTCTTTAGTGATCTTGCTCCTAAACTAGGATTTGACTGGGGAAAAGAGTTTTTAGAATGAAATTTTAAAAATTAAAATGGTGATTGCACCAAATATTTCATAGTGGATTTTTATGCTTTCTTAAATGAACATAATATAATTAAAAAATAGATTGAAATTTATAGGAGCACAAACTCATGCAAATGGGAAATCAGAGGCAATAATTGGTATTTTTCATATAAGGGACAAGATTATTTTGTTTTAATCAAAAAATATTCAAAAAAGGAAAATAATACCACAAATAAAATTTCATGACTGAAATAAGAATTAAAACATTCACAAATATTTAAATATCTTTAGATACACAGAGATCTCTCAAATAAGAATGGCAAATCTTCAATTTATTTGCATTTCCCTGGTTACAACATGTATAAAAGTTACTAAAATGTAGAATAATAAATATATCATAAAAAATATAATATGGGATACACCATATTTCCCATATTTATAAAAAATATCTCATAAAATAGATGTAGTTAACAATGAAATCTAATGCCTAGTAGAAGAACATGTAAATCTAGAAACTTCATGAAAAGAGGCATGATCTATAGTTCTTATGGCATCCATGACATGGTGAACAAGTTGTAAAATGAACATGAAATATTTGGGCATCATCCTCAACTATTATATGCATGGTGGGAACTTAGAAACTTTATGCAATACCTTCCTTCTTCTCCAGTTCAGCTGTAACCTCATCTTCATGCAATGTGGGGCACCAAAGTGAAACTAATTTTAAGAACAAAAGGTAACTTAAGTTACTTTTTTGAAAAACCCTAATTTTTAATTTTCAAGCGAGACTTTTAAAACTTTCAAGTCATATCACTTCTTCAAAACTAGAATTGCATTTTATAATATGTGCTTTTACAACTTAAGCAACTAAAAACTTGTCAAAATAAAAAGTGTAATTTACAAGTCTAATTTTTACAATTTTCAACCTGTCAAAATAGAAAGTGTAAACTACAATTTTCTCTTTCTCAAAAGATCTATCAAAAATATAGTTGCAATTTACAAGTTATGTTTTTGTAACTTTACAATATTTTTATAATAATAAAAATACAATATACCAGAATGCTTTTGATGAAAAGAATTAATCTATTTCCAACACTTCTTTTGACTCTTTATCCTTCTCGACCTATAATTTTTGAACATATGCATCAAAAGCCTTGAAGATCTTCAAGATTCTGTCTTTATCTAGGCCAAAAGAGTAGAGGTTAGTTATCTCACAATTTGCTATTATATCGAAGAGTTCCCTTCTCAAAGCTTTGTATATTTGAATCTCTTTACCCATTTGATCCAATGTGTTATGATACTTGATGAAATGGTGAATAGAGCTCAAGGTGCATATTGTATATCATGTAGATTATTTTTTTATCACTTCTTTGAATTTGTTATGAACTTCCTCTATTTAAAGGATCTACTCCTAATAATTTATTGGTCAACATGACAATTTATTCAACAAATCTTCAATATCATATAGCATGTCATTGGCCTTATCATGTGCAAATTTAGCCTTATGAAAAGCATCTATAATCATATTTATTATTAATTGAGCTGCTCTATCTAACTCCTCTTGTTCTCCATCATTTTTTAGTATGTTTTCCATAAGGAGGATATCCATGTCAATTGAGTCCATAGTTGTCAATTTTGAATAGAAAACATTTAATTTCTCTATCTCTCCCTCTTACTTGCTGACCTATTCTCTTAGGGTGACCCTTCTCTCCCTTAGAACTACATAGTGATCCATTACTATATTAATAACTTTGTTGCCTTTTGAGATGATCTCTTCTACCCATTCCTTGGTGGCCCTTCCCATTTTATTGATTTCTATCATCACACCAAGTGTTGTCTGATCTATAATCTAAGTGATGGCCTATACTAGTTTAAGTTATGTTGATTACATAATGGGCTCAATGAATTTATTCAATGTAGTTATTAGTTGTTCAACCTTGTTTTTTATCTCATCTTTAGTGACCTTGTCACTATCCATTTTCTCAAAGAGAGAGTAAATGTTAGATTAAATGTCATGTTTTAACCCCTCTTTTGTAGGATATCCAAGGTAAAATTTTGATACCTGATAGTCTCCCACCACTAGATCTTATTTATGTTTATCTGGTGTGGGGACTAAAATCTTTACATACCTTTCCCTTGTTGAGTCATATAATATCCTTGAAATGGTCTGGGGAGTAGTCTTGAATTTCTTATGTGTTTCTAAAAAGCTAAAATCCAATGTAGTCAAGGACACCATCTTCTTGTGTTTCTTCCTCATTGTCTGTGCTAACCAACTAGGTGTAGCATCCTATTGTGCCAACACTATCACTTTAGAATCTACAACTGAAGATGTTGCACTAGTAGGCACAATGACAAGTGTCATATCTAGTACTAATATTGCCATTGATTGATTGATAGATGTTTGTGTAATTTATTCCTCATTTGTGGGTTAAAGGTCCACATTTGCATCAAGGACTTGATCCTTTTCTCTCTCTTATATAGGTAGGGGTTACTATAGAAGTAGAAGAGATAAAGGAAATGGAAATAGATGTGTTTACTAAGGGTGTGGGAGATGGAAGTGATATTAATGGGGGAGTAAATATAGGGATTTAGAACATAGGAACTGGTGGAAGTGTGTAATCCAAAGCCTTAAATCAGTCCATAAAATTGGTAGGGACAACCAGGGGTGGTAAGGTAGGAAATATGAAGGGGGATGAAGATGAAGTAGTAATTATCCCAAGAGTTAGGATGGCCAATGGAATTAAAGTTAGAATGAGTGATTTTATGGCTAGATACTATTGTGTAATGTTGGTGATTAATGGGAATGGAATGGAAGGGATTTTATATGAAATAGAAGGAATTATGGAAGGAGGGAGTGAAATTGTGGGAAAGGGAAGTGGAATGGAAACTTGATTATTCAATGAAGTGGAGACCTAAGTATTTAATTGACTTGATTTCACTATTGTAAATGGACTTATTTTTATGGGTAAAATAATGGGGATAGAGGGTGGAGCCACTTGGGGTGAAGGAGGAGTGGAGATAGGAGGAGGAGGTGTTGGAGCTACCAGAATGATAAAAATAGGTGGGGGATGTATCAAAGAGATGAGAGTTATGACTATTATTGAGATGGGGGTTGAAGCTATGGGTGCTTCAACTATAGTTGTATCCTCAGATGAAATGAATATGGGTTGATCTACTCCTAATCCCTCTTTTCTTGATTATACCTTCTTGGCCTTTGATTTATTTTTTCTTTTATGAGAGATCATTTGCCTATCTAGTTGCTCTATTTTTGCACCACAATGACCCTCCACTAATGGTGGAACTCCTTGTTCCTTGAGATTTAGTAGTTTTTCACTGATACTTACTATCTCTTTGGTCACTTGGACCCCTTTCCTCCTGATCCATTTGATTTTTTTATTTATCACATGGGTAGTTCTATCTATTAGTGAGAAATATTTAGGAACATACCACCTTACTATTAGAAGGGGTTGCAAGTACATCTTACTATCATGGTAGACCTTGTCTATCAAGGACTCATCATCCACCAAGTCCTTAGGGACTAGTGCTAAGTCAAAATATTTGACCTAATCCAAGGTCATGTTGTATTTGTACCTTAATTTGACTTCCTCTTCATCAGCTAAGTCTTCCTAGTAATCTTTGAATCAAGGGTCATGGGAATATGTGGAGATTCCTAGTCTGATAGTGATGTTTCCATGAACATCATATAAGGGTCTTGCCTCTAGATCTATCAAGTTCATCTGTGTCATTTCTACATCATCACACTTGGCTTTTGCTAAGGAGGGGCATGTGTATCTAACTATACTAATTGAGAAATGAATTCTTGACTTATGTTTGATGGATAATAACTTTTGAGTCTCCATAAGTTGTCTCACTAGCTCCATCAATGCCCATTTATTACTCACATATTGTAGAAGGGTGTAAGGGCACCCACTGAATCCAAATACACTAATGTAAGAGTAGGTGGGGAACTAGATGAAATAAGAACCCCACTGGGTGATCTTTGTAGTGGCTTCATTAGAGAATCTCTTTCTCTCTAGTTCCTTATCAAACATTATTATCATGTAGTAGATGAATGAATCATTGACTCTTCTAAAGTGTTGCCTGCTTACCTCAAGAGTGAGGTTAGGGTAATAGTTGAACACTTTATTTGTCTCACTAGATACTATGTTGAGCCTTGGGAAATCTCTTCCTTTAGCCAATATATATACTAGGTTGGAGGTCATGTAGAATTTTCCTATGGTTTGCACCTCCATCAACTGCTTATGGAGGGAGTTATTGATGAGTTTTGCCTAGTGGATGTATTGTTTATTTTCATGGATAACCCTAATATATTGATACATCCAATCTTGAAATATCTTTACATTAGGGTTGAGAGTGATCCTATACAATAATATAATTATATCTCCTACCTCATCCTTGAAATTAATCCTTACCAAAGTCTTAGTCAATCTAGTAGATGTAGCCTTAGGGATCCTTAGCCACTACTTGCTCATTACTCTCTAGCATCCAATATTGTTATCTTGAAATACTTTTTTGGATTATTTTGGAGTTATATCTAAATAGCTCTCAAATTATGATATCACAAACATGGATTCAATAAAATTTGGGTCCATATTTAATATCCTTCCCCCTTTATCATTTAGCTCCTTTCATTTTTTAGCATCATAATGTTGTTCTAGTGTAATTACCAACTCAAGGCTTTACACAGTTAGGGGGAAAGCTACTACATGGGGCAGTTTAAATTCATAGATGTTTTGGATCTATTCATTCTTAAATTTAGTGTTGATCTTGGTCTAAAAGTCACCTAGGTCAATGTAACCTAGATCTATGTCTATAATCTTAGATGTGTTGGATTCCAGATTGAGAGTGACACTATCTCCTTTAGACTTGAATTTCATCTATTTCCTAGACATGGATTCTAGAGAGAATATTGAGGGAAAACCAACTACAAATTTGGCATGATCTATAGGTATTAGATGTAGGTGGAAACTCTGACAGAACTTGGAGTCATTTTATGTAGGTGAAAAAGTCTATAAGAGAGTGGGGATGCAAAAGTAGGTTGAAATATCTAGTAGAGATTGGAGGTGAAAATTGTAGGTGTAAATTCTAGTAGAACTTGGATTTGTTCTATGCAATAGAAAAGTCTATTAGGTTATAAGTTACAGTTTGCAAGTTGAAATCATGTGGGAATGGGAGGTGTAAATCATAGGTCAAAAGTTTGTAAGGACTATGGAGGAATATTTCAAGGGAATATGTGTTGTTTTTATCCTTAGAAATATTTTCTTGGTTTAGAATTATAAACCCTAGACTTGAATGCAAAATTTGGGGAAAAAACCTTAGGTTTTTTAGTGCATAAAGAAAACTTGTAAACCATGACTTCATGTGAAAATAGACCAATAAACAAGCTTTTATGACACCACCTAAAACCCTAATGATGCCTAAATAATGAAAACCCTATAGAATAAGGTAAAATCTATTGACAATTTTGTAATAAATGAAGATAACCTAAGCAAGATCAAATGTGGGAAATGATAGCTTTAAAAAATGCAAGGAATTTGAAGGAATACCATGTAGGTTGTTAATAGCATCATGGCATGAGGTTAAAAGTGTGGCTTGATGTCATGGCTCGAGGCCTTGGCTTGCAAGGTCAAAGATTGGTTTGTAATTCAAGGTAGGAGCTCCAAAAAATAATTAGTAAGTTAATCGATGACTTAACAAAATCCCCAATTTCATTAGATAGACCCCTATAATTAATGTTTTAATGGTATTGGTTGGTGTAAATATGAAGTCTTTCAGTAATTTTGAAATTTTACAATTTGATAATTGCATGCTAACCTCAATATTCCATGGTATTAGCTTGGTTGACCTTTCAAAAATGGGAAGGTGGAACTCAGAAAACAATTTGCAATTTTGCAAATTGTAAATTGCACTTAGAGTTCTAGATTCTGCAGGGAAGGTTATTGGCAAGAAAAAAAAACCTATATAATAATTTGTAATTTTTAAAATTGAAAATTTCTCTGATTTCTAGATTTTGGTTGGAGTGTTTCATGGGAAGTGGAACTCTAGCTACAATTTACAATTTTGCAAATTGTAAATTGTAGTCTAAGTTTCAGTTTATGCAGGGTACTTGGTTTATGGGAAGGAGAACTCTACTTGCAATTTAAAATTTTATAAATTATAAATTGTGAGTGGGGTTTCAATTTTCACTAACCAATGTATTTTGGGAAGTGGAGGTCTAGCTACACTTTTACAAATTTCAAATTACAATCAGATCTCTAGTTTTTATCGGCTAGTGTATTATGGGATCTAGAGTATGGAAAGCAATTTACAATTTAGAAAACTATAAATTTTAGTCCAATATCCAGATTTTGTAGGCTTAGGAAAATGGGTGCTTTGGGTCCATTTAAGGCACTTTTCCAAAAAATTAATGGGTCTCCCTTAGGGTAATTGACAATTTGATATTTTTTGGGACAAAATATATCAACATTTTTGGTAACCTATGCGGGATGATTGTCTGCTAATCAGTTTATTTATAGTAGCCTTATATTTCATTAGGACTGGAGTCATTTTAATATTAACACACTTTACCTATTGAATAATAAAATTTGGATTAATAAAAACAAAATAGGAAAAAATAAAACAAACTAGGGAAACAAAAACTCCTAATAAGCTGACCTATGTGAAAGCACTTATTTGGAAAAACATAACTAACCCTATTATATTAAAAAAAAAAAAGAATGAATTCCAACCTTAAAATCAAGCTTTGATGGATATCCCATTGATTGGGATAGGCAGTTCTAATCTATCGAGCTTGGATAGATGGAATGCATTAGCTCTTTTGCACTGAGTTATATTATATGGACCACTCCATATTACATCAAGCTTGGTGTACTTGCCTACTTTAACCTTGTCTGCATCCCATTTGAGAACCATGTCTCCTTCATTTAATCTATTTTCATATGTTTTTATCAAAATTCCACTTTGTTTGAGCTTTATTTGCTTTGATAACTTTCATTGATTGGTTCTTAATTTATTATAATTCCATGAGTTCTACCAACCTTAGTGCATTTTCATCATTGTCAATCAAATCCAATTAATGATTAAGCTCTAGAGATGGTGACTCAATCAATAGAAATACTTAGGCTTCCCTTCCATATACCAACATGAAGGGGGAGTTACTAATTTCTCTCTTAGGGGTGATCCTATCAGCCCACAGTACTGATTTCAACTTTGTGTGTCATGTCCTTTGGTTACCCTGCATTGTTCTTTTGATAACTCTTATGAGGTTGTTTTTGGTAGACTTGGCCAAGCCATTACCTTTTAGGTAATAATTGGAAGAATTAATTAGGTGCACATTATGTTTTATATCCCATTCACTCACTTGAGTGCCCACAAAAGCTTTGGCATTGTCTGAGATAATGGTGTGAGGAACACCAAACCTTCAGACTATGTCATCCATGATTTCCATGATAGATGCCTATGTGGCATCTTTCAATGAAACTAATTTAGTCTATATTTTGAAATAATATGTTTCTATGAGGACCCATTTATAGCCTAAACTCAATGGTGGATTGATCATACCAATGAAATCCAATCCCCATTGAGAAAATGGTTGGTCTGCTTGAATTGGTATAAGAGGGAAAGTTGCTAATCTTTGATTGCTTGTGAAAAAAGCACAATTATCATATTTAATTACCCATTGATGTGAATATTTTAATAATTCAATCCAATAATATCCCCTTCTATTTATTTTGATGGTCATGGTTCTTACAGAGAAATGTCCCCCTGACAGGCCATCATGAAATTCTTTGAGTTCCTTGGGGACTTGATTGTGCTCAATACATCTTAGCATGACTCCATTCATATATTTTTAGAACATTATTATATCAACATGAACATATGTAATGGATTTCATTCTAAAATACCTTTTCTTAGAGTATTAAAAATTCATACGGATACTCACTAGTCTGTAGGAAAATGGTCATGTCATAGATCTAGCTATTGAAAAGAGGTGGATTAGTTGGCTAAGATGTACTTTGAGCATATAATGTTTTAGATAATACTTCATTAATATTTATATTAGAAACCATTTATTCACATAGTCCCTTTCCTCTTACAATCTTTGTGATTTTGATGTCCATGTCATATTCCATAAACTTTGTGATCCATCCTACTCTTTTTTCACTTATCTCCCAACTCAACAAGAACTCTTTGATACTTTGGTGACTCGCCATCAGATGAATTTTATTATTGGAGAGCATATTCTTGAAATTTTTGAGATCTTTAATCATATCATATACTTGATTCTCCATGAAACTATAATTTTCTTCATAATCCTTCAAGGATTGATTAAAGAAGATATTGGCTATTGTAATTATTCTTTATTTTGTTGAGTTAGAATAGCTGAGATGTTGTCTTCCCCTCAAAATGCATAGAGAATGAAATAGGTCTCATAGTTAGGGTTGACTAGGGTAGGATCCTAAGAAATAGCCTACTTGATGGCTTCAAAGCTATCTCTTCCTTCATGTGTCCAGCTAAAAATGATACCCTTCTTGAGAATTACAGTAAGAGGTTTAGCCATAGAGGAAAAATTTAGAACAAATATTCTTATGAAGTTGATTTTTTTGAGAAAACTCTATAATCCCTTCTTATGGCTTGGTAGTGCTAAAGAAAATATAACACTAGTTCTCTCTAGGTCAATTACAAGGCCCTCTTTTGAAATAATGTGTCCAAGTAGTTTCCCTTCATGAACTAAAAACATTCACTTCTTTGGATTGAGGGATAAATTATTTGCACCTTTCAAAAAAATTCCTAAGGTGATACAGGTGTGCATCAACATGCTTTGAGTAAACAGTGATATCATACAGGTATACCAGGATCATCTCATTTATTAAACGTCTAAAATCCATATCCATGGATCTCTAAAATTTTGTACTATCATTAGTCTTTTTATATTCATATGTACCCCATTTTATGGTGAAGGCAATCTTAAACTAATATGATTCTTGCATCAGGATTTGGTTATATCTATAATAACCATCTAGAAGAAAAAACCTTTTAGATCCTACTATAGTTTGAAAAATTTGCTCCATAGGGGGGAGGGGATAATGATCCTTTAGAGATGCTTTGTTCAAATCCCTAAAATCTACACAAAGCATAATTTTATAATTATTATTTCTTATAGGGACCAAATTAGTTATCCAAAATGAGTTTTTGATAGGGAAGATGATGTTAGCCTCTATCAGTTTGGATAGCCCACTCTTCATCAAGGGTTCTATCTTTGGATTAATCGGTCTCTACTTCTATCTAAAAGGCTTGGTATTTAGATAAAGTTATATTGTATTTTGGTGTAATCTAGGGTTGAACCCCATTAGATCATGATAACTCCAAGTAAAGTTATCATCAAATTCTTGACACAACTCAATAAAATCTTTCTTTTCAAAATCATTACATACCTTTCATATCTTCAATGATTTCCCTTTTGAGATGACCATTGGCTCACAGTTTTCTTCATTCACCATGATATTCTTCTTTTTACCTTTCAACTAATCATTTGAATTGAAGATATTTTCTAGGGTAACAAGACCCATAGGTATTTTGTTTATCTTCAACTAGATGATTTGATCCCCATATTGATCTTCGAGTCTTGGTTGGTTCCTATCAGAGAATTTTGCTTCTCCTCTAAGAAAGTTGAAATTTTTTTGGTCACTTTCAAAGACTTTCCAATTGGTTGCATTATCAAGAATAGATGGCCTTAGTATCAACCTTACATGTCTATTTTTCTTATTTATTTCTTTAGGTAGGTTATATTGGGAGCCTATTGAGGCCATACGATCATCATCTTTATTGTGTGCTCTTAGTACCGATTGAATGTTTAAAGTAGTAAAGTCTTCTAACATGTCCCAAACCCTTTGTTTGTAATATCTTATCAAATTATTCTTAGTTACACTTTTGGATCTCACTTGGTGAAAAAGCAACTCACTATCACAAAATATTTGTAGATATTTTCTCCCTCTCTCCTTGGCCAATTGTAGACCTCAAATCAAGGCTTCACATTTAGCTATATTATTTGTGTAGTTGAACTAAAGTTTGAAATAATATAAATATCTCTCCTTTTGTGGAGAAATCAAGACAATATCTGCACCTACACCATTCCTACTTCTCAAACCATTGAAGAAAAATTGCCACATTCCTTGAAGATCTTTAGCTAGTTTTACAATATTATGTATAATTGCATCATTTTCATGAATGCAATATGTACCCAACCCTATTTCTTATACATATTCATAAGAATAAAATTTGAGGGATGATCCCCATTCATCTATATGAGTGTCTATAATCTCTTCTATAGGGGTTGTAACTTTGTGATCATCCTCCTCTTCCTGGTCTTATAGTGTGCAATTCATATCTATAGGGATAGGATTATATGGATTAATATGATCTTTTAATATTGGATCAGCTTTTATTGTTACTATTTTTATATATCTCATCCTAAGTAATATGTGAGACCAATCCACAAATAGATATCCTCCCATCTTTTCTAGTGAAATCTCGTGAAAGATAAATGGCAAAGTAAGGTGGGAGATCAATGACTAAGATATCTTAGGAAATTAACAAGCTTAGGCATGCATGGATAGTGAGATTTAGCCCTTTTATTATTCCTACTATTTGAACAATAGTATCATCCAATTGAACCACACCCTTATTGATAGTCTATATTTTATACCAAGGGCATTAGCTATTTTCTTGGGCATAATAGAGTTGCTAACACCTAAATCTACCATGTAATTATGAATGAGATACTTCCCTACTATGAGTGAAAGATAGAAAGGGGGAGGATTACCATTTTTACTTGTTTTAGTATTAGTTCATAGTTGACACAAATTATTTGTAGCATTAGTTCCCTTTCTTAGAACCCTATATGTTATCTAGAAATTTTTCAAAGCCTCTTGTAGCAAATCTCTTTGCACTAGAACGGATAGTGCTTCCCACATAGTAACATTTAAATTAGTCTTCTTCATTTGTTCAATAATGCTGAAAGGAATATTACCAAACTTGTTAGTGCCTTTGTGGGAGCTATGTCTTCTTTTATGACATTCAGAGTCAACACTTTTGCTATGGACTGACTTGTGGGCACAAAGGGTGGCCTTTATATTGTGTTGCTCTTTGCAGGCTCTTGTGCAATTTTAGAAGTTGTAGCTTGTCCACACTAGAGGGTTGATCACTTTCTATTTCCCTTTTCTTGAATGTGTATTGGTTGCCATTGGACCTCCACCATTGAACAATGCCTCCTCCTAATTCACACCATAAAAATCCTCCTCCTACTAGTTTAAAAGAGTAGCCTCACCTTGAGTAGGTTCTTGTGTATCTGCTTATTAGGAGGTGGATTCTTTTTATTGTCTTGGTGTGTTTGATATGCCTTACACCATCAATATTTGGCTTATGACACCCTTAGGACAAGTATTCTGGTTATGTGGCTAAGAACAAGGATAATACCACTCATATTCCTGAGCTAGGTTATTTTGAATAGGCACAAAAGCTTTGGAAGCACTTGGTGTTGGTAGAGCATGAATGTTTGGGGGTTTTGCTTGCATATTTTTACCCTCTAGTTGTGAATTACCTTGGTATGGATGCCTATTAGGTTGGTATGTTGGGTTAACTTACAGATAAGGCTTTTAATTCTAAGATTGTTGCATATTCACTACTACTAATTCATTGCCAAAACTCTTGAGTAGTGACTTAAACTTATATAAATCATCTATAGAAGTGGGATTTAAAGTTGGTGTTTTGTTCATGGTGGGAATTAGATCAATTGTAGGTGGTATAGGAGGTATTTCTAGAAACAGAGGCATTGGTGGCCTTGGGGTAATTTTATTTTATTTGAATTAAATAATTTTCTACCCTTATTATAATTTCATAGACATTAGGAAGTGTAGTACTACCCATTGATTGAATCATAATAGATATATCACTATTAAAGGCTCTAAAGTAATATAGGAAAGCATTATTTGGATTTGGCTTGACTACTACTAGAATTCTATTCCATGAAATTTGAAAATAGAAATTGAAGTCAGTCATATACTCTTGAGGAGCCCATTGAAGAGTAGTTAATTGTTCAACCAGGGAAAGGTGGTCAATCTTATCTTCAAATTGAGTACATGGTGTAGTGCTTAGGAAATCCCAAACATAGATGGAAATGGAAGGGAGACCTTTGTACCATTATAAGGATTTACCTTTAAAAGAGGAGACTAAAAGCCTGATTGCAACATTATCATGTACCATGTTGTGAACTAAATAAAGATTATCAATATATTATATGTGTTCCATAGGAGTGGTAGAAGTTTCACCAGTAAAATATGAAAGGCTTTTTGAATCCAAAGTAGGTATATCATCATATTGGGCTAACTGGAGTGGGTTTCCTCCATTGAAATCTACAAAAATTAAATTTATAGCCATCATGGGAGGTATGAAACTGATGGGAGTACTTGAAGGAGATGCAAATAAAATTATAGGATATACTCTAAGGCAAGGTATACTTTATTTTGATCTCTTTTTAGATGGAAATTATAATTCCAAAAAATCATCTCTCTTACCTTTAGTAAATGATCTTGTTTGTTTGTTTGGCATATGTAAACCTTGAATTCTTGAATTCATAAGCTAGTGGAGTCTCTAGGTGTTTTTTAAATTTTTACAAGGATTTTACAATGCTCAATGAGAATAGCACCAATCTCTTTATAATTTTTAGGTCTCATCAGGCATGCCAAAAACTATTATTACATAGATTTTGCACATGTTGATGTCATAGCTTATTGTACAAAAATCTAATGATACCATGGGATCACCTCCAAGCTGTAGGACCTTGGATAATTGAGGTGAACCTAAAAATAAGGCCATCTTCCTTTCACTAAATTTGGTGCAACTAATAAATTACTAGTTTATAAAAAAATTGCTTCTTTAGTGATCTTGCTCATAAACTAGGGTTTGACTGGGGAAAAGAGTTTTGAGAATGAAATTGTAAAATTGAAATTGTTGATTGCACCAAATATTTTAAAGTGGATTTTAATGCTTTCTTGAATGAACATAATAGAATAGAAAATAGATTGAAATTTGTAAGAGCACAAACTCATGCAAATGATAAATCAGAGGCAATAACTGGTATTTTTCATACAAGGGATAAGATTATTTTATTTTAATCAAACAATCTTCTAAAAGGGAAAAGAACGCCACAAATGAAATTTCATGACTAAAATAAG
Organism: Torreya grandis; assembly: GCA_037957365.1. Taxonomy (NCBI): domain Eukaryota; kingdom Viridiplantae; phylum Streptophyta; class Pinopsida; order Cupressales; family Taxaceae; genus Torreya; species Torreya grandis. The sequence continues at coordinate 1,809,900 of JARHVA010003251.1, forward strand.
AATTAAAACATCCACAAATATTTAAATAAACTTGCATACATAGATATCTCTCAAACAAGAAAGGTAAATCTTCAATTTATTCTCATTCTCTAGGGTACAACATGTAGAAAAGTTACTCAAAATATAGAATAATAAATCTAGCAGTAAAAAAATAAGATGGGATATGCCATATTGCCCATATTTATACAAAAGATCTCATAAAAGAGATGTAGTTAGTAATGAAATCCAACACCTAGTATAATATGCAAATCTAGAAGCTCCATGAAAAGAGGCATGATCTACAGTTGTTATGGCATCCATGGCATGGTGAACAAGTTGGAAATGAACATGAAAGAATTAGGCATGATCTTCAACTATTAGAGGCATGGTGGGAACTTATAAACTTCATGAAATGCCTTCCTTCATCTCTATTTCATCTGCAACTTCATCTTCATGCAATGGTGGACGTCAAAGTGAAACTCATTTTTAGAACAAAACATAACTTAAGTTACTTTTTTACAAAACCCTAATTTGTAATTTTCAAGTGAGACTTTTACAACTTTCAAGTCATACCACTTTGTCAAAACTAGAATTGTATTTTACAATATGTGTTTTTACAACTTAAGTAATTAAAAACTTGTCAAAATGAAAAGTGTAATTTTTAAGTCTAATTTTTATAATATTCAACCTGTCAAAATAGAAAGTGTAAATTACACTTTTCTCTTTCTCAAAAGAGTTGTCAAAAAGATAGTTGCAATTTACAAGTTATGTTTTTGAAAATTTATAATATTTTTACAATAATGAAAATAAAATATACAAGAATGCTTTTTATGGAAAGAATTAATCTATTTCTAACACTTTTTTTTCTCTTTATCCTTCTCGACCTATAATTTCTAAACATATGCATTAAAATCCTTGAAGATCTCCAAGATTTTATCTTCATCTACACCAAAAGAATAGAGGTTGGTTATCTCATAATCTTCTATTGAATCAATGTGTTCCCCTCTGAAAGCTCTTTATGTTTTAATATCTTTACCCATATGATCCAATGTGTTATGATACTTAATGAAATATTGGATAGAGCTCAAGGTGAAGAAGGTGAAGACTATATCTCATGTAGATTCTTTTTCGATCACTTCTTTGAATTTATTCTAAACTTCCTCTACTAAAAGGATGTACTCCTGATAATCTATTGGTCGATATGACAATTTAGTCAACAAATCTTCCATGTCATATAGCATGTCATTAGCCTTATCATGTGCAACTTTAGCCTTATGATCAACATTTGTAAGCATCTTTATTCTAAATTGAGTTGTTATGTCTAACTCCTCTTACTCTCCATCATTTTTTAGTATTTTTTTACAAGGAGGACGTCCATGTCAATCAAGTCCACAACTATCAATTTTGGATAGAAAAGATTCAATCTTTATATCTCTCCCTCATACTTGTTGACCTATTCTCTCAGGGTGACCCTTCTCTCCCTCAGAGCTACATAGTGATTCATTACTATATCAATAACTTTATTGTATTTTGAGATGATCTCTTCTACCCAATCCTTGGTGGTCCTTCTCATGCTACCAATTTATGTCACCGCATCAAGTATTACCTTATCTATAATTTTAGTGATGGGTTGTGCTAGTTTAGGTTATGTTGATTGCATAATGGGCTTGATGAATTTATTCAATACAGTCATTAGTTGTTTAACCTTGTTTTTTAGCTCATATTTGTGACCTTGTCACTATCCATTTTCTCAAAGAGAGATTTAATGTTGGATTGAACATCATGTTTCAATCCCTATCGTGTAGTACATCTAAGGTAAACTTTTGATACTTGATAGTCTTCCACCACTAGATCTTCTTTATACTTGTTTGGTTGGGGGAATAGAATATCTACATACATTTTCCTTATTGATTCATACAATATACTTGGAATGGTCTGAGGAGTAGTCTTGAATTTATTGTGTGTATTTAAAAGACCAAAATCAAATGTATTCAAGGACACCATCTTCTTGCATTTTTTCCCCACTATCTATGCTAACCAACTAGGTGTAACATCCTGTTATGCCAACATTATAACTTGAGAATTTATAGGTGAATATGTTGCACTGATGGGCATAGTGACAAGTTCCATATTATATACTAATATTAATGCTAGTTGATTGATAGATATCTATGTAATTTCCTCCTCATCTGTGGGTTGAAGGTACATATTTGCATCAAGAACTTGCTCCTTCTCTATCTCTCATGTAGTGGTGGGGGTTATTGTGAAAGTAGAAGAGGTATGGGCAATGTAAATAGATGTGTCTATTAGGGGTGTGGGAGATATAAGTCATATTAATGGGGGAGTAGACATAGGTATTTGTAACTTATAGACTGGTGGAAGTGTGGAGTCCAAAGCCTTAAATTAGTCCATCAAATTGGTAGGGACACTTAAGGGTGGTACGGTAGGAAAGATGAAGGGGGATGAAGATAAAGTAATAGTTATCCTAGGAGTTAGGATGGCCAGTGGAAGTGAAGTAAAAATGATTGAATCCATGACTAGATATTGTTGTGTAATATTTATGATTAATAGAGATGGAATAGAAGTGATTGTAAATGAAATAGAAGGAATTATTGAAGGAGGGAGTGAAATTATGGGAGTAAGAAATGGAATGGAAACTTGAGTATCCAATGAAGGAGAGACCTAAGTGTTTAATTGACTTGATTTCACTATTGGCAATGGACTTATTGTCATAAGTAAACTAATGCAAATGGAGGGTGGAGTTACTTGGGGTGAAAGAAGAGTGGAGATAGGAGGAGGAGGTGTTGGAGCTAGAGGAATGATAGAAATAGGTGGGGGATATATCACAGAGATGGGAGTTGTGACTATTACTAAGATGGGGGTTGAAGCTATGGGTGCTTCAACTACAACTATATCCTTAGATGAAATGACTATGGGTTGATATCCTATTACTCCTTCCTTACTTGATTGTCCCTTCTTAGCCTTTGATTTCTTATTTCTTTTGTGAGAGATCACTGGCCTATTTGGTTACTCTATTGTTGCACCACTGGGACCCTCCATTGATGGTGGAACTCCTTATGCCTTGAGCTTTAGTAGTTTTTTAATGATACTTAATGTCTCTTTGGTCACTTGGACCCCTTTAATCCTAAGCTAGTTGAGTGTTTTATTGATCATGTGGGCAGCTCTATCTATTCAAAAAAAATATTCAGGAACAAAACACTTTACTACTAGAAGGGGTTTCAAGTATATCTTACTATCATAGTAGACCTTGTCTATTAGGGACTCATCATCCACCAAGTCCTTAGGGACTGACAATAAGTCAAAATATTTGATTTGATCTAAGGTCATTCTAGAGTAGTCATTCAATCTAACTTCCTCTTCATCATCTAAATCTTCCCAGTAATCATTGAAGTAGGGGGCATGGGAATATGTGGAGATTCCCAGTGTGCTAATGATGTTGCCATTAACATCATAGAAGGGTCTTACCTCTAAATCTCTTACAATCATCTATGTCATTTATGCATTTGTAAACTTGTATTTTCCTGAGGGGCATGTGTATCTACCTATACTGATTGAGAAATGAATTACTAACTTGTGTTTGTTGGAGAATAGCTTTTGTGTTTCCATAAGTTGTCTCACTAGATCCATCAATGTCAATTTATCACTCACATATCTCAAAAGGGTGTAAGGTCACCCATTGAATCCACATACCCTGATTTAAGAGTAGGTGGTAAACTAGATGAAATAAGAACCCCACTGGGTGATCTTTGTAGTGGTTGCATCAGAGAATCTCTTTCTCTCTAGTTCCTTATCAAACATTATTATGATGCAGTAAATGAATGCATCATTGACTCTCCTAAAGTGTTGCTTTCTTGCCTCAAGAGTGAGGTTAGGGTAATAGTTAAACACTTTATTTGTCTCACTATATATTATGTTGAGCCCTAGGAAAGCTCTTCCTTTAGACAATATATATACTAGGTAAGAGGTCATGTAGAATTTCCCTATGGTTTGCACCTCCATCAACTACTTGTAGAGGGAGTTACTAATGAGTTGCACCCAGTGGATGTATTATTTTTTTTCTTGGATGACCCAAATATATTGATACATCCAATCTTAAAACCTCTTTGCATCAGGGCTACCAATGATCCTATGTAGTAATATAATTATATCTCATACCTTATCCTTGAAATCAATCCTTACCAAAGTCTTAGGCAATCTAGTGGTTGCAACCTTAGGGATCCTTAACCACTACGTATTACTTTCTCACATCCAATATTGTTGTCTTAAAAGAATTTTTTGGATGATTATAGATTTATATATAGATAAATCTCAAATTTTGGTATCACAAATATGGAGTCAATGAAATTTGGGTATAGATTTAGAATCCTTTCCACTTTATCATTCAACACCTCTCTCTGGTTATCATCATAATGTTGTGTTAGTATAAGTACCAAGTTAGGGCTTTACATAGTCAAGGGGAAGCTTTTTGTTTGGGGAAGTCCAAACTCATATATGCTCTGGATCTGGTCATTCTTCAATTCAATGTTGATCCTAGTCCAAAAGTCACCTACATCAATATGACCTAGGTTTGTGTCTATAATCTCATTTGTGTTGGATTCCAGACTAAGAGTGACATCAAGTCCATTAGACTTGAATTTAATCTCTTTCTTAGACATGGATTTTGGAGAGAATACTGAGGGAAAACCAACTACAAAGTTGGTAGGATCTATAGATGCTAGAAGTAGGAGGAGACTCTAAAGAACTTTGGAGTTATTTTGTACAGGTGAAAATTCTATGGGAAAGTGGGGATACAAAATCAAGTTGAAATATCCATCATATATTAGAGGTTCAAATTATAGGTGGAAAATCCAACAAAACTTGGAGTTGTTCTAAGTAATCGAAAAGTCTATGGGGCTATAAATTACATTTTGTAGGTTGAAATCCCACTAGAATGGGAGGTGTAAATCATAGGTCAAAACCTTTTAGGGATTATGAAGGAATATTTCAAGGGAATATGCACTATTTTTATCCTTGGAAATATTCACCTAGTTTGGAATTACAAACCCTAGCCTTGAATACAAAATATGGGTAAAAAACTGTAAAATTTTTAGTGCATAGAGAAAACTTGTAAACCATGACTTTGTGGGAAAATAGACCAATAAACAAGCTTCTATGACACCACCTAAAACCCTAATGATGCCTATATAATGAAAACCCTATAAAATGTAGTAAAATCTATCAACAACATTTGTAGTAAATGAAGATAACCTAAGCAAGATCAAATGTGGGATTGATAGCTTTAAAAATGTAGGGAATTTGAAATAATATAATTAGGGTGCTAATGGCATCTTGGCATGAGGTTTGAAGCATGGCTCAATGTCATGGAGCAAGGTCATGACTTGTAGGGTCAAAGATGGGTTCATAATTTGAGGTGGTAAATCTAAAATTCAATTAGTAAGTTAATCAATGACTTAACAAAATCCCAAATTTCATTATATAGACCCCCGTAATTAATATTTTAATGGTAGTGGTTAGAAAAAATATGAAGTCTTCAAGAAATTTTTAAATTTTTAAATTTGCTAATTGCACATTGTCCTTTAGATTCCATGGTATTGGCTTGGTTGACCTTTCAAAAATGGGAAGGTAGAACTCAGGAAATAATCTGTAATTTTGAAAATTACAAATTGCACTTAAAGTTTTGGATTTTGTAAGGAAGGTTGTTGGTGGGAAGTAGAACCTAGATCACAATTTATAATTTTGAAAATTGTAAATTACTCCTTGAGTTCTAGATTCCATTTAGAGTGTTGTAAAAAAAGTGAAACTCTAGATCCAATTTAAAATTTTGTAAATTATAAATTGCAGTCTAAGTTTTGGTTTTCACAAGGTACTTGGTTTGTGAGAAAAAAACTCCACTTATAATTTACAATTTTGCAAATTGCAAATTATGAGCGGGGTTCCAGTTTCCACCAACTAATGTATTACAAGAAGTAGAGGTCTGGATGTAATTTGTAATTTTTCAAATTACAAATTGCAATCAGATCTCTGGTTTCTGCTAGTTAGTGTATTATAGCATTTAGAGTCTCTAAAGAAATTTGTAATTTTGCAAACTACAAATTATAGTCCAATCTCTAGATTCTACAAGCTTAGGAAAAATGGTGCTTTAGGTCCATTTAAGTCAATTTTCCAAAAAATTAAGGGGTCTCCCTTAGGTTACTTAACATTATGATATTTTTTGGGATAAAAAATATTAGCAATAACCCTTTTCAGAAGATTCATCACTTAACCAACTTTTGATCAAAAATCACTGTAGAGGTGGTACGTAGAGATTAACCTATTTTTTAAAAAAAATATAAAAATACCTTTTTGAGAATTTTTTAAGAGATTTTCTTAAATACAAGATATGATGGGTATTGCTCATGTTTACCTTCTGAAATTCTATTTTACCATATTCTGAAGGTACTTATTTATTTTCTCACAACTACACAATAGTTTTTAAGCCATATATTTTGATCTACAACTTTATTTTTATGTCATTTATTGTGTTTGAAAGCTTGTTTCTCCATATTTACAATGGTGTTAGTTCTAAATAAGAGAAATAAAAGATTTAAAACCTATCAATAAATTAATTTTGTAACTTTATTGCTTCACTAACACATTATGCATTTAATGTATTTAATATCTATGACTCTTACCAAGGAAATGTGATGCTTTATTATTATTTTTTTAAAAGGGTGAATTCAAATAAGGAGATTTTGTATTGAATATGTATACATTGAGCATTTAATAATTTAATTTCTTGTCTTAGTCATGGCATTCATTGCCTTGATGATCCATTTACATATTGAATATGGGCCCTTCTTGACCCATGCATTGAATATTTTCACCCACCTCATGAATGGAGGGTTTGTCTCCATCTCTAGGTTGAATTCTATTAAATTCAACAATAATACTGAGTTAGACATTATTTATTAGAGGTAGAGGGTAGGGTAGAGGACCAGACACTTATTTTCTTTGATTTCTTGATTTCTTGATTTCTTGATTAGTTTTTCTTATGAACAATGTTGTCTTGAATAAATTTTATGTATTTCGCCTAATTATCATGGATGTAGTCATATAAAATGCAAAAATTGGTAACTTGAGCATGGATAATGATACCTAATCCTTAGGTTCCTCTTATTTTCTCTCATGACCCTCTTAGGCTTACTTTCATTGATTCCCAATCACCTATGGCCTTCCAAACTTAAACCTAACTGAGCCAATACACTCTCTTCATGACTAATCCATCCCCCCAGGCCCTGTCAGCTCAAGACAATAACACCTAACTTGGACACTAGCATCAGACCCTAGGGTGTCTAGCTTTTGATGCTATTGTCCAAGTGCATCTTAGGCCCCATCAATCATTTCCTTCCAGATCCTTATCTTCAATCATGTCGACCTAACATGAATTCATTTAACCCATGACCAATAGATCCATATATAAGACCATTCAAAGATCATTTGGAAATGGTTGGCAAATATCATTCAAGAAAGCAAGAATATAAGCAATACCACTCAAGCAATATTCTCTATTCTCTGCATACAACCAGCCTATACACTTTCAAGCCAATTCAAGTCCTTACACTAGTCCCTAATCATCTCAAACATACCTAGTTTTAGCATTTCTTACATTTCATTCACTATTACACCAAGAACTCTTAAAGGGATAACTACATATGGCTTGATCCATCCTTGGAGTATTGGCATGTAGGCAGTGTGCCCACACATGGGGTGTGAATCACATCCAGTGCATCTTACACACACTAACCCCTTTTCCCCATTTGCCAAAGTTTCTTTTAATTGCATAGAAGATACAAGTACATGAAGAATCAACTCTATAGGGAGCTATGTTGATAGTGAGGACTTGAAAATTGGTACATAGGCTCACACTAAGTAGGCAAACAAAACCCTGAAAGCTTAAATACTTAGGACAATAGCATTGGAGAAGGACTATAGCACCAGAGCCCAAAGTGTCTAGTTTTAGCACTCCTATCCAATCAAGAAATGAAGTTCAAGATTCTATTTGTGATAGTGTCCCAGTCTTGCATACAAATTTCCAGACCCTGTCACAGTCGAAATAATCCAAAATAAACTAAGTTTGATTTTCTCTCTCTCACTAATATTTTTTTAAAATGTCTAATTATAACTTAATATCACAAATCAATAGCTTTAATTAGGAATACTATTATTGATTTCTCCTACTTAGACCCATTTGTTAAATAGGAATAAAAATCCATTACTCAAAAAAATAATAAATCATTTGATGAACCTGACTTACATTGAATTTGCATAAAAACCCTAAAAACCCTAGGGTAAATTCCTAATTGATTTTTCCCATTAATTTTATAATCTTTTCTTGAATATTAAAATCAAAAAATTCCTCTCAAATTTTAAAATTTTGTAGTAAATTTTAAATTAAATTAATCAAACCCTAGTTGCATACACTAGGTCCTAGTAATTTTCCAATATTGATCCAATAATTTCTTTATTTTTTTCTTGCACATATAAATTAGAAATTTATCTCAAATTTTAAAATTTTGTAATAAATTTTAAAATAAATTTATTTCAAATCCTAGTTGTATCAACTAGCTCCCAGTAATTTTCCAATAAATTTTCCACTCATTTTTTGAATTTTTAGTTGCATATTAAAATCAAAAAATCATTTCAAATTTTAGAAATTCATAATAATATCAAAAAAAATCCTCAAAACCCTAGTTGCATCTACTTGGTCCTCTTCAATCAAACTTTTTTCCACTAATTTTTTGAATTTTTAAGTTACATATTAAATTTATAAAATCATTTCAAATTTCAAAAATTCATAATAATTTGCAAAAATATTATTGTCAAAACCCTAATTGCATGCACTAGCTCCTTTTTTCTTCTTGCCTTATCAACTTACATGTTTGGGAGCTCTGTATCCTTTTTATGTAATTTCCAAGTCACTATTTTTAGGACTTTGCATTTCTTATACTTAGTACTTTCTCTTTTTATCACTTTACCTATTAGAACTTATTGCAAAACATTCAAACACATTTCAAATTGTTTTCTTTCTTTAATAATGACCCAATATACCAATTTTGATAAATATGATAAAAGAGAACTTCAAGAACTCTTAACCAAACATCTGAATATGCAAGATGACATGATTAAAATTCTATAAAAGGAACAATAAAAAGTGAACAATGGTAAATCTTCTCAAACCATAGAGCCACTAGTTTCAAATGACACTACGGGGGTAACTATGTCTCAATAACCCCCTATAGCATCCCAACCTTCTTCAGTGCCACCAACTATAGCTAGTACAACTTTGTCTCCTAATGTGGGATCCCTTGTGTAAGAGATAATATCTCTTCAATCCAAGGCACAACATCTTGAGGAAGGTGCCTCTAAACCTACACAAGCTTAGGATTCTTTTACTTTACTACATACACCATTGACATGTCACATTGCTTCTACACTTTTATGACAAGGTTTTGTTCAACCTAGGCTTACTCTTTATGATGGCAAGGGTGATCCAGAGACACATTTAAGATCATTTCACATAGCATGCTTGAACTACATACCAAATGATTGGCTACTTACCAAGCTATTTCCATAGAGCCTAAAGGATTATGCTTTACAATGGTTTTATAGTCTACTAAATCAGTCGGTCAATGCATTCAATCCTTTAGTTGACATGTTCCTAGCACACTTTAGTATCAACATTGGTGATAAGGTTTCATATGTTCAAATTGATCAACAGAAACAATGACCAAATGAGCATGTCATAGGCTATGTTCTTTGTTATAAGACCATCTTGGCTAAGATGACTAGCCCCATGGTAGATCAGGAGTTGCAAAACCTTTTCAAACAAATTCTTCTACCAGCACTTCATAAATCAATCATCTTCAAAATATTCTCTTCCTCCACTGAATTATGTCACACATTAAAGAAAAGAGAATTCAAACTAATTTCAATGGGCAAACTAAAGTACACTATACATCAAACACAACTAATACGAGTAACAACAAAGTCCCATATAAGGTCAAGTTCAATGATACTAAAGGGTAGAATCAAGCTATAGTTAATGTGGCTTTAGAGCCTCCTTAGTGAATAGTTTTATCAGCACCCCCTCGACATACTTTTTCACATCTTCCAGTTCCTCTAACTAGGGTTTTATAGTAGCTTTTGGATTGTAATAGCATTTATCTCCCTCCTATTTGGGAAGTTGATCAACAAATCCTCTTTCAAAGGGATATGATCAATAGGAGTTTTGTGACTACCATAGTGCACTAGGCCATATGAAAAATAGATGCATCATTTTAAAGCACAAGATATAAGACTTAATAGATTTAACCACTATTGATCTTGGCACTTCAATTGAGCCTCCACTAGTAAAGCAAACACAAGATAAAGCATTTAAAATATTCTTAGATCCATTTACACAATATTCAAAATAGGATATAGGGGACACATCAGGGGTTCATCATGCATATCATACACATCCACCACTAGATACATATAGGGCACCTTTAGTTGAGTTACATCCTTTAAGAAACATGATTGGTGTATATAATTCTAGATTTCTAACTAGACCTTATATATCTTTTTTAGAGCATGACATCATCGAGGATGATTCAAATTATCATGCACTCTATTGTCCCCCAAAAGCATCACTCATTTTTGGGACAACATTTGAACTATTTTGAAATATTTTGATCCAATAGACCAAAATCCTCTCTCCCCTTCTAAAAAATTGTTACAGGCATTCAAATTCTCCATTTCTCAAGATTTTTCTAGTTCTACGAACTCAATTCTATGGACTCTGCAGGCTTGAATCTACAGACTCTGCAGGCTTGAATCTATGGACTCATTTCTACAGACTCTGCCAGTTCTACGGACTCATTTCTATGGACTCTATAGGTGAAATCTATGAACTCTACAGATATGTTTCTACAGACTCAAAATTCTTGAAATCAGTAGGTTCAACAGGTTCAAAGGCTTCTACAGGTGAGTTCAATCAAAAGAACAAGTTTCCAACACTTAGTCATTTTTAGGATTGGTTCAATGCCTTGTTTCAACCAAAAGAGTTCATCGGCAAGCTTCTATGTAGTGTTTGAAACATTGAACCGTTGAACCTTGAACCATTTTGGTTCAACATGTTTAATGGGTTCAAAGGTTCAACGTCATCAGCAAGAGTTAAGCACATTTGTCAAGGTTTAAAGTTTAACCGCTTCAAGGTTCAACAGCTTCAAAACACTTATCAAAGAGAAGAAGGCTTGAACCATTGAACCATTGAACCATTGAACCACTTTGGTTTAAAGGTTCAATAGGTTCAAAGATTCAAAGCATATGGTTCAACACGGTTTGGTTCAACACGGTTTGGTTCAAGCGGTCAAGTGAATGAGTGGAACACAAGAAAGTGATTGAACCATTGAACCTTGAACCAACTAGGTTCAACGGGTTTAACAGTTCAATGGGTTCAATCGGTTCAAAGTGATCAAAAGACTTAGACAATAAGATGGATTCAAATGCGAGATTGACCCATTAAACCAAAGTTGGTTCAATTGGTCGGTTCAATCAACAGGTTCAAGGGGCTGCCCCAAAACCAAACCGAATGCCCTTGCAGAGGGCAGTGAACAAAAGTGGATAAAGAGGATTCCTTTGGAAAAGTGAACCAAGGACAAACAGCCCTTGCAGAGGGCAGGTAAGGAGCAGATGGACCGTTGTAAAAGTCTGAAGGATATTTCTGGGCTTGAATAGTCCTTATGGAGGGGACAGTTCTCTTTCGAGAAAAGAACGTAGAAAATCGACTAAGGCAAAATGATTAAGGCATTTCCTTCAGAAAAAATGTCTGAAGGAATTCCTTCAGACTTTTTTCTAAAGAAATAATCCCAAAGCAAACACAAAAGCCTGCTGAAAGAATGCCCGAGGGAAAGTTGAGGCAAAGTGAAGGAATATTTCCTTCAGACAAATTGTCTGAAAGAATTCACTCAGACTTTTTGTTCAAAGCAAAAGTCCACCAAAAAAGGAAAAACCCATCGAGGAAATAAAATCTTGAAGGCCGCCTGAAAGATCTCAAAGGGTAGGTACCCTTGCGGGAGGCTCTCGCTAGGAAAAATGGACCGTTTCTTAAGACCCCGAAGGGCAAGTTCCCTCTAGGAAAGATCAATCCTCAAATTGTAGTGAAATGCACCACGTGCCCCTCATAAAGTCATAATGGAATTCACCATGTGCCCCTCATAAATTTGCAGTGGAAGCTGCCACGTGTCCCTTATAAAATTATAGTGGAAGCTAGAAAAGTGTCATCTATTGGGACACAGTTTCTAATAAGTTTCAAAGCTATAGAATGTGCCATGTGTCCCATTATAACTCAATGGATGATGCCACGTGTCTTTGCCTATTTAATAGTAGAGCATGCCAAGTGTCACTTGTTAAGATCAGTGGAAAGTGGCCAAAGCAAGTAGGAAAGACACAAAGGAATTACAAAGGAGGATGACGGGCCCACAGCCATCAAATTCAGGGCAACCAACTAGCTGTTGGCTTTCAAACAATGACAGACCCGAACACATCAAATTTGTGGCAATGAAATAGCTATTGATCCTTGCAAGATTAAGCACAAATCCTATGAACAAATTTAGTGACCAGCCAAAGAGATAGCCTAAGAGCTTAGATCACACAAAAAAGGGAAAAATACAGCCAGGAAAGGGGGAATGATGAAGAAGGATCAGAAATATCCATGCATGGGATATGTTTTGAGAAGGTGAAATATTCCACCAGGTGGACATCAAAGAGTGTGAACATTTAATAGCATAGTCTATTTTTCTGCATTGCATAGAGTGAACAGCTGTGCACACATAAGGAAACACATCAAGCGGCCCATATTTAAGATCGACGCTCAATTTCAGCATGGCCCATGGATAGAATTTAAAATGCATTAAAGGCATTGAATGCATTGTAACACATTTTTATGAAACAAAGCACCCAAGTCTTTCTTAGAGCAATATATATTGGACTCTCTCTTATTATTTTAGGGATCTCTCTCTCAATTATCAAAAACTAAAAATTGCCCAAATTGAAAGGCATTACTAAGACTTTAAGCTCAGATTGTTGATCATATTTCATTATATGAATAAGAAAACAAGTGACTTTTCAGACTTTATGCTGGAATAGCTTGGTTGTTGGGGAAATTATTCTTATGTATATTTCCTTAATACATTTTTTGTCTATTTTAATTAAATAAGCTGAATTAGTGAAAGTATTGAGGAAGGTGTCCTGAAGCCAGTTGTGGAGAGACTTTGTACCCCCATAATTGCCTTTAGTGTGTTTTCTTTCTATTCCTCTATAAAGGATCTTGGGAAAACGTTATGCCCTCATTGTCCTTCATATTTCACTCTTTAGTAGTTATGGTGGAGACTTTGTGCTATATTTCATCCTGTTGTGTTACTGCACCCTATTACAGTTACTTGTCACCACTCAAAAGGTTCCTTTTGTCTGTTAAACAACACTTCTAAAAGAAGAGGAGTGCTTTCTATTATTTCATCAAGATTTCTCCTTTGATTTGTGAACATCATCTCTAAAAAAAGAGAGATGGATGGTTTATCTTATCTCTAAGTGTTATTTTCTACTTATATATATATATATATATATATATTATATAGCTCCTGCATATTTATAGGGAACCTCCCCTTGATGAGAGGAGAGATTTGTCCCCTTTTGATGTAGTAAACCTACACATCTAGCTAACTAATTTCCCTATGTTGTGGTTGAAGAGACCTATTTTGCTCATCAGTTAGCTGATTGACAAAATATTCACCCAATAATTTTTGGTGACTCCGTTGAGGATTTACGTGCAATCTGAAGCCTCAAGTTTTATATTGAAGCAGTCCCTACCCTTATTCATTATAGACTCTGGCAACTCTGTTCTGTGTCTTACCCATTATCATTATATCCTTACCATTTTCCTCCACCCCCACACCAAATGGGATAGAATGCATAGTTTGAAGCCTCAAACTTTAAGCTAAAGCAGTGCCAGTTCTTTTCCATTTTTATTTTTACACTCTGGCAGATCCATGGTATACACGAAGCCAAAGGGATAAAGGTATTGTTGACCATGTATTTGAGTTGGTATAAAAAATTAATTTTGATAGGTTTCCTTCACCATCTCACCTCCAATGAACTATGATCTTTCCTCCTACTAAAGTCAAGTCTCCATTACCGAGCAAAGCATCCATTTCCATTATTAATAAAGCTTTGTCAATACTTACCCCTCTAAGATTTGTTATCCCACCTTTCCATAGTCATACAATGGAAATTCAAGGCCCTTGGGGTAACTCTTTTGGCCCACTCAATTTAACTCCACCTCTACATGTGCTACCACGCATTTCAAGGAAAAATTTCTCCAAGTTCTATGGTGATGGGAAGGTTCATCCTGATGAACATATTGTAACCTTTAGCATAGCCTATGGCATAATAGATGTGGAGTATGAGGATGTAGTAGTCAAGATTTTTATGGAAATACTACAAGGGGCTATTGTAAACCAATTTTATCATCTACAGGCCCAGACTGTGACTGACTGGAACACTCTTAAAGCCAAATTTGAATCCAAATTTAAGCCCACAGAAGATGCACATGCCCTGCTAGCTCAACTCACACAAATGAAGGAGCCTCATGAACCAATGAGGTATTTCATAGCCAAGTTCGACAAGCTGAGGAATAGGATTCTTGCTATTGCTCAGCCAACACCTAAAAACCTCAAATGTTTATTCATCAACTCTCAACTACCTGAAGTGAGTTTTATGTTGAGACGTGCTGGCCAAATAGACCTTGTTACAACTCAAGATTTGGCCACTAAGGTGGAAGATGACCTTATCTTGGTAGGAAAGATAAGGAGAGATCCTAACAGAGGTAAATCTTCCTCATCTTCTAAATATCCATCTACATGTACCACTGATCCAATGGTATAAAAGCTAAAAAATGAGTTGCTAGCTCTTAAGAAGCAAATGGCACAAGGGATATCTTTAGCTCCCTCATATAGAGATATGCCAAGAAGGACATTCCCCAATCAGTCATACCAAGGCAACGCTACCAAAAATCAAGGACAGCCAAATCATCTTCCTCCCCCATAGGGGAAACTTGCCATTGAAGTACCCCAAACCAATTCAGTAATTAGATATCTTGAAATAGAATCTAATTTCTCTTTCCAGCCTGAATTAAACCAAGAAAATGATGTTGATCTCCTTTCAAAAGGCTAAGAAGAATTAGCTAGTGACTCCAACATTGGTTTCATGAATTACCAGGATGAACCCAGAGGCAAAGGTGAAGCAATTGATGGATCATATGTTGTATTCACCTGGTCCCAGGACCAGTCAGCGCAGCAATATGATAAATAAAAAATAGAGAAAAGTTCTCAACCTGCAATCTCAATTGCCAAATGAGAAACTTATTTGCCCTTCCAACCAAAGGACCCAGTGAGTAATAAAAATGTAAGTGCATCAAGCATTCCTCTATCTTTAACTTCAATTCTACAGACCAGTACCACCCCTCCTAAAAACTAGAAAGATGAACTACCGTCCTCTGTTCCTAGTCTATTTCAATCATTTGACATAGTCAACCATGTCAAGAAGACCAAAATTCAAATGTCTGAATTTGAATTCTTGCAATCCAATCTTGAGTAGTTAGATAGGTTAGTTTAGTGTGTGAAGAATAAAGTTGTCCCTGTAAGACAAAATATTAAAAAGGTAACTCATGATTCCCCAAAGAACATGCACATCCCAAACAATCTTGTCATTACTCCTCCATCTACCCCTGGGAAAATAGATCTTTTCTATGTTTCCCTGTTAATAAATGGTCACAAACTGAGCAATTACATCATAGACTCAAGTGCATCTGACAACATCATGCCTACCAAGGTGACATAATCTCTTGGACTCATGTTGACTAAAACCTTTGGGAGATGTTTCTCCATGGAGAACAAATAAGTACCTCTACTAGGACAAATCAAAGATGCTCAATTTACATTTGTAGCATTCCCAGACAAAAAGAATCAAGATGATAGTCCTAGTGGCTGATGTCCTAGCATCCTATGGCATTTTTCTTGTCCAAAATTTTTGTAAGGATGTTGGTGGTGAATTGAGCATGGACCTGTCTGAAGTAAGGATCTCTATCAAAGGCATCATGCAGATGTTGCTTCTTAAAAAGGAATCAAAATATGTTGTCACTCAGACATCAGCCCTTGAAGCTCAAATTCTATTTGAATCTTTAGGCATGGGTAATTACTTCTTGACCATAGCAGATATTCATGTTTTAGTAGATGAAAGTCCTGAAGGTGACGATCCAAGAATCAACTCAGATGAAATAGCAGATGTGAGAGATCACAGTGCAAGCACAGAAGAATTCTCGCTTCCAAGCAAGAAGAAATATAAGGAAAGATTAATTTTTGATGATGTTTGGATCCTAAAATTTGAAGGTAGCAATTCTTCTACCAGCTCAGGAGCTAGAATTGTGTTAATATCTCCTCAAGGAGATATTTTTTCTTCTTCATACAAGTTGCAGTTCAGCAACACTAATAACATAGCTGAGTATGAATCTATATTACGTGGATTGAAGGCTGCTCGAGATAAAGGCATCAAACTCTTTCATGACAAAGGAGATGTTGAACTAGTAGTTTGTCAGGTAAGGAACCTATATCAAACCAAAAATGAGAGATTACATCCTTACCACAATCTAGTCTGGGACTAACTTAAAAGCTTTGATGCTTTCAACATCTATGTCATTCTTAAAGAATTCAATGACCAGTCTGATGTACTGGCTATTTCAGCAACTCTCTTAGTTTCTCACCTAGATTTCAAAAAAAATAGGTACACTATCGAATTGGTCTTTCGACCAAGTGTGCCTGATAATGTCAATCATTGGCAAGTGTTCAATGGTGACAACCAAATCATTGCCTTTCTAGAACAAAAAGCTAGCTTTGAACAGCTTCACTTTGAAGGCAGTAAGCTCTAGAAACTTGAATCAACTCCTGAAATGAATTCAAATGTAGGTGAAGAATTTTTGCAGCTAAAAGGGAATTAAATTCCCAAAGGACTGGTTTCTCTCGAGAAATTGTTTGACAAGCATGACAGGTTTATCAAACAGCAACAAATGGATTCAAGTTCCTCCCAGGGGTTTGATCAGATAAATTTGGGTACCAAGGAAAACCCCAAGATGGTGAACATTGAGAAGTGTTGTACTTCAAAGGAGAAACTCAAATTTGTTGACCTAATTCACCATTACATGGATGTTTTAGCGTACGCTTATGATGATCTAAAGTCACTCAGGCCTGAGGAAATTCACCATAAAATTCCTCTCAAGGATGATTCGGTGCCTTACAAGCAAAAATCCTAGTAGTATAATCCAAAGATATCAGGTAATATTATGTCTGAGATACAAAAAATGCTTAATGCTAGGATAATTTTTCCAATCCATCATTCTACATGGATTGCCAAAATAGTCCTTGTAAGGAAGAAGAATGGTGAAATTTGCATCTGTGTGGATTTCAAGAATCTAAATCAGTCATCTTTAAAGGATAACTATCCTTTGCCCATCATGGATTAAGTACTTTAGATAGTGACTAGTTCAGAGATGTTATCAATGCTAAACAGCTTCTCAAGATATAATCAAGTTGAATTTGGTGAAGCAGACTAGCACAAGACTACTTTTACCACACCTTGGGGCACCTTTGCTTATTAAAGAATGCTATTTGGCTTGATAAATGCTAGCACCACTTTTCAGAGAGCAACAAACCTTGCTCTCAAGGATGAGATGGGTAAGTTCATTATAGTTTATCTTGGTGACTTGACCATCTTTTCTAAGCATCACCCAGATCATATATGCCACTTGCAACAAGTGCTGGAGTGCTACCGCTAGAATGGCATTTCTTTGAACCCCAAGAAGTCAATTTTTGGAGTAATACAGGGAAAACTTCTTGGACACATTATGTCTAAAGAAGTAATAAATATTAACTCAGATAGAGTCAAGTCTATCCAAGAGCTTACCTTACCTACAAGTAAGACTGCTATTCACTCTTTCTTTGGAAAGGTGAATTTCTTATGAAGATTAATACCTGAGTTTGCTGAGAAGACTCGACATTGTGAAAATAATGAAGGGAAATGCCACCTTCAGCTCGACTGAAAAAGGCAAGTCAGCATTTGAGGATATCAAGATTGCCATTGCCCACACCCCAATTTTGGTTTATCCAGACTACAAAAAAGAGTTTATCATATACAGTTATGCTTCTGAACACATGCTTTCAGCAATTCTAGTTTAGCAGAATGAAGAAGGTATAGAATCTCCCATTTCTTTCATGAGTTACCCTCTCAAAGCTCATGAGCTAAAGTATTTAAACATGGAGAAGCATGCTTATGCAGTGGTGAAGGCAGTTAAGCATTTATGCTTCTACATCTTGAATTCTCATACTATTACCTTGGTCCCTGATACCACGGTCAAATCCATACTAAATCAACAAGAGTTTGGGATGAAAGAAGCAATTGGATTGCAAAGATTTAAGATTTTGATCTAGTCATCAAGCCAACAAATCTAGTATGAGGAAAAGGCCTATGCCAATTAATTACTGATAACAAACTAGAAAAAACAAAGCATGAAAAAGTAGAGGTGGAAGACACACTGACAGTCCTCTTTGTCTCCACCATGAATGAGTGGTATTCAAGTATTGCTCATTTCCATACTTATGGTGAGTGTTCTGCTCACTTATCTTACAAAGAAAGGAGGACTAGCAAGTTGAAAGCTACCAATTTTGTCCTTTGAGACAATGGACTGTATAAGAAGAGCCTTGATGGAGTGTTCCTTCAATGTGTGGACAAGGTATAGTAGAATAAACTTCTAGAATCCTTCCACAATCTGGCCTATGGAGGACATTTTTTTGCTCCTGTGACTACCCATAAAATTTTATGAGCCAAGTATTACTAGCCAACTCTTTTCCAAGATGCATATAAGTGGGTAAGGAAATGTGAACTATGCCAGTAGTTTGTTAGAAAACCCAAGTTGGTTGCCCTGCCTCTCAATCCAGTGGTGATAGAAGAGCCATTCCATCAATGTGGAATTGATTTCATTGGTGTTGCAAACCCATCTTCAAGTGTTGGACATGATTATGTCATTGCAGCAACTGACTACTTCACCAAGTGGGTGGAAGCTATTCTAACCAAGCATGTTACTTCAGAAGTAGTGTGCAATTTCCTCAAAAAGAATATCATTTCCAGATTTGGGGTCCTAACCAAGATTATCACAGACAATGTAGCTTGTTTCACTTCTCAGGAGATTACTCAGTTCTATTTTTACTATGGGATCACCCTCTCTCACTCTTTTGATTACTTTCCATAAGGGAATGGACAAGCTGAATCAAGTAACAAGAACTTGATGACTATCATCAAGAAACTTATAGATGACAACCAAAGGACATGGCATAAATCATTGTTTGATGCTTTTTGGGTTGATAGAATTACACCAAAAAGGGTAATTGGTATGTCTCCTTTCTAATTTATTTATGGTATCAATGCTGAGATACCAATCACCTTGGAATTGCCAGCATTAAAATTGGCTATGACAATTAAAAATCAGACATACGAAAGCTCCATTGATAAGAGGATTATGTATCTGACTGAGTTGCATGAGCAGAGAACTATAGTGGTAGACCAAATTGCTACCCATCAAAGTTTGGTGAAGAAGCTCTTTGACCAGAAGGCAAAAAAATGTGATTTCTAGGTTGGAGATCAAGTCATGTTGTGGGACAAGAGAAGATAACTAAGGGGATACATGGGAAGTTTGATTCTCTTTGGAAAGGCCCATTTATTATCCATCAGCTCAATGGTGAGAATAGCTTCCTTTTGAAATATCAAGATGGCATGCTCTTTTCTCTGCCTTTTAATAGGCAGCATCTGAAGCACTTTAACTCTTGAAGTATCAGATAAGTTCACCCGTACATATGTATATTTGTATAGTCTTTGTTTCTGCTTTGTGTTATTCATTTTCATTTTTTTTTAGCCTTTCTTTTTTGGGTAGCACGACTCCATAGCCCAATGGCATACTTCAAGGCACTAGAGATTTTGGTTTCTACTCCCCTCAACTGTTCTAAGTTTTCAACTAAAGGAAGTTCCCCAACTGGAGCCCGCTATTGTCCCCCAAAAGCATCACTCATTTTTGGGACAACATTTGAACTATTTTGGTCCAACAGACCAAAATCCTCTCTCCCCTTCTCAAAAATTGTTCTGGGCATTCAAATTCTCTATTTTTCAAGTTTTTTCTAGTTTTAAAGACTCAGTTCTATAGACTCTACAAGCTTGAATCTATGGACTCTGTAGGCTTGAATCTACAGACTCTGCCAAATCTATGGACTCTGCCAGGTCTACAGACTCATTTCTACAGAATCTATAAGCCAAATTTACAAACTTTATAGATATGTTTATATGGACTCAAAATGCTTGAAATCGGTAGGTTCAACAGGTTCAAAGGCTTCTACAGGCAAGTTATATCAAAAGAACAAGTTTCCAACACTTAGTCATTTTCAGGATTGGTTCAATGCCTTAGTTCAACCAAAAGAGTTCATCGGCAAGCTTCTATGTAGTGTTTTAAATATTGAACCATTGAACCTTGAACCATTTTGGTTCAATGGGTTCAATGGGTTTAAAGGTACAATGTCATCAGCAAGAGTTAAGCACATTTGTCAAGGTTTAAAGTTCAATCACTTTAAGGATTAACGGCTTCAAAACACTTATCAAAGAGAAGAAGGCTTGAACCATTGAATCGTTGAACCATTGAACCACTTTGGTTCAAAGGTTCAACAGGTTCAAAGGTTCAAAAGGTTCAAAGTGTATGATTCAATACAGTTTGGTTCAAAGCGTTTGGTTCAAGCATCAAGTGAATGATTGGAACACAAGAAAGAAATTGAACCATTGAACCTTGAACCAACTAGGTTCAACAAGTTTAACAGTTTAATGGGTTTAATTAGTTCAAAGTGATCAAAAGACTTAGACAAAAAGATGGCTTCAAATGCAAGATTGAACCATTGAACCGTTGAACCAAAGTTGGTTCAATCAGCCAGTTTAATCAGTAGGTTCAAGGGGCTGCCCCAAGACCAAACTAAATGCCCTTGCAGAGGGCAGTGAACCAAACCGAGTGCCCTTGCAGAGGGCAGTGAACAAAAGTAGACAAAGAGAATTCCTTCAAAAAAGTGAATCAAGGACAAACAGCCCTTGAAGAGGGCAGGCGAGGAGCAGATGGACTGTTGCAAAAGTTTGAAGGATATTTTTGGGCTTGAACAGTCCTTGTGGAGGGCACAATTCTCTTTTAGGAAAAGAACATGGAAAATTGACTAAGGCAAAATAATTAAGGCATTTCCTTTAGAAAAAATGTCTGAAAGAATTTCTTTAGACTTTTGTCTGAAGAAATAAGCCTGAAGTAAAGACAAAATCTTGCTGAAAGAAAGCTTGATGGAAAGTAGAGGCAAAGCGAAGGAAGATTTCCTTTGAATAAATTGTTCAAAAGAATTCCTTCAAACTTTTTGTTTGAAGCAAAATTCCACCAAAAAAGGAAAAACCTGTCGAGGAAATAAAATCCCGAAGGCCGCTCAAAAGATCCTGAAGGGTAGGTACCCTTGCGGGAGGCTCTCGCTAGGGAAAGTGGACCATTTCTCAAGACCTTGAAGGGCAAGTTCCCTCTGAGAAAGATCAAACTTGAAATTGTATTGGAACATGCCACGTGCCCCTCATAAAGTTATAGTGAAATGTGCCACATGCCCCTCATAAAGTTATAGTGGAAGCTGCCACGTGTCCCTTATAAAATTACAGCAAAAGCTGCCAAGTGTCATTTATTAGGACACAATTTCTAATAAGTTTTAAAGCTGTAGAACATGCCACATGTCTTGTTATAACTTAGTAGATGCTACCATGTGTCCTTGCCTATTTAACAGTGGAGCATGCCATGTGTCACTTGTTAAGATCAGAAAAAAGTGGCTAAATCAAGCAAGAAAGACACGCAAGAATTTCTAAGGAGGATGATGGGCCTACAGCCATCAAATTTAGGGCAACCAACTAGCTGTTAGCTTTCAAAAAATGATAGAACCAAACACATCAAATTTGTGGCAATGAAACAACTATTGATCCTTATAGGCTTAAGCACAAATCCAGTGAATGAATTTAGTGACCGGCCAAAGAGATAGCCCAAGAGCTCAGATCACATAGAAAAGGGAAAAATATAGCTAGGAAAGGGGGAATGATGAAGAAGGATCAAAAATATCCATGCATGGGATATGTTTCTAGAAGGTGAAACAGTTCACCAAGTAGACATTAGAGAGTGTGAACATTTAATGGCGTAGTCTATTTTTCTACATGGCATAGAGCAAACAGCTATGCACACATAAGGAAACACACCAAGCAGCCCATATTTAAGATTGATGGCTGATTCCAGCATAGCCCATGGACAAAATTTAAAATACATTAAAGGCATTGAATGCATTAAAACACATTTTTGTGAAACTAAGCACCCAAGTATTTCTTGGAGCACTATATATTGGACTCTCTCTTATTTTTTTAGGGATCTCTCTCTTGGTTATCAGAAACAAAACTCTGCCCAAATTGAAAGGCATTATTGAGACTTTGAGCTCAGATTATTGATCATATTTCATTATATGAATAAGAAAACAAGTGACTTTTCAAACTTTGTGCTGGAATAGCTTGGTTGTTGAGGAAACTATTCTTATTTCTATTTCTTTAATACATTTTTTGTCTATTTTAATTAGATAAGCAGAATTAGTGAAAGTAATTAGGAAGGTGTCCTGAAGCCAGCTGTGGAGAGACTTTGTGCCCCTACAATTGCCTTTAGTGTGTTTTCTTTCTATTCTTGTGTAAAGGATCTTGGGATGACTTTGTGCCCTCATTGTCCTTCATATTTCACTCTTTAGCAGTTGAGGTGGAGACTTTGTGCTACATTTCATCCTGTTACAGTTACTTTTCACCACCTGAAAGGTTCCTTTTGTCTGCTAAATAGCACTTCTGAAAGAAGAGGAGTGATTTCTATCATTTCATCAGGATTTCTCCTTTGATTTGTGAACATCATCTCTAAAAAAAGAGAGATGGATGGTTTATCCTATCCCTGAGTGTTATTTTCTACTTATATATATAGTATATAGCTCATGCATATTTATAGGGAGCCTCCCCTTGATGAGAGGAGAGATTTGCCCCCTTTTGATGTAGTAAACCTACACATCTGGCCAACCAATTTCCCTATGATGTGGTTGAAGAGACCTATTTTGCTCATCAGTAAGCTGATTGAAAAAATATTCACCCAACACACTCTTTATCAGAGCTCACATTCATAATCAGCCTATTTTTAGTGTGCTTATTGACAATGGTTCTAGTCTTAACATGTGCACCTTGACACTACTATAGCATTTGGGTTATTCAAAGTAGGATATCATTCTGATAGACATAGTTATCAATGGTTTTAGTGAGCATATATAGAGTTCATTAGGAAAGATAGTACTTCCACTATAGCTTGGTCTTACACATGTGGCCACACCATTCACTATAATTCCCAATGCAGAAGTTTTTGATATGTTACTTGGTCAACCATAGATTAAAAAACTTAGAGAAGTACCTTCTATAGTTCATAGATACATGAAATTTATCCATGTTAATCAGGTTCTTATAGTCGGTGGAGTTTCATATGAGTTACCACTTCCCACTTTAGAGCCATCTACCATTTTGTAGTCACTAGTTTTAGTTTCACCACCAATTTCAATTTTACCACCAGTTTTAGTTGCTCCTCTAGTTTCATTTCTTCTTCCACTTCAGATTCATACATAGTTAAGGCATACATTTCTAGTATAGAGGGTTCATTCACCTCTATAGCTTTAGGATTCTAGACAACTTTTAGCTATAGTATTCACACCCAACGCTGTCTCATTGAGATCTCATGCACCTACACAGAGCACATGTTCAGAGAGTTTCTCCTACTTCAATATGGGTCCCTAAGAACCCTATAGTTTCATCCACATCTCAAAATTATATAAGGACCCCATAGTTAGTTTCTACCTCAGAGATCTCAAAACATCTACAGCGTATACAACTTTTAGATCCATAGTCTCAGCATTTCCATCATGCTTCATGATCATGCACAATTATACTCCTTAATACAGGACACCATGATAGGGAGTCTTGCATGAGACTCATCAAATAGTATCATCTCTTCCCATCTTTTCTTGTACATAATCTCTTTTGCTTTATTATACATAGTTCAAAAATTTCAAAATATAAAAACAATATAACATTTCAAAATCCAAAAACATTCAAAAATGTCAAAACACCAAAAGCATTTTGATTATATGCATCATCCATGTTTTACATTTATAATATCATGCTAAGACTTACATTTGTTGTTCCATCCTATTATATGTCATTTTATCTACATTACCATGCTTCACTTGATCTTCTTTGAGTATGTGCAGTGCCATCTAGCTACTTGATTGCTTCACTCTACCCATTGAGGGGATATCCTACTACATTTGAGACATACATTGATATATATTTCCCCTAGGGGCATCTTCTACTTGAATAAACCATCCAAGTTATGTCATTCCTATAATACACACTCCAAGATATCATGTTGATGTACATTACTTACAAGATTACACATATTACTATATCAACATTTTACTAGTATCTAGCACTTATGTATCTATTAGCATATACTTAGTATTATACTAAACATGTCTTACATACTTTCACTCTTGCTTTGATTAGTTATACGTGATTCTATCTTTCTAATTAGTTCATGTTTTCTCTTCTTACTTAGTGTAGTTGGTTGGATTGTATTTCTAGTTTCGACTTGTCTCTTGTATGTGCCTTAGGGCATATGCTAATGTCATTTGCTTCTTTTCATGTGTGTGCCTTAGGACATTTTAAAATGTCATTTTCTTGTACTCTTCTATATGTTTGTGGCCCTTGTGCCAAATTTTCTTGTTTCACTTTTATGTGTATGTGGCATTTGAACACTTCTTGTGTGTTTGCTTTCTAGTTTGAGTGACATGTGCCCATGACTCTTATTTATGTATCCCCTTGGCCAACCTTGTATGCTTCTTACTTCTTGCTTTGACTACTTGATTTCATTTTTTATTGTTGTAATGACATGATATTTATCATGTATTTTCTTGTTCTCTTAGATGCCATGATGGACATCATGATCCATCCCTCCAACTAACAAACTAACAACTAACAAACTGATAACTAACACTTTTAATTCCAATTTAGTACATTGCAAATGCTATTACATTATTACATATATCTAGGCATACCCCTATTGATCTAACAATATCTCAAATCAAACCATGTTATATCTTGAGATATCCTATTAATTATCACTGCTATATCATGTCTATTTCTTGCTTAACACACTTGCAGGGCTTCTTCTTCTTAGGGCAGTCATTACAAGGTACCTATTCCTACCCTCAAAAGAGGCAGAAATAAATAGGTTTTTTCTACAGAGATCAAAGCTCATATCAGTCAAAAATTTAGTTTGAAAACAACAAAAATAGTAACCAGTCATCAAACCACTCAAAACAGACTAGGCAAATAGTTAAGATTCTAGAATAGTGATAAGTTTTAGCCCAAGACAATGGCCTCAAGGCTGGACTATAGTGTTGGACACCAGGGTGTCCATTTTTAGCACTCATATTCAAATAGTATAAAAACCAAGTTTTTTAGTAGGCAAAAAAGGTAAGTTCAGCTATAGTTTTGCACAATTAGACTAGTTTAAATCATTAGTTTTTAGTATAGTTTTCTCAAAGAATCTAGACATAGGGGGCATCATGCATGACATGATTAGTTTCACTTCCAGTCTTAGATATGGTAGCTTTTATAACTTCTAGATTAGGATCCATGTTTTAGACACTAGTGATTGGGGGCAGATTACACAACACTTTTGCTTCTTTTCTTTCAATTTTTAACATTACCTAGGCATTCTCAATAGTTGCATGCCTTATTCAATCTCTAGGTGGTTGGAATCATTTTAAAGTGGCTTTCATATAAGTCTAACCTCCACATTCTTGAGTACTCAATTTTTTGAGTGGCTTCCACATAAGCCTAATTTTTAGTTTTGGAGTGGCTTTTATACAAGCCTAATCTCCATCTTTTTTGAGTTGGCCAACATTGGCCTAGTTTCTAGCACACATTCAGATATCAACACCACATTGTCAAATTTTTAGAGAATACAAGGGATTCAGAATACATCTCATATGACATACACATTCATATGTACTAGTATCAGTTTTTAGCTTCACTTCATAGGGCAATGATGGAGCCAAAGGGCCAATATTTATATTCTTGAGCCACCTATTTAGAGCAATTAGAAACACAGTCCAAACATCGATTAGCACATGCATGATCATCTAGCTTCACTTAGTAGGCAAAAATGGATCCAAAGGGATAGCCTTTGTATTCTTGAGCCACCTATTTAAAGCACACATAGTCCAAACATCAATTAGCATATGCATGATCATCTAGCTTCACTTCGTAGGCGATGATGGAGCCAAAAGGATAGCCTTTGCATTATTAAGACACTTTCTAAGGAATTGAGCACTCAGCTCCATTCATGATATAACTTTTGGTACAACATCATCCAACACATCTAGCATTACTTAGCCTTACTTAGTATCATAACAAATTCACACTTACACAATGTGCTCTCTATGCACTATCCATCATTACTCAGCATCACACAAGCTTCATGGGATTCACCTTTATAGGTAAGTTTAGGTATGCTTTCTACTTTCCTTTATCTTAGTATTTTTCTTTGTTGCATCACTAGAATAAAGGGGTGGCAAATATATTCATATAAAATGCAAAAATTGGTAACTTGAGCATGGTTAATGACACCCAATCCTTAGGTCCCTCTTGCTTATGCTCATGACCCTCTTAGGCTTACTTTCACTGATTCTTAGTCATTTGTGGCCTTTTAGACTTGATCTTAGCTAAGCCAAGACCCTCTCTTTATGACTAATTAATCTCCCCAGGCCCTATTAGCTCAAGATAATAGCACCCAACATGGATACTAGCATCAAACCCTAGGGTGTCCATCTTTCAATGCTATTGTCCAAGTGCATATTAGGCCCCAACAGTCATTTCCTTCTAGATCCTTATCTTCAATCATGTCAGCCTAATATGAATTCATTTAACCCATGACCAATAGATCCATAAATAAGCCCATTCAAAGATCAGTTAGAAATGGTTGGCAAACATCATTCAAGAAATCAAGAATACAAGAAAGACCACTCAATCAATCTTCTCTATTCTTTGCATACATCTAGCTTATACACTTTCAAGCTAATTCAAGTCCTTACACCAATCCCTAGTCATCTTAATCATACCCACTTTTAGCATTTCTTACATTTCATTTATTATTACACCAAGCACTCTTAAATGAAAAACTATATATGGTTTGATCCCTCCTCAAAGTATTGGTATGTAAGCAGTGTGCCCACACATAGGGTGTAAATCACATCCAGTGCATCTTACACACACTAACCTCTTTTTCTCATTTGTTAAAGTTTATATTAGTTACATAAAAGATACAAATACATAAATAATCAGCTCTATAGGGAATTATATTGACAATGAGGACCTAAAAATTGGTACACAGGCTCACACTAAATAAGTGAACAAAACCCAGAAAGCTTAAATCCTTAGGACAAGAGCATTAGAGAAGGACTATAGCACCAAAGCCTAGGGTGTCCAGTTCCAATGCTCCTATCTAATCAAGAAACAAAGTTCAAGATTTTGTTTGTGATAGTGTCCCAGTCCTGCATACAAATTTCTAGACCCTGTCTCAGTTGAAACAGTCCAAAATAAGCTAAGTTTGATTTTCTCTCTCTCATTGTTATTTTTAGAAAAGGTCTAATTGAAAATTAATTTCACAAATTAGTAGCTTTAATTAGGATATTATTTACTGATTTCTCCTACTCAAACCCATTTATTAAATAGGAATAAAATTCCATTATTCCCAAGTCTAAAAAATTAGTTGATTTAAACATTATTTTTTAATCAAATATCTATCAATTGAAATGTTGTGAAGACTAATGTTCATTATTTGTTGATGTATATGGTGATTATGTCCATATTATTCATAGTTGAAGTACCCTCAGACTCTTGCATCATCTTTGTTCATGGTTGTGTGCATATTATTCAGGTAATATATTGATTCCAAATAGTTCATATAATTAAATGAATAAGATTTATCTTCATTACAAAATAGACTTACAACTTTCTCTTTACCTTTATCTTTTGTTATTTCTTACAAATCTGTTAGAGTGGGTAGATTGGATTCAAATTGGAAATTTGTGTTCACATGTTTATCTTGATTACAAACCATGATTATTGATGCTTATGCATTGTTAAATCTATGTATGCAATGAAAAAATTTAATAAATTAGTCATATATTCATTTCAAAACCCTTTTTATTGATTTTCCAAGTAATGAATTTGCAAGAGCAACATTCTCTATCATTTATATAAACTTATTTCAAATATGCCACTTGAGATAGTTTTTTATCAACTATAAGGTTACCCTACAAGCCAAGAGCCAACAATATTAGACCTTTTAAAGACTCCATCTCTTTTCATGAGAGGTTGGGTGTATTTTCACCCTACCTAAGTTGGTGTGCCAAATAACCCATGAACAGATTGGTATTAGGAGGGCTTGAATAGGAATTTTTATAGATATATGGTTTTTTGACATTTTGTTACCTATCCTTCATGATTTGTGTGCCCTGTTATGTGCATAAACAACACACCAATAGCTTTTTAAGAGGAGACATTACCCAAATCCACCAATGGTTGTTCCCTGACTTGGTGGAAGTAAATACCCTATGAACATTACAGGGGTTGTCTATGATCTACGTAAGAATCCTAAAAAAAATTGCCCACAATATGTACATGGTGGGATTTAAACCACTAAAAAACATATTTAGGAATTTAAATATGTCATTATCCAGACTCAGATCCAACATGAGAATGTGGCTTATTACTTATTTCTTTACTTTCTATATGAGATGGCTTATGATTGGTACCTCAATTTGCCAGATGGATCCTTTACATCTTATAATGCCTTTAAAACTATACTTGTCAATCATTTCAAAGTGCCCATTGATCCTACAATCATATATCATCAATTTCCTATTTCACATAAAGAGACAAATGAGCCCACGAGTATGTTTAGCCATCACTTTCATTAATTATACAAGGGATTGAAAGGCCCATACCTTCAAATCAAAATTGTTGCCATAAAAATTTATCTAAAAACTTTAGATCCATTAACTTATATGCTTATTAGAAGAACCCCATTAGTGATGACATCCTTATCATTAATATATTATGAATCCATCATCATTTAAAAACAATAAATACCACATGGATATGGTGTTGATCCATTTCCTTCATTAGGATAGACAGGTGCATATACCTAAACTTATTTAAGCTACATACATGTGAATCAATTTTTGTCTTCTAATCATACATTGCCTCAAACATATAATAAACAAAGCCTCCATGTTTCTTATGATAACATTTGTGTTGCACCTAATACAAGTAGTTATGTTGGTTTAACAAGTAATCAACTAGCTATTTTCCCAGTCTTAAATACTCAAACTTATTTTGGTAATGTTATTAATCAAATTACATTTACTACATAATATTTATAGAAAATAGTACATGGGATGTCCAATAAGACTTTGTGGGTTGAAAGTGCTGCATTTAATATACAAGAGAAGGTCCAAGAGAGTAGTTATGATGATGATGAAGATGATGAAGATGTAACAATTATTTTGGAAGAATCAACAGTTGAAAATATAAATGATGGTATGTTGTCCATGTAGGAAGATAAGTCATAAACCTATTTTTATAAAATTTAAATGGAGTGGAAGAACAAGAGTATTTGGTTGAAAAAGATACAGTCTATGCATCTGAAATAATAATTTCATGTGATATTTTTCTTGCAACTAAATATCCTATTTATGAGGGCAATAGTTAGATTACAATAGTGCAACATTTTTATCAACATATGAAATGGTGGAAACCATAATAGTCAATGTAGAACATGGGTGTCCATGTGATCAAGAAGAGTTGAAAAATTCAAACCTGAAGATCTCTCACTTCATGATAATTTTATTCGTGATCCATTTGTTGTGGACTTGAATGACATAATCAAAAGATCATTCTCAAATGAAGAACAATGCATGTACCTTGATGATGTCATAAGGAAGGAGGATTAAGATTAGGATACTAATGTAGACACTCTAAAGTGGCCATAACCATGTTCTAATTGGACCTCAGATTGATTTCTACCAAATAGTACAAATTAAGCCTAGGAATCACTAAATGTCCCGATTTCATCTACACATTAGACATTAGTACCCAGAATCATGTTGAGGCATCCCTATTTGGGGTATTATCATGTACACAATAATAACCTCTCATAGATTCATCTCTATTCAAATTAGAAATATAAAATTGATAGATTGGCCTTTGGACCTATTAAGCAAGGCACTTAAAAAATTCCTAAAATGCAAAAATGCTAAATAAAATGAATTAAATAAGCAAACCCAATTAAATACTTAAGTGAAATTGTCATGTGTAATTAGTGAATATTAATTTTGTAAAAAGTATATTCTAATAAAATCTAGGTCATGATGATGTCATCATCTTCAAATTCAAGGAATTAAAAATATCTCTATTAAAGCTTTAAATTTAGAAATGGAGAGCCATGCTTAATAAATGAGATTTTTATCCCATATATTAATTATTTATCCCCTCCTTACCTTAACCAGGGTTAAAATAAGCCTAATCATAGTTAAATCTAGCCTAATTATACTTGGGTTAGAGCTGGTTGAATAACCTATAAATAGAAGTGACAAAGCCATTTTAAAACAAGCTCTCAAGCCAAAGTTGTAGACATCCAATTCCTAACACCATTTATGTTGAAATTGTCAATCTTACTTGAATTGCACTCAAATACACATTTTAGGTCAAAATCCATAAAATGCCCTAAATGGTTCAAACTTGTCACTTATAAGTGCCAGTTTAGGTCAAGGTATCCTTAAATAGGGCAATGCATTTTATGGGCTAGGTAACTTTGATTAGATTATTTTGAGTCAAAATGAGAATTTCACCATTTAGTGCTCCAGATCACTCTTTTCTTCTAACTCATTGGTACACATCACGTACCTTTGTTATTTGGTATTGGCAACATTCTAAATGGGAATACAGCTCCAATTCATCTAACATCACCTTCTAGTTCCTCTCCAGTCAAATTACAACCTAGTAATATGACTTTTTGACCATTTTGATTAATTAAGGGCCAATTTTCAAATAATTACACAAATGTTGATTAACCTTGTTTAAGGCTAATTAATCCAAATCAAGAGCTTAAGTTGATTTTCCATGAGAGTTATTAAATATTTATTTTTTTAAATTGATTCATATTTATTGTATCACCAGGTGACATCATTTCTTGGGAAGACATCCCTAGGCCATAAATGCCACAAATATCAAGATTATGGGTCACCCATGTCTAGTTAATGCCTCTCATGCCTCTTCAATGCCCCTTCTTCCAAGGTCATGATGAAGATAATTATGGATTTAATTCTAAATATTAGGATTATCCATGTCCACATATCTCAATCTTGAGACGGATGATCATGGTTGATCCTGACCAATCTCAAAAATCTATAAATAGAGAGGCCATTGACGTGAATTAAAAGCTTGAATAGTGCAAAGTTATATTGTTAAATTGTTTCTACAATCCTTCGTATTTGATCATTGATATTGTTTGCAAGCTTCATTGATAGGTTATTTTAATGATTTAGAATCATGATCCTACATTTTATGGAGTGTTCTTAAGACATTAGAGGAGTTTGCCACCATTGTTGACAAAGACAAGGATGATTGATCAAGGGAGAACATGTTTTTGAGCCACTTGGGTATGGTGAATCCATTTGGGAAGGTAATATGATGTTTGCTTTCTTTCATTTGTTTCTTTCTATCCTTTGTAATTCACATAGGAATAGATAGGCTAAGTTAGTTAGTTCTTTATGCATTTTTCATTATTTAGGGACTAATGTTTGACTAACTTGCTTTGTAATCCTCTCTACATCTTAGCATGCCTAGTGGGATTAGATGCATCCCACACATGAAAAATATCATTTTATAGCTTTAAAATATTCATTTGGACCATTAAACTTTAGAAAATTGATTTGTTAACTTTATTTTGCCATTTTTGTTTGCCACAGATTTACACAGTAACCGACATTGGCTAGTAAAAATGACATCGATTGGATAGATTAGCTGACATCATTTAGTAAAAATGGCATTGGTTAGATACCTATTGTTGATCACATTGGTATAATTGATGTCGATTAGATAACTGTCATTGGTTAGAAAATGTAACTGTCATCAATTATATAACCGATGTCGGTCACTATTTTTTTTTAAATACAGACCTGAGAGCTCTTTTTTTAAAGTTCATTGTTTCAAACCCAAAAGAGCTTCAATGCTAAAGGACATGCTAACATTTTTGTTGCAGGACCAAACTGGACATTTGCTAAAAACATGTTTAGATCACCTTTTACATGCTTAAAATGGATTAGGAAAATTATTTTGGGTGCTTAAAGTAATATTTAGGTGCTTAAGTGAGTTTTTAGCATTAGTTTCAAAGTTACAACTAAGACCAAGGGGTCAAATGAATACCACCCCATTTTCCATTTGGATTTAAAAATTAACTCACCTTTCCAAGTTTTTATCTTTACTTAGTTGTTGAAGTTAAATATTTGTTTGGAAAAAAGAGGGGTGCCATGTGTATGCTCTTCCATTTGTCCCCTTTAGGGAACCCTTGGAATCAGAAGCACTATTCCTATTGCAAATAGCCTAGTCCAATGCTTAGAAATAATGTCATCTAAAGTGATCCCTAAAAACTCGTTAAAGTTTGGGTGATCTTGAAAATGACCCTAAAGTCTTTCTACTTTCATGCTTTCTTTGTTTTTATGCAAACTTAGCTTTTGAGGGGGATGTCATTACCTCCCACAAGTTCTATAGGGAAGCCTTGACCCAGGGTTTCATCTTCTATAATTGACTTAATTTTGATCTTTATTGGAGTTACACATGGGATGTATCTTCATTTGGACATCGCACTATACTGAGCGAATAGTAGGATGTAATGGTTGTAAAAAGGACTAGACCTTTTTATAACTACCTAATACTATAGTCACGTAATTTTCATGCTTGTCTTTTTCATCTTTTGACGTGAAAGTCATTGTGTAGTTGGTTCCCATAGAATGATCAAAAACTAAGTCATTGTGTAATTGATTCCCCTAAAATGATCAAAAACTTTCTAGTTTAATAGACCCCACTTTGCCATACCTTGTCAGTTTAGACTTAAGACATTTGTTTTTTGTCATTAGCTTACTTGGTCTTAATTTGTGTCTAAAATTGCTTGTTAACTCATTTAACTTAACCAAAACACATTGTCCTCAATTTTCTTGAGCAAGGGAGGCATTATGCTATCCAATTGGAAAATTCATCTTTTGTTTGTTCAAATTGTTATCAAAATCTTTATGTCATATAATCCACTTTGGCATAGTCATGCTACCCAATTAAGTCTAGATCTTTCACCCAATTTGTTTAAATCCTTCATTTATGATCCACATTTCAAATTGAACCTTTCTAAGTTCTAAGGGTTGGTGTGTCCAAGTGGGTTTTCCATTTGCACACTAAGCTTGTTCTAACTTGGGTTCAATTTTCCATTTGGATTAAAGGTCATTTATTAAGACTCAAAATCACATTATCATCTTAGTGGACTCAATTCATCTTACATATCACTCACGCTTTGAGTCCTAGAACATATTTTACCCTACTAGAATCATGTGGTGATGTTGTGTTGCCTATTTAGTCCTAGATTTATACCTAGTAATTCACGTATGTGTTTACATCTTGAGTTGCTTAGTTCATTTTGTCTTCTTCATAATATGGAGAGATTTCATCTAAACTTCTAGGGTCAACTTGTCAAATTTGAAACTAGATTTTACAGTATGAGTGTATCATAAAGATCTAGGCTTTGGTGTACTAGTTTTCACCTAGGGTATTTGAGTTACCTTACCCTCTTCTGATCTATATGATTTCAACCTTACCAAAGGTTGAGTAAAATCATGAACCAAATCTTCTAAATTGTGCATAGTTTCAAACCACCCTCACTTATAGTCTCATTGGTACCTTGGTTATTTATTTAAAATAAATCTAAAGCATACTTTGGTTGGTTGCCAAGCATTGGTCCAAAGTTATTTAAACACACAAAATAACTCTTTTAAACATGACTCAAAGGTTCACTCATAGTGGGGCCTCTTATGAACTTAGTTATGAAGATGAGAAGTTTTATGATGGTCAAGATAACCCCATTGTTTTTTATGATATC
The DNA here is from genome assembly GCA_037957365.1 of Torreya grandis. NCBI lineage: Eukaryota > Viridiplantae > Streptophyta > Pinopsida > Cupressales > Taxaceae > Torreya > Torreya grandis. Next base: position 1,844,395 of record JARHVA010003251.1, read on the forward strand.
CCCACAATAGTAGGATCCAAATATTATTACAATAAATATCAACCTCAAGAAGATCAAGATGAAGCCCTTCTTAGATTGATAGAATTAGGTGCTAGACTACCTTCTGACTTTGTTATAGAACAATTGCATACCTTAGTTAGAGAAGGAGAACAATAATGGAAAGAGTAAGCTTTTGCATGAATATACATACCTTCTTCCTCTAACAAAAGAAAAGAAATACAAATAGAGTCAAAACCCACAAATCTAGATCTTCTAGCTAAGATCAAGAGAATAAGTCAATGATATGCAGATCAACTTATCGTAAACTTAACTGACTCCCTAGTTGCCACTTCAATTCACAATGATGCTTTGAAAGAACAAGGAAATGTGGTTGAAAATATGCAAAAAATATTAGAAGAGGACATTACCACAGTGGATCAAGGTAATCTAAATAAATAGTTAAAGTCACAAGATATCTTACAAAGTGTTCTATTTGATATGGAACATACATTTTTCAATCATCAAAAACCTCTTGTTACTTTTCAAACTCAAAAACCCAAACATTCAGTTTGAATTGAGGAAATACCTCAAGATAATTTGGCTAGTTCTTTTCAAACAACACAAAAGTTGGTAAATAAACATAGAAATTTCCAAAATCAACAAAATACGAAATAGTGAAATTCAGGGAATGCTTTACAATCCAAGAATCAATGGCCTATATTCTCAACTCAAGGATAAAATTAGAATTAAGTCATGGTGTTAGGTGACCCCTTATCCAACGGAAGCACAATTGATTTCTTTCTTATAAGCAATTAAACACGGAATTATACTAGAATGATTAAGTAACTAGAAACTTGAGACAGCAAAGAATTTGAGAGACAATACACACTCTTGTATTAGATATTACTAGAAGAAAATACAATAAAGAAGATGCCACTTCTTCCTCCACCTCAAAGGCTTGCCACACCTCAAGAGCTTCTTCCCTCTCTCTCTTGCTCAACACAACAACTCTATAGCCTGAGTTATTATCCCTCCTTGAATGCTTCAGCTGATCTCCTTGACCTTACACCTATAGATCTCCTTGACCTTGCTTGCTTCAATGTTTTTACTTGCCTCCTTGATAATTACAATACATGCCTTATGGGTCTTTAAATAGAATCCCATGGTTACAAAAATACAAATCTAACTACAATAATTAGACACACAGCTCGTGACTATAATTAGTCATTTGACATGCAAACACTCGCTTCACTTAACTGACTGTTCGTCAACAGCAGTTCTAAAACACACAGGCGACTGACACCGGTCCCTGCTTGCCTGGTGCTGCCGACGTCGGTCAACTAGTTGCCGTCACTGGTTTCCTTCTGCACTGCATCTGACTGACATCGGTCATGCTGCCGACACCGGTGCTTCTGGTTCTTCAACATCCTCTTCTTCATGTTTGCAAATAGTTGAAGCTTTTAGCTCCACACCCTAACAATCTCCCACTTGGAGATAAATAGCTGCTACTGTACCTGTACCTATACACCATCTATTTTGTTCCTTTGGCTCTGTATTCATCTTCAAAGTCACTCTTGAAGACCAACCACCACGCAAACCTATGATGCTATACCTGTCACTTATGTCACAAGAATTTTGTTGCTCCCAAATTCTTCATGACATACTTCTAAACCAACTCTACCCTTAGCTTAGAAAACTCCCTGTATATGAAACCCTGCAACAAGTAACATAATACAGTAACAGGATAATGTAGCTAATATTATCGAACCTGGTAAAGATAAAATACAATGGTCAAACCTCCATTGCCTGCAGCCTAATCAAGACCATATACCATAGTCTTCTATCTCATGTGTCCATTCACTCTCTTCTCTAATATGGGAATCCATCCCTCTATCTAGTGCTTCCTTCCAGCTGATAACTCTACCAATGAATACATGTTTGGTTCTTTTCCAAGGACTCACACTCCTCATCCATGCCAAGCTCCCACTATTTTTAGATTCTACCTGCATTGCTTCTTCCGTCTTCCTAGTTCTTGACTATCAGTAAGCAATATAAAGAAGGTGAACAATGAATATGAGGTTCACATACCTTTTCTGACCTCTATATGGGTGTTTAAGACTCATTGACAGCTAGTTGTCCACCCATCATCCGTTCCAGTGACTGATCTCAGCCATCTCCCAGTTTGCTCCCGACCGATGTCGGTTCCCTGCACTGATCCTGACTGCTGATGTCATTTCCTTGGCTGACACCAGTGTCCCCCTACTGACGTCGGTCTTGATGACCGACGTCAGACTTCTCCTGCCTGACCTACCGAACCTGCTGGTCTGCACATGACCGATGTCAGTTTCTGTCTGGCCGACGTCGGTGCCATGGGAGCACTAGCGTCGGTACCTGTGTTTTTCTGCAAGTGATGAATTTTTCATCCACGAGCTCATCTTGGATCAAACCTCTATCCATGCTGCCCTACTCAGATTTATTCAACCCCTGTGACTTATCTCTATCCTTCATCTCCTCCATAAACACCAAGGCTTCTTTGTTCCTATCAAAAGCATCAAATTTCCTTTTTCTGCAATGAACTCTATCTATGCTTTCTGAGTCTGAACACATACCTTTTGAATCAAGAACGTCCATTCCCTTCTTATTCATGTGACCAAGCCTATTAAGCCACATCTTCGAATCTACAGCTGAAGTAGATAAACCAGAAGTAGAATCAGCAATACAAGTAGACAGATAAAGAGTATCTACTTTCTTACCTCTTGCTATAACAAGTGCACCCTTGATAACCTTCCAAGAGTCCGCTGTGAGGGTTATTGTGCATCCCTCATCACCCAACCTTCCTACAAAAATTAAACTCTGCTTCAGAATTGGAACATGCATGACCTCCTTCAACACCCATGTGTTGTCAATCCACAATCTCAGTGGCACTTTCCCTTTGCCAACTATCTGACAAGGCGTACCATCCCCTAAATAAAGTACTCCAAAGTCTCCCTGTTCATACTCATGGAACAAATCTCTGTTAAGGGATGCATGAAAAGATGAACCAGAATCTAAAATCCATGATCCTACCTAACTATCCAAACAAAGTATGAGAGCTATCTGTACCACAATATTTGCATCCTTTGCTTCTTCAATACCTGCATGTTGATTCTCTTTATCTCTCAACCAACACTCCTTCTTTGTATGTCCTTTCTTTCCACAAAACTAGCAGGTAACACCTTTGGACTCGGATCTCCTTCTCGACCTTGATTTCCCTTGCTCAACCTTCTCCCTTTGCCTTCCCCTACTTTTTGCACTTAGAGCATTCCCTGATGATTCACCTGTGCTTCTCCTACGTATTTCCTCATTCAAGATCACACTCACAACATCATCAACTTTTAAGATTTTAAAAGTAGATGCAGAATTACTTACTGCCATAACCAAACTGTCCCAACTTTCAGGCAAAGAACATAAAATCAAGAGAGCCTTCACCTCATCATCAAAAACAATATTGACTGAAGCTAATTGGTTTACCAAACCATGGAAATCACTGAGATGAGTATGTACCAATCCACCTTCCTGCATTTGCAAAGTAAATAGCTGCTTCATAAGATATACCTTATTAGAAGCCGAGGGCTTTTCGTATAAATTTGCCAAGGACTTTATCAACTCTTCCATTGTCTTGCACTGTGATAAGCTAGAAATCACAGATGATGCAAGGCTCAACCTTATGGAACTGAGAGCCTTCCGATCAAGAACACTCCATTCTTCATCCTTCATATCTGTGGGCTTGCATGCAACCCCACCCAATGGTAAGTACATATCCTTTTGATACAGATAATCCTCAATCTGCATCCTCCAATGTTGATAATTCTTGTCGTTAAACTTCTCCATTTGTAGCTTACTTTCTTCTACCATTGCTAAACTCCCACTCAATCAGAAAACCCTGTGAATGACCTGTAATCAAAAAACAATACCCTGCTCCCTGCAAACCGTAGCTCTGATACCAACTGTTAGGTGACCCCTTATCCAATGGAAGCACAATTGATTACTTTCTTATAAGAAATTAAACATGGAATTATATGAGAATGATTAAGTAACTAGAAACTTGAGACAGCAAAGAATTTGAGAGACAATACACACTCTTGTATTAGATATTACTAGAAGAAAATATAATAAGGAAGATGCCACTTATTCCTCCACCTCAAAGGCTTGCCACACCTCAATACCTTCTTCCCTCTCTCTCTTGCTCAACACAACAACTCTATAGCCTGAGTTATTATCCCTCCTTGAATGCTTCAGCTGATCTCCTTAACCTTACACCTGTAGATCTCCTTGACCTTGCTTGCTTCAATGCTTTTACTTGCCTTCTTGATAATTACAATACATACCTTATGGGTCTTTAAATAGAATCCCATGGTTACAAAAATACAAATCTAACTACAATAATTAGACACACAGCTCGTGACTATAATTAGTCATTTGACATGCAAACACTCACTTCACTTAACTGATTGTTCATCAATAGCAGTTTTGGAACACACAGGTGATCGACGCCGGTCCCTGCTTGCCTGGTGCTGTCGATGTCGACCGACTAGCTTCCGTCACTAGTTTCCTTCTGCACTGCATCTGACTGACGTTGGTCATGCTGCTGATGTCGGTGCTTCTAGTTCTTCAGCATCCTCTTCTTCATGTCTGCAAATAGTTGAATCTTTTAGCTCCACACCCTAACACATGGATCCAAAGGTATACACTCCTTATAGATCCACACAAAACTAGGGGCACATTCCACCCCAATAGTAGCAAAACTAGGGGCACATTCCACCCCAATAGCAACAAAACTAGGGGCACATTCCACCCCAACAGCAATGAAACTAGGGGCACATTCCACCCCAATAGCAATGAAACCAGGGGCACATTCCACCCTAAAAACATCTTATTCAATCCACAAATGCACTAAACATCCAAGAATGGAATTATATGAAGGAAATTATTCAAAGATTGGAGATGAATAATAGAGTCAAAAAGTACAAATTTGATGAGATATGCCCATATCCATTTGATTTATCTATTTTCCAAAACCCCTTTCCACCTCATTTTGAGGCAGCCAAATTTGACAAGTATAAGGGAAAAAGAGATCCACATGAACACATACAGGCATTCTTCATCTTATGTCAAGAGGTTACTTATAGTAGCAAGTACTTACTATGACTATTTTTATGAAGTTTAGCAAGACAAGATCTTGATTGGCTACTTAAACTACCTAAGGGATCAATTGCAGATTGGAATGACTTATCAAAAAAGTTTGTTAACCATTTCTCATATAACATAGAATATGAATTAACCACTTTTGACTTATGCAAATCCAAGCAGCATGATGGTGAAAGTTTCACCACATATCTATAAAAGAGGAGAGCATTAGCAGGCCACTTTCAACATAATTTGCCAAACAAATAGTTGGCTGATATCTTTGCATAGAATTTGCATCCTAAAGTTGTGCATAATCCATGGTTAGCTTGTGCTAACTCATTCAAGGAAATTATTAACAAAGGAGTGTGGATTTAGAAGACTCTTATTGATAAAGGCCTTGTTAAGACTTTTGTGTAATGTCAAGCATCTAATCAGACTAAATCACCGATTCAAACGGTTATGCAAGATAAGCCTAAAGGTGGTAGAAAAATAAGAGCATGGTTGGAAATGGGGTGATTGAACCAAGACATGTATAAATGGTATAGTCTATGCCTCCTCCAAATGTATAATTAACTCTCCCAAATCCACTACCTACTTTGTAGAGACAACCTCCATGAAGGACATTTCATAATAATTTTAGATTCTTTAGCAAGTTAGGAGAATCAGTTGAAATAGTATTACAAAAGCTTGTAACTAATTTAATTTTATGGCTAGTATCAAGGCCATTTCTTCAAGATCAACCAAAACTATATTGGTACAAAGAGAATGAATGGTGTAACTTTCATCATGTTGTTAGTCACGGTGCATATCATTACATTCAATTATGACATATTATTGAGGACTTTATTGAAAGTGGTGAACTAGGAATTAAGTTGGCCCCTAAACAAGACACAAATTGGGATATGGGAATCTACAAAGACCCCTTTCCTTGATATGATCCACCACCACCAAGAAACAATCAAAATAGTCATAATCAAGGACAGAGGTAGAATTAAAACCAACAACAAGGTCAAAATCATAATGAGCATAATCAAGATCATAATACCCATACTAATAATGTGGCTTATAACAACATACCTTACAATGATAATAATATTATGGGATGCATTTATGCAACCCACATTTCCACTATTACTGTAAAACCATGTAGCCAATCTCATGTTCCTCACAACACATGACCCATCATTATAGGGTCAGCACCCTCTCCCCCTAGTAATACTATGTCAAGTTTGCATCATCATGTTGTTACTCCATTTACACAAGTTACTAATCCTAAACAATAGCACCTTTCTTCTAATTATACAGGCTCCTCATTGACCCAAAATTGTAGCAATATAGTTAGTTGTTTGCGAGTCACCATCTAAGGCCCTTTGCCTTCCTCTTCTAATTATAACAACTCCTTGCCACCTCTAGGTTGTGCAGTCACAACTAGATGCCCATGAGTTACCATCTAGGGCCCTTAACCCACTTCTTCCATAAAACCTAATGAGAAAATTTTGCCAACAGTTCCAAAGTTGAATACTATCCCAACAAAGACTAAAATAGTTCAATCCATAATTCAAAGGCTTTATAGTCTAATGGATCAATTAGATAAAACCCCTGCACAAATTTCCATATTAGAACTCTTACAAACATTTGATGTCCATAGAACCATCTTCAACAAACTTTTGCAAGAGTCTATTGTACCTAATGATATAAACCTTGATCAATTCCAAAACTTAATTGGACACCTATCTTCATTTTAGCAAAACACATTTGATCAAAAAGACATGTCCACCCTCAACCCAAACCACAATAACTCACTATATATTGAGATAATTATTGTGGATCACAAAATCAAGTGGGTTCTTATAGATAATAGTTCAGGGTTAAACATCATATCTCTTAAATTGGTATGATGATTGGGCTACATGGATAAAGACATTCACCTAGAAACTATTATAATCAAGGCTTATGACAATGTCAAGAGGGAGTCATCTGGTACAATTTGGATGCCAATCATGGTTGGGTCTATTTCTCATTACACATTATTACATATTGTGGATATTGAGCTTCCTTATAACATACTTCTTGGTTAGCTTTAGATCAATGAAGTACAAGTAATTCCATCTAATCTTCACCAATGCCTTAAGTTTCCCAATGATGGGATCGAGGTTACTATTCCCACTGATCAGCAGCCATATCAATACTGCAAACATCTTGAAGTAGAGTTCCATAATTATAACTATTGCCTAGGTTATAAATTCATCACAAAGAAGAACAAAGCCTTCATTTGTCATCCATCTCCATGTAATTATATAGACCCTAGTGATCTAGCCTTCACTTCAGCTGATCCATTTCTTGTAGCTCTAGCTAAGTAGGTTATTATTAAAGATAGGCATTTCCATGTACCATCTAAAGGACATCCTCTATATTGCGAAATTACCAAAATCCCCTAAAACATTTGGTAAGCCTAAAACTTCCTAGACTCTTAACAAACCTGATCAGATTTGGTAACCAAAGAAGAAACAACCAAAACTTCTTGTGGTTTTTGTGCCTGTAATTGCACCAAAGAAAGATCGAGAGGCTTTTATCAAGGGAGATTGGTTATGTTCTAAAGGCCTTGTTGATTGTTTTCAGAATCCAAAGTATCCTATCCCTAACAAAATAATGGATCATCTTGAATATACAATGAAAGGCCTTGGTCCACAAATACAAGGAATTTTAGAACCCTTATTAGTTGGGGTTGTCAATTGGAATCATGGTCTCAAATTTAAATCATTAGAGGATGACCTTATGACATTTGATAGTGACTCATTTGAAGAGATTAGTAATGAGAGTCCTAACAATGACACAATGTCCCATTATAGCCTTTTTTATGAGCTTGTTGACTCAAATTTGTTTGATTCAAATGCCATATTGACCATGATGCCTATTGGAGCTTCTCATCCTAAAGCAAAAACCTGTCCTAGTGGTGCTTCCCTTCTTAAAGTAGGACATTATATCTTTACCATTGGTGCTTCTCATCCTGAATCAAACCCTCATTATAACCTATGCCTTTTCCATATTAAACTCATAAATTGGGATAAGCAAAATTTAGTCATATGCCTCGATGAGTTTTAAAATGAAGAATCAATTATAGAATACATAGGCCTACGAGATGCATTCCCCATTGGTGATCATAAGCAGGATTTTGATTTTTCATTGGATCCTTCTACCTACTTTGGAGAGAAGGCAAACTTTATTGGTCATAATAAAGAACAAACATCGAGATCTTCAGGTGAAAACCTCTTTGAGGCACTTGTCGATCAAGGAAAAGGTAAATAAAAAGACAAGCCTTTGAGTGAAAACCTATTTTAGGTGCTCCTAGGTGGGAAATTTTTCTCATCCCCTCAAAACATAGAAATTTCATCTAGCCCAAGTTCCATAGCTAGTACAAGCATCTCTTTAGAACAACATCAAATATTTGAGCATCTTGCTCTTGAGTTTCTAGAGGTTTTTACCAATTGGCCTTTACCTGAGAAGGTAGATTCTGATTTTTTATATTATCTATATCTTTGGGAGGAACAACAAGAAGATATAATAGAGTAAAATGATCATGACCATACATTGCCTACAATTATAGAAGATGGATCCACACTCCATATGGAGAGCACAATAGAAGTGAAATTGGGAACCGATGAGAATCTCATAATTGTTTATCTTGGAGCTTCCCTTACTGAAGTAGAACATGAACATATTATATCCATTCTTAAGGATTATATATACATCTTTGCATGGGCATACTCTGACATGTCAGGCTTGGACCCAGATTTAATTTTGCATCATCTTATTGTTCACCCTAGTGCTAAACTAATCAAGCAAAAATTAAGATACATCCATGCAGCACCCTTTTGGTTAAGGCCAAGTTGGAAAATTTGTTACGAGCTAATTTTATCAGACCATTAGACTACTCTGAATGGGTTTTTAACATAGTACCAGTGAGTAAAAATACCCTAGGCATATGTATTTATATTGATTTATGTGATATCAATAAATCATTCCCCAAAGATGATTTTCCTTTGCCCAACATCGACATGATCATCAACTCAACTGTTGGGTAAGAGATGTTATCTTTAATGGATGGATTTTTTGGTTATAATCAGATCAAGATAGCCCTTGAAGATTAGCATAAGACCACGTTCACCACTCCATAGGGGACATTCTATTACCAAGTCATGCCACTTGGTTTGGAAAATGTTGGAGCCACATATCATCATACAATGACTATCATTTTCCATGACATGATGCATGACATTGTCAAAGACTATGTTAATGATATACTAGCAAAATCAAGAACAAGAGTTGGACACCCTGACATTCTACGAAGAATATTTGAGAGGCTTCATGCATATAAAGTCTACTTGAATTCTAAGAAATGTGTCTTTGAAGTCATATCAAGAAAGTTACTAGGGTTCATTGTATCATAATGAGGGATCAAATTCAACCCTATTAAGGTAAAAGCTATTATGGAAATGCCTCCACCAAACAATATTAAATAGTTATGAGATCTACAAGGAAAGATCTAGTCTATACGCATATTCATTTCTCAATTAGCAGATAAGTGCCACCCATTTACCCATCTCTTAAAGAAAGGGGTAACATTTTGGTGGGATGAAGATTTTTAGATAGCATTTTCAAAGATTAAAACATACTTGGCCAATCCACCAATCTTACGACCTCCAACACAAGGAAAGCCACTGCTTCTTTATATATCAGCCACAGGACATGCACTAGGGGCACTTTTGGCTCAACATGATGATCATGGTAAGGAAAATGTTGTTTATTATTTAAGCCACACATTAGTATCCTATGAACATAATTATATGCCTATTGATAAGGTATGTTTTGCTATGGTGTTCACCACTTAGAAACTGTGACATTATGTGCTAAATAACAAAACTATTGTCATCACCAAGGTATATCCTCTCAAGTTCCTCTTATCTAAAGCATCTCTTCAAGGATGCATAAATAAATGGATTATGTCCTTAATGAGTTTGATATTGAGTACCAAAATCAAAAGGTAATCAAAGGACAAGTTCTTGCTAACCAACTTGTAGAAGCTCTTATTACGGCCACTCAACCTCTCAACTTTAACCTTCTAGATGATTCTATCATGACGATAAAACAAGCATCACAAGAACCTAAATAGTGGATGCTCTATTTTGATGGATCCTTCACATCCTGAGGGTCTAGAGCTGGCATATTATTGATCGCACCATAAGAGGATTTGATCCCCAAAGCATTCCATATACAATTTTAGTGTACAAACAATATGGCCAAATATGAGGCATTGGTTACAGGGCTCCATCTTCCTATACAGTGGGATATTCAAATCCTAAAGGTCTATGGAGATTCACATCTAATCATAAATTAGACAATTGACTAGTATCAAACAAGGGATGATAAGCTTGTTCCTTACAAGTAAATTGTTGATAACCACAAAACACATTTTAAATCTCTATAGTTTGAGTAAGTTTCATGAGTCAACAATAGATCTACCAATGCCATGGCAAAAATTGGTTCCATGATTTAAATGCATGACAGTGCTAAAGAGTATCAATTCTTAATTGAAAATATTCTTCAACCAGCACATATTCTATTAGATTCAGAGAGGATATGCACTATTGTCAATGTTAGTCCCTCACCTAAGCTACCATGGTACCAAGATTTTTATAACTATTTCCATAGTCATGTATTTCCTGCCAACCTTTCCAACAACTAACAAAAACTATTTCTTCATCACTTAACATGTTATATCCTCCTTGGAAACATGCTTTATCATAAAGGCTATGATGGAAAGCTTCTTCATTGTTTATCTCTGGGAGAATCCAAGCTAGCACTAAAGGACATTCATGAAGGAATGTGTGGGGCCCATACTAATGGTGTAGTCCTAGCCAAGAAACTCCTCAAAATAGGTTATTATTGGCCCAAAATAGAGATAGATGCTTGTAATTATGTAAAGAAGTGTGCTCATTGTCAGTAGTATGGCAACTTGATACATGTACCTTCCTTATCATTGCAGTTGATTACAACACCATGGCCATTCTCAACATGGGGTCTCGATCTCATTGGGAAAATTAACTCAACATCTTTAGATGTCCATAAGCACATTTTTACTACAACCAAGTACTTTACCAAGTGGATTGAGGCCATTCCTCTCACTTATGTTACTAAGAAACAAATAGCCAAATTCATTCATTACCATATCATCTATCAATATGGCATCCCAGCTCATATTATATCTAATAATGGTGGATCCTTTATGAACCAAGATGTAAAATTTATTTATGCCAAATTCAAGATCAAGCATAAGAAAGCCACTCCATATAACCCGTAAGGCAATGAACAAGATGAGGCATCAAATAAAACCATTCTAGCCATCTTAAATAAGATTATCAATGATGTTGGTCATAATTGGCACTTACAACTCTTTCCTGCCCTTTGGGCTTATCAAACCAATCATCTCACCCCCAACTAGAGCTACTCCATACTCCCCTATTTTTGGCATTGAATCTATCATCTCAATCAAGATTGAGATCCAATTAATAAGAATATCACTAGAGCACATTGAAGATAATGAAGACTATAAAGCCACATGACTGCATGAACTAGAGCTTCTTCATGGTAAGCATTTGTCTACCCTATAAAACTTTCAAGCCTATCATAATAGATTATGGAGGAGCTACAACAAACACATTCTCCCTCAATAATTTGAGATTGGTGACTTAGTTTTAAAAGAGAACCAAAAAAATATGAATGTTTTTGATTAATTAAGGTGGCAAACCAGGGGCCGAACTCTAAATAGTCAAAAAAGATAGGAAGGCTGGCAAACAAAAGATGCCAGCACCGAACCAATGGCACAACCAAAAAACAAAGTCAGAAGCAAAACAAAACATTAGAAAGACCAGAGTAAGAAAGGACAAAACTACATAACTATAGAATTAACAAGATCCTTAAGATTCTCATTGTTCGCATTATCAGCATTCCCTAGATTACCCACCGCTTCCATGATCTGCAATGGCCTTCTCCACGTGGACCACCTTCAAAAGCTATTTTCATCATCAATGTGCATCATTCATGCTTCGTCATCTCCTTCTGAATGATTTCTCTAATGTTTTGGGGTATATGAGCCCCTTGTCACCATACCCTCCATCCTAAGAATTGCTGACCAAGGTTGGCACAAGCATCAGCGACCCTGTTACCTTCTCTGTAGGTGTGGGTAATCTTAACTTCAAAAAACTTTTGTAAAAGAAACTAGATGTCTGTAATGATGTCTTTTAAATGGATAGCAACATTAGATGCTTTATTAATGGCATCTATGATCAACTTAGAATCTCCATGAATATTCAAATTTTTTATTCCTAGGGATATAGCTAACTTTAATCTCCAAAGTAAGGCCATAGCTTCAGCATAGTTATTGCTCTGGCAACCCATGCCACCAGCATAGACAGCAAACATCCCTCCTTTTTCATTTCTTATTATTCCTCCTCCACTTACTTTACCACTCAACTTGGATGCCCCATCAAAATTGAGCTTCATCTAATTGGGTTTAGGTGGTATCCATTTAGTATGAAGTCTCTGAAAAATTTTGGAATTATCATGCCCAGGGATAAGGTTTAAAACCTTCCATTTGGCAGCAATTTGACTTTCAAATTTAGATAGGGGTTTCTCTGCAACACTAATATGAGCTATTGTAACACTTTCCAAGATGGTCCTAGCAAAGGAGTTAAACACCTGAGCAGCATTTCTAGCAGTGTCCCTAAAAATTTTGTGATTTCGCTCTTTCCATAAAGTCCAGCTCAAGCATGGTAGAGCTTGCTTCCATAGTTCCTTAATCCAGGGATGTGAGAAGGTTGAGTTCTAGTTGAGAATTACTTCTTTAAGGTCCAAATTACAAACCCATTCAATGCCAAAGTTAAGTATTTTGCCCCATAAATCCTGGGTAAACTCACAGTGTATGAATAGGTGTGAAATTGATTCCTCTCTAGAACCACATAGAAAACATCTGTTGACCAAAGTAAACCCCCTCTTTTGAAGGTTGTCCTGAGTAAGGATTTTGTTATGGGCAACAGCCCACCAAAACAAGTTAATCTTTGGAATGAGTTTATGATTCCAAACTTTGTCCATACCTCCTTATTCTGAGCTTTAGGTGTAAGCAAATGATAGGCAGATTTGACAAAGAACAATCCATTCTTATCCGGCCACCAATATTGTTCATCCTCTCGAGGGAAGAGCAGGATTCTGATCTCCTGAGCACATTGTTGGATCTCATGAATTCTTGGGATAAGCTCAGGCCCATGCACACAGCAATCTAAAAGGATTTTCCAGCTCCTTTTCCCATTTTTATTTTCCATATCATCACTAACCCTATCACCAAAGAACTAAGTAGTCAGGCCTATAATTTCTCCATAGAAAAATATGAATGTTGAACCTAAAAAGAAAGGCAAGTTTTAATCTAATTGGTTAGGACCATATATTGCCATAGAAAACTATGGATCAGGAGCATATCAACTAGGTAAACCTAATGGTGAAGAACTTTTAGAGCCCATGAACATCATACACCTTAAGAGGTTCTATGCATGAACAGCTTTGAAACATTATCTACAAGACCCTTGACTTGGGGGCAACTTGTGCTATCATAATTTTATCCCACCTTTCTATCTTACCTTGAACACATTTTATACTACCCGAGTCCACTTTTCATGATTCTTAACAGTAAAGGCTTTGAATCCTTAGCACTCTAAACACATTCTTCATCCCATTCTAGATTGCTCTCTTCAAGAAGCATATTCTTTGTTATGTCTAAGGCATGTTATAAGCTTGAACACTTTGTATCCCTTGACCAATTATGATCTTTATTATGTCTCATGAACATTATGAACATCCTCGGCAGTAGTTCTACAAAGTAGTTCAGCCAGGACAGTATTATGCAACTTCAGACAAGTGAACAAAAACATCTTCTTAGTTTCAGACCATTGCTACACTATTAAAGATAGGTAAATGCATATACTTCTATTTTACTTTAGGTTAAAAATTATTCTATATCACATTTATTGCTCTTTAGTGTTTTATCAAAGATTCCTCGCTCTCATTGATTTGCAAGCATGGGCCATTGTAACTAGATTAGTTGTCTTATTGGAACCTCTACTCTTCGGACATGCATTTCCTTGACTAGATGGTCCCACCTTGTGCATGTTTTATTCCAAAAAAACCAAAAACATTAGAATTACTTTTAAAATACCAAAAACATCATAACATGATCCATAAAAGAGAAAAAATATTATCTCATGTTTCTATACATTTATACATTCCCATTCCACCATGCTTATACACCAGTTAATTTCATCTTGACCCACATACTTGACATTTGCAAGATCATTCTTTCTTGTCTCATCATCTTCTTGTTTTCCAAACCATTCTCATTTGTTTTTTATATCTTCCATTTCTTTTATACAATTAATCAAGCTAGTTTGATCATCATTTTTCTGCTATCCCATTTCCTAGTAAAACTACATTTGGCCTGAAGTTTATTGGGTGAATATTTTGTCAACTAGCTAACTAGTGAGCAAAATAGGTCTCTTCAACCACAGCATAGGGAGATTGGTCAGCCAGATGTGCAAGTTTACTACATCAACAGGGGACAAATCTCTCCTCTCATCAAGGGGAGGTTCCCTATGAATATGTAGGAGCTATATACTATAAATATAAGCTAAAAATAACACTCAGGGGTAGAATAAGCCATCCATCTCTCTTTTTTCAGAGATGATGTCAAAAAATAGAGGAGAAAATCCTGGTGAAAACACTGAAGGCACTTCTCTTCTTCTAGAAGTGTTCTTGTAGGAAACAGTAGGAGTTCTTTCAGGTAGTAAAAGTAACTGGTAACCAAGGGCATAGTAACCAGCAGCTTGAGATGTAGCACAAAGTCTCCACCTTGACTTCCCAAGAGTGAGATATGAAGGACAATGAGGGCACAAAGTCATCCCAAGGTCCTTTACACAAAAATAGAAAGAAAACATACTAAAGGCAATTATGGGGGCACAAAGTCTCTCCACAGTTGGCTTCAAGACACCTTCCTGATTACTTCCACTAGTTCTGCTTGCCAAATTAAATAAACAAGAACACATTCAAAAGATAGACATAAGAACAATCTCCTAAAATGATATAATATATGATAGCACAAAGTCTACAAACAACTTGCTTTCTCATTCAGATAAAATGATATGAACAACAATCTGAGCTTAAAGTCTCAGTATTCGCCTTTCAATTTGGGCAAAGTTTTGCTTCTAATAACAGGAAGATCTCCTTTGTAACAATAAAAGAGTTTACAATATATAGCACTCTAAGAAAGACTTGGGCACTTGTTTTCATGAAAAAGGCCCATGCTGAATTGAATTCCTTCAATGCGCTTTCAGTTCTGTCTGCAGGGACCATGCTAAGAACAGTGCATTGCCATAACTATGGCGTGTCCATTCCTCTAATATGTCTCTTCCTTAGTATGGACTGTCTGGTCCTTTTCCTGATGTTTATGTAGCTATCTAATTTGCCATTACTTTATGGAAGGAAAAATAGGCAATGTCCTTGATTTGGTGTGCTTAGAAGTCTACTTGATCCACTATTTCACCTACTAAAAATAACTCTTTTGAAGATATTTCTAGTCCTTTGGTCTCATTCCCCTCTTTTTGCTACGATTTGAGCCCTCTAGCTATCTTTTCCCTTTCTAGTTTTCTCTTTTCTTGGCATTTGAGCTCTCAGGGCTATATCCTCAGCTTTGTTGGCTCTTTATGCTCTTCCAGCAACAGTTCTTCCCTTTGGAATTTTAGCCTTTGAATGCATTCAATCCCATCATCCTCCTTAGTAATTCCTTCATGTCTTTCCCACTTAATTTGGCCACTTTCCATTGATCTCAGCAAGTGACACGTGGCATTTTCCTTTTTTGAGAGTCCTATGGAAGATGACATGTGGCAGCATCTATTTACTTTATCAACTCACCCGAGACCCACCACAGTCTTTACAAAATGAAAGGGAGAGACTGTGGATGTTGACACTTGGCAGCTTCCATCGAGATTTTCAATGGACATGTGGCATGTTTCGCATAATCTAGCAATCACACGGATGATGACACTTGGAGCGCTCCACTCTCAGGCTTTTTTCTTTCAGGCATTCCTTTGGTCAGGCTTATTTCCTGTAGATAAAATTTTGAAGGAAAATCTTCAGGCTTTGCCTTAGTCATTTTCCCGTGGAAAATACTTTTAAAAGAATTCTAACAACTCTTTCACTTAATAATTTCCTTCGGACAAAAATTTTGAAGGAAATGTTCCCTATTGGCCTTTGAACAAATCCAAAGGAATTCTATCTTTTTGGTCAGTTGCTTGGTTCTTCCTTTAAGTTCTACACTTTATTTGAATTTCAATGAATATTCCCTTACTTAAATTTGATGTTCACGGGGCTATTAATGGTCGCTATCCACATGAACCATGTTGAACCTTAAACCTTTGAACCCACTGAAAGTACATTGGTTCATTGGTTCATCAATTCATTCTGTCTCTTTTATTCCATCACTTCCTGGTTCAATCACTTTCCCACTCCTTGGTTGAACCATCCATTGAACCACCTGTTTGCTACTTCTTTCCTTGACTGAGGTTGCCTTTGAACCTTTGAACCCATGAACCATTGAACTTTGAACTCTTTCAGTTCAAGGTTCAATCAGTTCATTGGTTCATCCTCTGTCTGTCACTTCCTTGTTCTTTCTAAGCTCTTTGATCTTCATCACACTAGTTAAACCTTTGAACCTGTGAACTCATTGAACCTTTTGGTTTAAGGTTCAATGGTTCAATCGGTTCATTCTTTTTATTTGGCTAAGTATTTTTGATCTTTTTGAACCAAACACGTTGAACCATTTGGTCATTAAACCTGTTGAACCATTAAACCCATTGAACCTTTGAACCAAAGTGGTTCAATGGTTCAACGGTTCAATGGTTCAAGCCTTCTTCTCTTTGATAAGTGTTTTGAAGCCATTGAACCTTGAAGCGGTTTAACTTTAAACCTTGACAAATGTGCTTAACTCTTGCTGATGACGTTGAACCTTTGAACCCATTGAACCAAAATGGTTCAAGGTTCAACGGTTCAATGGTTAAATCCTTGCTTAGAAGCTTGCCGATGGACATTTTGGTTGAACCTTGTCATTAAACCAACCTTGAAATTTCCCAAGTGTTGAGAACTTGCTTCTTTCCTGCAGAGTCTATAGAAATCAACCTGTGAAGCCCGTAGAACTTGGCCTACAGAGTCCATAGATTTTCTTCCTACAAAGTCCATAGATTCAAGCTTGTAGAGTTTGTAGATTTTTGAGAAGCTTGAAAAATGAGGAAATTAAATGCTCAGAACAAATTCTTAAAAGGGGAGATAGGATTTTAGTTTGTTGAACCAAAATAGTTCATAGGTTGTTCCCAAAAAGAGTGATATTTTGGGGGATAATAGCTGGCTCTAGTTGGGGAACTTCCCTTAGTTGAAGACTTGGAATAGCTGAGGGAAGTAGAAACTAGAATCTCCAATGCCTTGAAGTGTGCCATTGGGCTAAGGAGTCATGTTACCCAAAAAATAAAGGCATCAAAAATGAAAATGAAAAGCACAAAATAAAACTAAAGATTATACAAATATACATATGTATAGATGATCTTATCTGATGCCTCAAGATTTGAAGCACTTTAGATGCCACCCACTATGAGATAGTGAAAATGGCGTTCCATCCTAATAAACCAATAAGAAACCATTTTCTCCCTGTTGACGTAGTGGATTGCACCCTGGTAGGAGGCCTAGCTCCTACCTTCCACACGTCAAAATAGAAACTCCCCTCTCGCCTGTGGGATCGGTGAAGCTGGAGGGGAGAGTCTCTAGATAAGGGCTAGCTCCCTTTGATGTATCTTTTAGGCCATGGATTCCCTACTGCTAAAAAATAAATGAAAAAGGGGGGAGATGAAAAGAGAGAAAGATGTTGAAATAGAACCTAAACCTAAACTAAAAAGAAAAGGGGTGATACACCAAAAAAGATGACCCACCTAGCCTGAATATACACTTTTCACCAAGAAGAAGTGCCCATACACTTCATCTAATGTGGGCAACTCTTTTGAAATAGTGAGCTAGGGGTCCATGGAAATATAGGGAGGAAGAAACTACCAGAGGCATCCTTAGACACACTTATGGTAGCCTATTCACATGCACCTACACTGCCCTAGGGACACTTTTGGCAAACCTACAAAAGAGAAACTCATAATGCACTAGACATGATATAATCACCCTATGAAAGCATAAGGAAAATGACTTAACACAGAACAAAGGCATAGACACATAGAAAAGTGCAAGCTCAAATAGAGGTAAAATGTTGAGTCCTGATTCAAGGTAAAATCTAGCAGAGTTCTGCCTTACAAGCTTGAGAGATTTTTGGGTAGAGTTTTGCCTTAAGGCTGAGAGATGGATGTTTCTCAAATGAGAAATTTTAAAATATATAGAAAAGAGAAGGGAACTTGGTGCTTTATGGAAAATACTTTTGGTGCTCTTTTGCAAGCTGGCCCATGTGCGCTTTGAGCCTTAGGAAGAGGAAGCCATTTGATTGTCAGCTCCTGCTTTAACTTTGGCATTCCACATTAATGTGAAAACATGGCCATGCCTCTTTTCTGCAAATAGACTACTCTTTCCAGATATTCACATGATTTGTCCCCTTATAAATGCAAAATGGAGAAGACAAGCCATTCCATTTACTATTTGTGTCATTTGGTGACCATTTGGCAATAACTCACCTCCCCTTTGCCACTTAGAATGCTTTGTCTTTTCCTTCACTTTATCTTCTTCCTTCCTTTGTCTCTTTCTGGCTCCTTCAGCTCTCAAGGCTATCTTCTCAGCGGGTCACTGGCTCCTTGGGATCTTTTGTTCTTGATTTTCAAAATCTACATCTATTTCACCACCTTGAACTTGACGTTCGCACACCCATCACTGCGTTTGAACTTCCAACAGCTAGTTCATCATGCTTGACTTTGACATCCTCAGGCCTATTGCCCCTTGGACTTTCTTTAGCTTTCCTCTTTATTTGGCCTTTTCTGTCACTTCTTTCCCTTCAGATTTCTTGTTTTGCATCCTCCCGAAGGGGAGGTGACCCTTTGGCTTATGGAGAAGTCCCTTTGTTTTGGCAGTCGAGAGTCCCCCAAAAGGGCACTTGCCCTTCGGGGTCCTCCAACGGCCTTTCCTCTTTGGTATTTTCTATAGACATTTTTGCGGACTTCTTCCCCGTGGGCTTTTTTTGTATAATTTTTTCCCACAGACAAAAGTCTGCAAGAATTGCCTTGTCACTTTTTCAGAGTTTTCCCTGGGCCTTTTTGAGCTCACGGCTTCCCGAATTTCTTTAGACTTTTTGTCTAAAGAAATTCCTTCAGACAAAAAGTCTGAAAGAATTCATTTCTTTCCTTAGTCCTTTTTGAGGATCTTGGTTTGTGGCCCTTTCGAAATCCTTCAGACTTTTTGTCTGGAGGAATTCCTTCGGACAAAAAGTTTGAAGGATTTCTTCCTTGCCTTCTTCGACTAGCCTTAAAAGTGCCCTTTGGAATTCTTGAAATCAACCCTTTTAAAGGGTGATTTTACCGACCAAGTGCCCTCTATAAGGGCACTTGTCCTTTGGAAGGCTCTCTTGAACTTTTGCATTGAACCATTCCTTTGAACCAAGCTGATGAACCAAGCGTTGAACCAAACTTTGAACCAAGCTTTGAACCAACCTGGCTAAACCAAGTTGTTGAACTGACTGAGTGAACTGAGTGATTGAACCATAAGATTGAACCAAAGCATTGAACCAACTAATTGAACCAAAGTGACAAACTAAAGCATTAAACTGAAGCATTGAACTAAGGCATTGAACCGGTTCAATGCTTCAATGGTTTAAAGATGCTAACTTTTTTTGTGAATTTCTTCAGACAAGAGTTTGAAGAAGCTTTATAAAACCTTGCACTCTTTGAATTGGTTCTTCATGCACCGAAAGACTCACCTACAGAGTTCATAAAAATGGAGTCTATAGAAATCCTCTTTGTAGAGTTCGTAGAAACTTCACCTGTAGAATCTGTAGAAATGGACCTATAGAGTCCATAGAAATGGACCTACAGAGTTTGTATAAATCTTGCAAAGTCCGTAGAAATCCTCTAGACTCGTGAAAAATCAAAATGTACTGGCTCAGAATAAAAAATAAAAAAATGGGGACCAATTTTTGGCCTGTTGGACCAAAAATGGTCAACACTCCCCAAAATCAGTGATGGTTGAATGGAACTCACCACCAAGAATCACATTTTCTATGCACTCCTTTTGGTTCTCTCTTCTTGCCCCATGGTAAGACGTGGTCTTCAATCTGAAAACCATAAATATTGGCTCTCTTGGTGAAGAGTTCCTTTTGCTGACTTCAGAGTATAGTAGTATGGTCCACTACCATAGCTTGTTATTTTATTGGTTCATTCCAACACATATTTTGATTGTCAGCATCAGACCCCTGATAAACCATCGATTCAACATCTCCTTTGGCATGGAGTTTGACATCTTCATCCTGAGCAACCTTCAATCTAAGTAACAGGGATTCATACTCGATAGTGTTGTTGGTGTTGCTAAACTACAACTTGTGTGAAGGAGGAAGAATATCTCCTTGAAGAGATATCAACACCACCCTGGCTCTAGCACCGGTAGAGGAATTGCTGCCATCGAATTCCTGGATCCAAACATCATCAAAAACTGATCTTCTATCATATTTTTCTTTATTAGAGATGGAAGATCCTTTTTTATTTATACTGCACCCTACCAATTCTTTTGATGTCTTATTTGAATCAATTCTTGGATTGCCAGCTATAGGACTTTCATCTTCAGAAACATGAACATCCTCTGTGGACAAAAAATAATTACCCCTGCTTGAAGACTCAAATAGGATATGAGCTTCAGGTGCTAATGTTTGAGTGACTGGAATGGGCATGTTCCTTGGGGGATCATGAGTTATATTTCTAATCTCTTATTCTGCAAGGATAGCTTTATTCTTCACACACTACTAACCTGTCCAACTGCTTAGGGTTGGCTTGTAGGAATTCAAATTTAGTCATTTGAATTTTAGTTTTCTTGACATGGTCGACTATGTAAAATTACTGCAATGGACTAGGAAGAGACAATGGGAGTTCATCGTTTTGGTTTTTGGGAGGGGGAGGACTGATATGTGAAGTTGAAGTAGAAGGTGTAGAGATGTTTAGGGTACTTACTTTTTTGGCAACCACCAGGTCCTTTGGTTGGAAAGGTAGAGAACTTCCTCATTTGGCAATTAAGATTATAGGCTGAGCTCACTCCTCTATTCTTTCTTTATCAACTTATTGGGCTGACTAATTCTTAGACCGGGTGAATATTGTGTATGATCCCTTGACTACTTCACCTTTACTTATTGGTTCATCTTGGTAATTCAGGAAATCAATGTGGGAGTCACCAGCTAATTCTTCTTGATCCTCCATGAAGAGACCAGCATCATTTTCTTGATTAAACTCAGGTTAGAAAGAGAAATCATGTTCTGTTTCCAAATATCCAACTGCTAAGTTGGTTGGAGGCATTTCAAGGGCAAGGTTCCTCTGTGGGGGAGGAAGATGATTTGGTTGCCCTTGACTTCTGGTAGCATTGCCTTGATATGACTAGTTCTAAAATGTCCTCCTTGGCATATCTCAATAAGAAGGAGCAGACATACCTTGGGCCATTTATCTTTTCAAGGCTAGCAGTTCATTTGCCAGCTTTTGCACCATTTGATCAGTGGTGCCTATAGATGGATACTTAGAAGATGAAGAGGATTTTTCTCTGTTAGGATCTTTCCTTATCTTTCTTGCCAAGATAAGGTCATCTTCTATCTCAATAGCCAAGTCCTGAGTAGTAGCAAGGTCTATGTGTCTAGCCTGTCTCAGCAAAAAACTCACTTCAGGCAGTTGTGAATTGATGAAGAAACACTTGAGATTCTCAGGTATCATCTAGGTGATCATGGGAATCTTGTTCCTCAGCTTGTCAAACTTGGCAATGAAGTCCCTCATAGGTTCATGAGGTTCATTCTTCATCTGTGTGAGTTAGGCTAGCAAGGCATGTGCATCTTTTGTAGACTTGAACTTGGCTTCAAATTTAGCTTTGAGAGTGTCCCAGTCAGTCACTGGCCAAGCCTACAGGTGGTAGAACCATTATGCAACAATGCCTTGTAGTGTTTCTACAAACAACCTAACTGCCACATCCTAAAATTCCACTCCTATCACACCACAGGCTATGCTGAAGGCTGCAATGTGATCATCAAGGTGAACTCTCCCATCACCAAATAATTTGGGTAAATTCTTCTTTGAACTACATGGAAGTTCATGTAGAGGTAGAGTAAGGTTTAGTGGGCCGAATGAGTAACCCCAAGGGCCTTGAACTGCCATGATGGGATTATGGAAAAGGGGGATAACAAATTTAGGTGGTGTGTGGATAGGCAAAGCTCTACTAATAGCATAAAAAGCAACGTTGGGCTCTCTAGCTTCTTGTATAGCATGGACTTGCCAGATTGTAGAATAAAAATGGGAAAAAAATAGGATCCTACTTCAGCTTGAAGCTTGAGGCTTCAAACTGATGTTCTTCCTAGTGGCTCTGGTTTTGTAGACCAAATAATATAATGGAGATGGAGGAAGATGGTAAGGCTATAATGATAATGGGTAAGACATAGAATGGAGTCGCTAGAGTCTATAATGGATAAGAGTAGGGACTGCTTTAATCTAAAACTTAAGGCTTCAGACTACACGTTCATCCCCAACAGAGTCACCAAAAACTGTTGGGTGAATATTTTGTCAACCAGCTAACTAGTGAGCAAAATAGGTCTCTTCAACCACAGCATAGGGAGATTGGTTAGCTAGATGTGTAGGTTTACTACATCAATAGGGGACAAATCTCTCCTCTCATCAAGGGGAGGTTCCCTATGAATATGCAGGAGCTATATACTATAAATATAAGCTAAAAATAACACTCAGGGGTAGAATAACCATCCATCTCTCTTTTTTTAGAGATGATGTCAACAAATAGAGGAGAAAATCTTAGTGAAAACACTGAAAGCACTTCTCTTCTTTCAAAAGTGTTCTTACAAGAAACAGCAGGAGTTCTTTCAGGTAGTAAAAGTAACTAGTAACCAAGGGTGTAATAACCAGCAGCCTAAGATGTAGCACAAAGTCTCCACCTCAACTACCTAAGAGTGAGATACGAAGGACAATGAGGGTACAAAGTCGTCCCAAGGTCCTTTACATAGAAATAGAAAGAAAACACACTAAAGGCAATTATGGGGGCACAAAGTCTCTCCACATTTGGCTTTAGGACACCTTCCTGATTACTTCCACTAGTTCTGCTTTCCAAATTAAATAAACAAGAACACATTCAAAAGATAGACATAAGAACAATCTCCTAAAATGATACAAGCTAGCACAAAGTCTACAAACAACTTACTTTCTCATTTAGATAAAATTATATGAACAATAATCTGAGCTCAAAGTCTCAATATTTGCCTTTCAATTTAGGCAGAGTTTTGCTTCTGGTAACAAGAAGATCTCCTTTGTAACAATAAAAGAGTTTACAATATATAGTGCTCCAAAAAAGACTTCGGCACTTGTTTTCATGAAAAAGGCCCATGCTGAATTGAATGCCTTTAATGCACCTTTAGTTCTATCTAGAGGGACCATGATAGGAATAGTGCATTGCCATAACTATGGCATGTCCATTCCTCTAATATGTCTCTTCCTTAGTATGGACTATCTAGTCCTTTTCCTGATGTTTGCATAGCTATTTAATTTATCATTACTTCATGGAAGGAAAAATAGGTCGCGTCCTTGATTTGGTGTGCTCAAAAGTCTACTTGATCCACAATTTCACCTACTAGAAATAACTCTTTTAAAGATATTTTTGTTCCTTTGGTCTTGTTCCCCTCTTTCTGCTATGATTTGAGCCCTCAGGCTATCTTTTCCCTTTTTGGTTTTGTCTTTTCCTAGCATTTGAGCTCTCAGGGCTATATCCTTAACTTTATTGACTCTTTACACTCTTCCAACAGCGGTTCTTCCCTTTAACATTTTGGCCTTTGAATGCATTCGAGCCCATCATCCTCCTTAGCAATTCCTTTGTGTCTTTCATGCTTGCTTTGGCTACTTTCCACTGATCTCAACAAGCAACATGTGGCATTTTCCACTTTTGAGAGTCTTGTGGAAGATGACACGTGGCAGCATCTGCTCACTTTATCAACTCACCTGGGACCCACCACAGTCTTTATGAAACAAAAGGGAGAGACCGTGGATGTTGACACTTGGCATCTTCCATCAAGATTTTCAAGGGACACATGGCATGTTCTGCGTAATCTATCAATCACACAGACGATGATAGTTGGAGCACTCTGCTCATGAGCTTTTTCCTTTTGGGTATTCCTTTGGTCAGGCTTATTTCTTTCAGACAAAAGTCTGAAGGAATTCCTTCGGGCTTTGCCTTAGTCATTTTCCCACAGAAAATACTTTTGAAAGAATTCTAATGGCTCTCTTTCACTTAATAATTTCCTTCGGACAAAAAGTCTGAAGGAAATGTTCCCTGTTGGCCTTTAAACGAATCTGAAGGAATTCTATCTTTTCGGTCAGTCGCTTGGTTCTTCCTTTAAGTTTTGTGCTTTATTTAAATTTCAACTGATATTCCTTTATTTTAAATTTGACATCTATGGGGTTGTCAATGGTCACTAGCCGCTTGAACCATGTTGAGCCTTAAACCTTTGAACCCACTGAAAGTACATTGGTTCGTTGGTTCATCGGTTTATTCCATCTCTTCCTAGTTCAATCGCTTTCCTACTCCTTGGTTGAACCATCTATTGAACCACCAGTTTCCTGATTCTTTCCTTGACTGAGGCCACCTTTGAACCTTTAAAGCCATGAACCATTGAACTTTGAACTCTTTTGATTCAAGGTTCAATCGATTCATTGGTTCATCCTTTGTCTATCACTTCCTTGTTCTTTCTAAGCTCTTTGATCTTCATCGCATTGGTTAAACCTTTGAACCTGTAAACTCGTTGAACCTTTTGGTTCAAGGTTCAATGGTTCAATCAGTTCATTCTTTTTATTTGGCTAAGACCTTTTGATCTTTTTGAACCAAACGCATTGAACCATTTGGTCATTGAACCTGTTGAACCATTGAACCTATTGAACCTTTGAACCAAAGTGGTTCAATGGTTCAACAATTTAATGGTTCAAGCCTTCTTCTATTTGATAAGTGTTTTGAAGCTGTTGAACCTTGAAGTGGTTGAACATTGAACCTTGACAAATGTGCTTAACTCTTGCTGATGACGTTGAACCTTTGAATCCATTGAACCAAAATGGTTCAAGGTTCAATGGTTCAATCCTTGCTTAGAAGCTTGCCAATGGACATTTTGGTTGAACCTTGTCATTGAACCAACCTTTAAATTGCCCAAGTGTTGAGAGCTTTCTTCTTTCCTGCAGAGTCTATAGAAATCAACATGTGAAGCCTGTAGAACTTGGCCTGTAGAGTCTGTAAATTTTCTTCCTGCAGAGTCCGTAGATTCAAGCCTGTAGAGTCCGTAGATTTCTTAGAAGCTTGAAAAATGAGGAATTTGAATGCTCAGAACAAATTCTTGAAAAGGGGAGAGAGAATTTTGGTCTATTGAACCAAAATAGTTCATAGGTTATTCCTAAAAAAGTGATATTTTTGGGGGACAACAAAGTTCATGTTGGAACATGCATCCATGGAACTCTGTAGGTAGCATCCACTTGTGTTATACATCTGGAGTTAGCTCAACCAACCCCTTTCTTTTCTCCTCTTCCCTCATTTCTTTTGTCATTGTTCCTCTTTAATTAGGGGATAATTTTCATGTCATTGTTCTTTGTTATGATGTGGTGGAAAGTGTTGTCCCCAAAAAGTAACTTCTCATTTTTGGGACAACCTATGAACTATTTTGGCCTTGCAAGACCAAAATTGTCTCTTCCCTTTCCAAAAATTTGTTCTAAGCTTTCAAATTCCCCATTTTTCAAGCCTTTTTAGTAAAGGGATTAGCAAGTTCAAAGGTTCAAAGGCTTCTACAGGTGAGTCCAATCAAAAGAACCAGTTTCCAGCACTCAGGCATTTTCGAGATTGGTTCAGCACATTGCTTCAATCTAAAGAATTCAATCAGCAAGCTCCTAAGCACCATTGAACCATTGAACCTTTAAGCAAAAAGGTTCAAGGGTTCAATGGGTTTAAGGTTCAACGTCATTGGTAGGAGTTGAGCGCACTTGACAAAGTTCAAAGTTCAACCATTTCAAAGGTTCTGTGGCCCCAAACACTTAAAGAGTCTCAAAAGCTTGAACCGTTGAACCATTGAACCTTGAACCATTGTGGTTCATCAGTTCAATGGGTTTAATGTTTGATCAGTTCAATGCACCAGGTTTAAAGTTTTAAAGGTAGCCTCAATTAAGGAAAAAAATGCATGTAAAGAAGAGTCAAGTAGAAGCTGCCACGTGTCTGCATTCGTGTGACTGTTAAAAGTATGCAAAAGATGCCACATGTCCCATTTTGACTTAGTGGAATGTGACACATGTCAACATTCACTTCTCAAAGCTCCTTATAAGCTGTAGGCTTCTTTTGATAAAGCTTCTCTCAGAGTTTTGCAGAGGGCAACAAGTGCCAACAGTGGAAGGCTCCACTATGTTTTTCTAAGAGTAGCAGACCGTGACATGTGCCCCTAGCAAAGATCAGTGGAGGTCGACAAGTGTCATCATCCATGAGAGCCTGACTAAGCCCCAAATGTTTCTATGATGTCATGAAGGCCTGAGAAGGTAGATGTTGCCAAGTGTTAACAGCGAAAGATGCCATGTGTCTCTGGTTAAAAGAGTGAAAGGTGCCACATGTCAAAGGACGGAGTACCCTCGAGTGCAAAGGCACACATAAAGCCAAGGAAAGGTTTCCTTCAAACAAATTGTCTAAAAGAATTCCTTCAGACATTTCATTTGAAGGAAATAAAGGGACCAATAGCCTACTGAAGAATTGAAGCTCGAAGGCCACTTAGAAGATCCCAAAGGGCAGACACCTTTGCGGAGGGACACTTGACATTCAAAAATGGACCTTTTTCAAGACCCTGAAGGGCAAGTTCCCTTTGGAAAAGGTTTGAGCCTCAAAGTGCAGTGGAAGATACCAAGTGTCACATGTTGAGACACAGTTTTAGATGAAGCTTCAAAGCTTAGAACTCACCACGTGTCCCATCCCAGTGCAGCAGAAGTTGTCACATGTCTACATTCGCACCTCCAGTCACTAACAAGTTTCAAAGCTTATTTTGATAAGCCTATTTTGAAGCTATGGATGCTGCCATGTGTCTTCACATGTCTCACAGTGGAAAGCGACCATGGCAAGTGAGAAAGACACGAGAGAGTTGCTAAGAAGAATGACGGGCTCGCAAACATCAAATTTGTCACAATGAAGTGTCTATTGATTTTAGCAGACTTAAAGCGTGGACCTGAATGTGTTCAAAATACCCTAAGGCTAGGATCAAGAGAAGGAAGAGACAAAGAGGGAAACTTAGCAGGAGTTAATTCTAGTAGGTGAAGCAGTTCACTGGGTAGATATTAGGGGGTTGTAAACATTGAAAGTGTTGTTTGTTTGTCCCCTTTGAGATAAAGGCAGAATAGATAGTTGCACGGCTAAGCATGTGATGGAATGAGAGATTCAGGATTGGGAGGAGGCATTAGAGATGAGTCGACATGCCATAGTTAAGGCAGCCACCCTGCTCTAGCATGGCCCTTCCTAACAAGACCAAGAATGCATCCAAGGCATTGAATGCACTGAATGGGTCACTCCAAGGGACATAGTGCCAAGCCTCCCTCAGGCCTCTATATAATGTAATCTTTTATACCATTTGAGGAGAGATATTTTTGACCATAGAAGCAAAATGCTGCCCAAATTGAAAGGCGAATACTGAGACTTTGAGCTCAGATTATATTTCATATTATTTTATCTGAATGAGAAAGCAAGTGATTCACAGAGTTTGTGTTGTATATCTTGTATCATTTTAGGAGATTGTTATTATGTCTATCTTTTGAATGTGTTCTTGTTTATTTAATTTAACAAGTAGAGCTAGTGGAAGTGATTTGGAAGGTGTCTTGAAACCAACTACTTTCAGACTTTATGCTGACATAATTGTTTTTAATGTGTGTTTTTAGTTTCTTTCTATGTAAAGGACCTTGGGATGACTTTGTGCCCCCATTGTTCTTTGTATCTCACTCTTGGGTAGTCAAAGTGGAGACTTTGTGCTACACCTTAGATTGTTGGTCACTCTGTATTCTGTTATCAGTCACTTGTTACCAGAAAGATTCATGTTGTTTACAAGAACAAGCACTTCTGAAAGAAGAGAAGTGCCTTTTGTCACTTCACCAAGATTTCTACTATCCAGGAAGGGATCTGGCTCTTGGCTAAATGTTACTTTTGAAAGAAGAGAAGTACCTTCACCAATCACCCAGGATTTCTCCTTTGAGCTGTAAGCATCATCTCTAAAAAAAGAGAGATGGATGGTTTGTTCTACCCCTGTGTCTTACTTTATGCTTATACATATAGTATATAGCCTCCGTATATTTAATAGGGAACCTCCCCTTGATGAGAGGAGAGATTTTTCCCCTCTTGATGTAGTAAAACTGCACACCTAGATGACCAATCTCCCTATGTTGTTGTGATAGGAACTATTTTGCTCACCAGTTAGCTGGTTGAAAAAATATTCACCCAACAATTTTTGGCAACTCTGCTGGGGATGAACGTGCAGTCTGAAGCCTCAAGTTTTAGATTGAATCAGTCCCTGCCCTTATCCATTATAAACTCTAGTGACTCCATTATATGTCTTACCTATTATCATTATAGCCTTACCATTTTCCTCCATCTCCATTATTTTATCTAGTCTGCAAAACTAGAGCTGCTGAAAAAGAGTGCGCAGTTTGAAGCCTCAAGCTGAAGCAAGGCCAATTTTTTTCTATTTTTGTTCTATAATCTGGCCACTCCACCCAAATTTTTTATCCCTATTTTTCATAATCAAATCATGGCTCAAGGCCCCTAGGGTAACTCTTTTGGTCCACTAAATTTAACTCCACCTCTACATGAACTTCCACGCAGCTCAAGAAAGAACTTACCCAAATTCTTTGGAGATGGAAGAGTTCACCCTTATGAATACATTGCAACCTTTAGCATAGCCTATGGTGTGATA
This sequence comes from Torreya grandis, assembly GCA_037957365.1. Taxonomy (NCBI): domain Eukaryota; kingdom Viridiplantae; phylum Streptophyta; class Pinopsida; order Cupressales; family Taxaceae; genus Torreya; species Torreya grandis. The sequence goes on from JARHVA010003251.1 coordinate 1,873,805, forward strand.
AAGGTGGAATTTGAAGATGTGGTAGTCAGTATTTTAATGGAGACACTACAAGGTGCTGCTACAGACTGGTTCTACCATCTGTAAGCTAGATCAGTGACTGACTGGGATACACTCAAAGCCAAGTTTGAAGCAAGGTTCAAGCCCGCATAAGATGCACATGCCTTACTAGCCTAGCTCACTTAGATGAAGAAGGAACCTCATGAGCCTATGAGGGATTTTATTGCATAGTTTGACACACTGAGGCATAGGATTCCCATGGTCGCTCAGTCGACACCTCAAAACCTTAAATGCTTCTTCATCAACTCACAGATACCTAAAGTAAGTTTTTTGCTTAGACGAGATGGCCACATAGACCTTATTATTGCTCAAGACTTGGCTACTGAGGTATAAGATGACCTTATCTTGGTAGGAAAGATAAGAAGAGACCCAAATTAAGGAAAACCCTCTTCATCTTCTGAATGCTCACCCACAGCCACCACTGACCCAATGGTACAAAAGTTGGCAAATGAATTGCTAGCCTTGAAAAGGCAAATGGCCCAAGGTATGTCTTCTACTTCTCTATATAGAGATGCACCAAGGAGGACATTTCACAATCAACCATATCAAGGCAACACTACCAGAAGTCAAGGGCAACCAAATCATCTCCCTCCCCCACAGAGAAACCTTGCCCTTGAAGCACCTCTAACCAACTCAGTAGTTAGATATCTGGAAACAAAACATGTTTTCTCTTTCTAACCTGAGTTTGAGCAAGAAAATGATGTTGATCTATTCAGGGAGGATCAATAAGAATCAGTTGATGACTACCACATTGGTTTCTTGAATTACCAGGATGAACCCAGAAGTGAAAGTGAAGCAGTCAAAGGATCATACGCAGTATTCACCTAGTCCAAGAATCAATCAGCCCAGAAGGCCAACAAAGAGAAGATAGAGGAGTGACCTCAACTAGTAACCTCAATTGCTAAGCATGGAACCACTCTACCTTTTCAGCCAAAGGACCCACTGGTTGCTAAAAAAGTAAGTGCATCAAACATCTCTATACCTTCCACTTCAACTTCACAGATTAGTCCTCCCCCTCCCAAAAACCAAAAGGATGAACTCCCATCCTCTCTTCCAAGTCCATCTCAGTCATTTGACATGATTGATCATGTCAAGAAATCCAAATTTTGAATGACTGAGTTTGAATCCCTGCAAGCCAATCCTAAGTAATTAAACATTGGTGGAGAACTAAGTATGGACCTGTCTGAGGCAAAATTTGTGATCACCCAAACATTGGCCCCTACAGTTCAAATTTTGTTTGAGCCATCAGGAAAGGGTAATTACTTCTTGACCATAGAGGATGTTCATGTCTCAGCTGATGAAAGTCTTGTAGATGGCAATCCAAGATTTGATCCAAACAAGGCATCAAAAGAATTAGTAGGGCATAGTACAAATCAAGAAGGATCTTCCATCTCTGTTGAAGAGAAATCTGATAGAAGATCAGCTTCTGATGATGCTTGGATCCTAGAATCTGATGGTAGTAATTCTTCCACAATTAGATGTGGATCTCTGTTACTCAGATTGAAAACTGCTCAAGATGAAGAGATCAAACTCCTTCACACCAAAGGAGATGTTGAGCTGATGGTTTGTTAGGGGTTTGATGCTGACAATCAAAGCATGTGCTGGACTAGACTAGCAGAACAACAAGCTATGGTGGTGGACCATACTATTGTACTCCAAAGTCAGCAAAAGGAACTCTTCACCAAGAGAGCAAGGAGTTATGGTTTTCAAATTGAAGACCACATCCTGCCATGGGGCAAGAAAAAGAAAGAGCCAAGAGGAAGACGTAGAAAATTGGTTTCTTGGTGGAGAGCTCCATTCGCCCGTCATCATTTCTAGGGAAAAATGGTTTCCTACTAGTTTATCAGGATGGCATCCCCTTTTTTTTACCTCACAATGAGCAGCATCTGAAGTACTTTAATTCTTGAAGTACCAGATAAGTTCACCTATACATATGTATATCTATATAGTCTTTAGTTCTATTTTGTGCTTTTCATTTTCATTTTTGGAGCCTTTTTTTTTAGTAGCATGACTCCATATCCCAATGGCACACTTCAAGGCACCAGAGATTTTGGTTTCCACTCCCCTCAGCTATTTCAAGTTTTCAACTGAAGGAAGTCCCCCAACTGGAGCCAGTTGTTGTCCCCAAAAAGTAACTTCTCATTTTTGGGACAACATATGAACTATTTTGGCCCTGAAAGACCAAAATTCTCTTCTATTTCTAAAAATTTGTTTTGAGCTTTCAAATTCCCCATTTTTCAAGCTTTTTTAGTAAAGGGATTAATAGGTTCAAAGGCTTCTACAGGTGAGTCCAATCAAAAGAACCAGTTTCTAGCACTCAAACATTTTCAAGATTGGTTCAGCACCTTGGTTCAATCAAAAGAATTCAATCAGCAAGCTCTTAAGCACCATTGAATCATTGAACCTTTAAGCAAAAAGGTTCAAGGTTTTAATGGATTCAAGGTTCAATGTCGTCGGTAGGAGTTGAGCGCACCCGACAAAGTTTAAATTTTAACCATTTCAAAGGTTCCATGGCCCTGAGCACTTAACGAGTCTCAAAAGCTTGAATTGTTGAACCTTAAACCATTTTGGTTCATCAGTTCAACAAGTTCAATGTTCAATTAGTTCAATGCACTGGGTTCAAAAGTTCAAAGGCTACCTCAGTTAAGGAAAGAAATGCACACAAAGAAGAGTCAAGCAAAAGCTGCCACATGTATGCATCTACATGACTATTAAAATTTTGTGTAAGATGTCATGTGTCCCATTGTGACTTAGTGAAATGTGACACGTGTCAGTGTTCACTTCTCAAATCTCCTTATAAGCTGCAGGCTTCTTTCGATAAAGCTTCTCTTAGAATTCTATGGAGGGCAACAAGTGACAATTGCAGAAGGCTCCACTATGTTTTAAGAGCAGCAGAATGTGCCATGTGCCCTTGGCAGAGATCAGTGGAGGCTGACAAGTGTCATCATTCGTGAGAGCCTAACTGAGCCTTAAACATTTATACGATGTCACGAAGGCTTGAGATGGTAGATGTTGCCAAGTGTCAATAGTAGAAGATGCCACATGTCTCTGGTTAAAAGAGCGAAAGGTGCCATGTATCAAATGATGGAGTACCCTCGAGTGCAAAGGCACACATAAAGCTAAGGAAAGGTTTCCTTCATACAAATTGTCCAAAGGAATTCCTTCGAACATTTCATTTGAAGGAAATAAAGGGACCAATATCCCACTAAAGAATTGAAGCCCGAAGGCCACTTGGAAGATCTCAAAGGGCAGACACCTTTGCAGAGGGACACTCAACATTCAAAAATAGACCTTTTTCAAGACCCTAAAGGGCAAGTTCCCTTCGAGAAAGGTTTGAGCCTTAAAGTGCAGTGGAAGTTGCCAAGTGTCACATGTCAAGACATAGTTTTAGACAAAGCTTCAAAGCACAAAACTCACCACGTGTCCCATCTCAGTGCAGCAAAAGTTGTCATGTGTCTGCATCCACACCTCTAACTGCTAACAAGTTTCAAATCTTATTCTGATAATCCTATTTTGAAGCTACGGATGCTGCCATGTGTCCTCACTCGTGTCACAGTGAAAAGTGACCATGGCAAGTGAGAAAGACACAAGAGAATTGCTAGGAAGAATGACAGGCCCGCAAATGCCAAATTTGTTGCAATGAAGTGTCTATTGATTTTAGTAGACTTAAAGTATAGACCCAAATGCATTCAAAAGACCCTAAGGCTAGGACCAAGAGAAGGAAGAGACAAAGAGGAAAACTCAGCAAGAGTTAATTCTAGTAGGTGAAGCATTTCGTCGGGTAGATATTAGGGGCCTACAAACATTAAAAGCATCGTCTATTTTTCCCCTTTGAGATAAAGGTAGAATAGATAGTTGTGTGGCTAAGCAGGTGATGGAATGAGAAAATCAGGGTTGGGAAGAGGCATTAGAGATAAATTGACATGCCACAGTTAAGGTAGTTACCCTATTCCAGCATGGCCCTTTCTAACAAGACCAAGAATGCATCCAAGGCATTGAATGCACCGAATGGGTCACTCCATGGGATAAAGTGCCAAGCCTCCCTCAAGCCTCTATATAATGTAATCTTTTGTACCATTTGAGGAGGGATCTTTTTGACCATAGAAGTAAAACTCTGAAAGGTGAATACTGAGATTTTGAGCTCATATTATATTTCATATTATTTTATCTGAATGAGAAAGCAAGTGATTCGTAGACTTTGTGTTGTATAGCTTGTATCATTTTAGGAGATTGTTCTTATGTCTATATTCTGAATGTGTTTTTTTTATTTAATTTAACAAGCAGAGCTAGTGGAAGTGATAAGAAAGGTGTCATGAAACCAATTACTTTCAGACTTTATGCTGACATAATTGTTTTTAGTGTGTGTTTTTAGTTTCTTTATGTGTAAAGGACCTTGGGATGACTTTGTGGCAATCAAGGTGGAGACTTTGTGCTACACCTTAGATTGCTGGTCACTCTATATTCTATTGTCAGTCACTTGTTACCAGAAAGATTCCTGTTATTTGCAAGAACAAGCACTTCTAAAAGAAGAGAAGTGCCTTCTGTCACTTCACCAGGATTTCTACTATCCAAGAAGGGATCTGGCTCTTAGTTGAATGTTACTTCTGAAAGAAGAGAAGTACCTTCACCAATCACCCAAGATTTCTCCTTTGAGTTGTAAGCATCATCTCTAAAAAAGGAGAGATGGATGGTTTGTTTTACCCCTATGTCTTACTTTTTGCTTATATATATAGTATATAGCCTCTGTCTATTTAATAGGGAACCTCCCCTTGATGAGAGGACAGATTTGTCCCTTGTTGATGTAGTAAAACTACACACCTGGATGACAAATCTCCCTATGCTATGGTGATAGGAACTATTTTTCTCACCAGTTAGCTGGTCGACAAAATATTCACCCAACATAAAGTAACACCTCTACCGCATATGGACGAACATTTGTATTTAAACCACACTAACTTGGTTTTTGTTTGTGTGTTTATTTGAGTTCTCTTGGTTTTCTGTTGTGTTTTTTTGGTGTTTTGTTGTGCTTTCACAACTCTCCTTTTTCTTATTTCTTATATCATCTTGGTCTTATGTTTCCTTGATTATTTTCTACTTATCTTTTTTGTGTTTCAAAACATCTTGATGATTCACATGGATCTTGATTTTTTATATCTTGATCCTATGTTATTACATTATTCTTGGATCATTTTATTTATTTGATTGTTTTTGGTGTCTAGTTTTTCTATTTAATTTTGCTTTTGTGTTCAAGAATGCCTTGATGGTCCACATAGATCTTTATTTTTCATATCTTGGTCTCATGTCATTAAGACATTCTTGACTTTTATTTTTAAACATTTTATTCCTACTTAAGATCATATCTTGATTTCAAGTTAGGTTCATTTATGTTTATCTTTTTATTTGTCTTTGCTTTCTTGTTTAAATGTAAATCATTGTAACTCTAGTTTTGGTCATTATTTTACCATTATCCTTAGTTATAGGTATTCACATTTGAACTGGCTCAACTCAATTAGAATCTTATGTCATTCTAAATTATTCATACTTATGATGCCTAATTTCTTTTGCTATATCAAGAACTTTGTGCTCAGGTCTCAAAGTCTTAAACATCAACATCAGCTCTAATGAACAATTTTTAAGAACACTTTGCAATACCTAGGCTCATGATATGGAATTAGGCTTCTAGGTAGAATGCATTTTAGGATTCTTTCTCTATGCCTAGATATGCATCTCTTTACATACATTGTAAGTCTAATCAATTCTTGGTCATTTTTCATCATTCCCCATTCCATTCTCTCCCAAACGTTGGTAAACTACATTGGCCTAAAGTTCATGTTGGAACATGAGTCCATGGAACTATGTAGGTAGCACTCAATTTCTATTGAGATTAGCTCAGTTATCTCCATTCTTCTTTTCATCTCTCTCATCACCTTGTGCATTCTCATATGCCTGGTTTTTTATGGCTTTCAAAGCTATTACACCATCACATATACATTTGCACCTACTCACTTTAACCTATCTTTTTGGTTATATCCTTGAGTTATTTTTGCTTACCAATTACCCACTCTAAGACACAACATCTGAACCATGTCTGAATCAAATCAGCTCTACAAGGGAAAAATCATTATTTATTCTTTATCACTGATCAAAATTTGCCCTACTAGGGGAAAACTATTTTATCACGATCAAATATGCTCTGCTGGAGTACTTATTATCTTCTCTCTGGAGACCCCATTATAGTGGTGCTTCCCTTCCTGAAGTAGAACGTCCTCTCTTTTCCTCTAATTCCAATCTCTCCACATTAAAGCCCATGATGGAAATATTTTAGTGTGCAACTTGTCTTGGGATTGATCAATGTCGTAAGCGTGTAGCTTGTACTCTCAAATTGTACATTTAAAGTGTGTCCCTTACATTTATGTATTGTATCTTTCCCATTCCCCCTGTCCTTGGGGAATAATGATATATTGATCATTGATGGTAATCATGTGTGTAAGCATTAGCTCATCTAAATGTGATCTATTCCATGGGTTAATCTCTCACTTTCTCTCTCTTTTCAAGAGTCCATCCTTTTCTTCCATCCTAGTATGTCGTCTTGAGGGGGCACCATGGGTCTGTTCTAATTTCTTCTTAATAACTCCTTTCTTTGAAAATATGTTGCTTCACCTGAATGTCTTGCTACACCTTCTCAAACAAGGGCAAAATGTAGACATCCAATTCCTAACACCATTTGTGTTGAAATTGTCAATCTTACTCGAATTACACTCAAATGCACATTTTAGGTCAAAATCCATAAAACACCCTAAATGGTTTGAACTTGTCACTTACAAGTGTTGGTTTAGGTCAAAGTATCCCTAAATAGGGCAATGCATTTTATAAGGCAGTTAACTTTGATCAGATCATTTCAAGTCAAAATGATAATTTCACCATTTAATGCTCTAGATCACTCTTTTCTTCTAATTCATTAGTACACATCATGTACCTTTGTTCTTTGGTGTTGGCAACATCCTAAATGGGAATATAGCTCCAACACATCTAACAACACCTTCCAGTTCCTCTCCAATCAAATTATGACCTAGTAATATGAGTTTTTGACCATTTTGATTAATTGAAGGCCAATTTTCAAATAATTTCACAAATGTTGATTAACCTTGTTTAAGGCTAATTAATATAAATCAGGAGCTTAAGTGGATTTTACATGAGAGTTTTTAAATAATTCTTTTTGAAAATTGATTCCTATTAACTGCATCATCAGGTGACATCATTTCTTAGGAAGACATCCCTAGACCATAAATACCACAAATATCAAGATTATGGGTCACCCATGCCTATTTAATGCCTCCCATGCCTCTTCAATGCCCCTTCTTCCAAGGTCATGATGAAGATAATTATGGATTTAATTCTAAATATTAGGATTATCCATATCCACACATCATAATCTTGAGATGGACAGTCATGGTTGATCCTGACCAATCTCAAAAATCTTTAAATAGAGAGGCCATGGACATGAATTAAAAATCTTGAATATTGCAAAGTTATAATGTTAAATTGTTTCCATAATCCTTAATATTTGATCATTGATTTCGATTGCAAGCTTCATTAATAGGATAGTTTAATGATTTAGAATCATGAGCCTAGGTTTTATGGAGTGTTCTTGAGACATTAGAGGAGTTTGCCACCATTGTTAAAAAAGACAAGGATGCTTGATCAAGGGAGAACATGGTTTTGAGCCACATGGGTATGGTGAATCTATTTAGGAAGGTAATATGATGTTTGATTTCTTTCATTTGTTTCTTTCTATCCTTTGTAATTCCCATAGGAATAGATAGGCTTAATTAGTTAGTTCTTTGTGTATTTTTCATGATTTATGGACTAATGTTTGACTAACTTGCTTTGTAATCCTCTCTACAAAAATTATAATGTTAAATTGTTGAGAGACAAAGCTTTCTTGTAATATTATAATGCAAAATTATTGATATATTACTATATCTTGCCAAAGCCAAGCCAAACATTACTAAAGTGATAAGGATAAATGTTGTAAGGAGCACCATTGTCAAATAATTTTTTAGCACATAACCAAACACATTCCTCCAAGGCCAATGTGCAACTCTTGCTCACAAGAAAGGTGAAGAATACTTGTTTTATCTTCTTTTGTTTGTCACTTGTATAGTTCCCTTGCTCCTTAAGTGGCTAGGCTTGAGGTGTTAGATTTATTTATGTGTTTTTATTGAAGTTTATCATACTAACACTTAACTAACTCCCATCTTGGATTTATATCTCACATAATGGCATGCCCAGTGGGACCACGCACCCCACATGCATAATGAGAGAATATTTGGACCTCTTTGGAGCCAAGAAGGATTCATTTTAGACCTTATTTTCTTGAATTTTATCTAACTTTTTTGTGTTTGGCCTTTAACTATAGAAGTACGAATTCATTCCTATGAAACTATGAATTCCAAAGGAAAAAATACAAAATCATTGAGAGAAACTACAAAATCATCCTAGAGAATCATGAAAACATCTTTGTTTTAACTTGGCTCTATGAAACTGCTAATTCAAGGCTAAAAGTTATGAAATCATCAACGCAAACTATGAATTTGCTCCACATGAATAATGATTTTTCCTTTATTTTATGGTTAATTTCAAAATTATTCAAAAGTTGTAAATTCATATTTTTCACTTGTGAAATCATTATTTATAATTGTAAAATTGTTATTTAGAGTATCGAAATCATATTTTTGACTTGCAAAATTGCTATTATAGGTTGTAAAATTATCATTTTGAATTGTGAAATCATATGTCTAATTGTAAAATCACTAGAGAACAAATTTTTCTCACAATTGTGAAATTAGTAAGTTGAAGTGCAAAATCATCAAGACAAGTTTATGTTGCATTCTAGTTTTTTGTGTTTTTTATTCTTGAATAATTTAATAGTTCACAGTCACTGTCTAACTGTGAAATCATTTTAGAAAGCTAATTTTTGTGTCTTATTGAGCCAACTTGCAATATTTCACCTTGGCTTAAGCACAAATTAATCCAATAATATTTTTTTCAGAGAATTGAGACAAGAAGGAAGCTTAAGTGATTTTTAATAATTTGTTTCTTTTGTAAAATCAATATTCACAATAAAGGTTGAAATTCATCCACATTTAGTTAGGGTGCTTAAAAATCATTTAAATTTCCCTTTTTAGTATTTCAAAAGTTTTTACAACTGAAACCAAGGCCAAGGGGCCAAATTTTTAATCACATTTAAAATTTGGTGCTATTAAAAAGAACCTACACTTTAGTTAGATATCTTAAGGGCTTTTTCAAATTTTTTTTGTTATTTAGCTAATTTTAATTTGTGTAGCTTAAATTCTTTATTTTGGCAAACAAAAATTATAGCGTGTATGCTCTCCCCTATCCCCTTTAGGGATCTCAAGTGACCAAAATCATTTAGTTTATTGCATTTTTTGTTTGGTCTTGTCATAAATAATGTCATGTATATTTTCCCCAAGCTTTGAGTGACTTGGGTGACTTCAAAACAACCTCTAAAGTCTTTTCATTTTTCATTTATTTATTTTCTTATATTTGAATTGTGGGTAGGAGTTCATCACCTCCTCAAAAGTTATTTATGGGTCCATTGACCTGGGGTTTCATCTCTCAGCTTCATACCAACCCCACTCCATGGTGGGATATATAAATCAAGGCACATGATACTGGGATTCCTAAGGGGTTGAGTGGCTAGCCTTTCTAATCCTAATTAAAACTTAAGTCAAGTCTTTATAAACATCAAATTCCACTAAAAAGTACATTATTATAATCATTATGCAAAGGAATAGACCTTTGCATAGTAATTTAGAAGGTATAAACCCAACTGATGTGATTGCACCCTTGTGTTAGCCACATTCGGGATCATCTATTACATTTCAAAACTTATAGATTTTTTATTCAATCCCACTTACCAAAAAATTTATTGTTAAATGTTGAGTGCTCCTCACTCTAAGTTCATGCCACATACTAATGCTTGAGAGACATAGGGGGCATAAAAAACTCTACCTACACATGTTCTTTAATTTTTGGATTAATACTTAATTTCTCGCAAGCATTGGTATATCAATGAAAACTTTGGCAGAAGCTATGCACACCTATGGTAGTTTCAAGGATAGGATGAGCCATTAGTGTTATTTATACTTTATTTAATTTACATGTGTGGTTTGAGGCTAAAATTGTTTGTTTGTTTAAAGTCAAAATGAGTCATAACTATCATGTTGTTTTCACACCACTTTAGTGTAAGAGGGGTTACTATGCCCATTTTGTGTCAGACTTTTAGCTTAAAATTTTTATCCCAAAAATATTTGTGTACCATTTGATTTAAGGGGAATCATTACGTTTCTCATTTCATCTTAAACATTTGTCTTATTTTAGAGTCCAAAACCATTATTGTACCATGTAATTGAAGGAGCATTGTTATGTTGCTCATTTTATTCCAAAAACCTTTGCTATTATTTTAAACCCAAGTTCAAAAACATGTGTACCTTTTATAATAAAATAGTGCCATTATGATATCCATTTGGGTCTAGGATGTTCTCCATTTGAAAATATCAATTTTTTTAAACCAAGTTCAAAATTTATCTTGTGAAGTTTAGATTCAAAATTGATTAGTCTACACCTAGGTCTTGATTATTTTTGGCTCGGGTGTTTTCCTCTTGCCTTTGAACTGTGTAACTTGGATTAATTCCTTGTTTGATTTAAATACCCTTTGCCTATAGCTAGGAAGTTGTTTATTTATATGTGCCTCAATTTGATTTGTTGCCTTAAACTTAAGGTCACAACTCACTTTTTAAGAATAACTCTAAGCATAGTTAGTTTACATTAGAGCCTTGCTTATCACTTGGGCTTGAATGCTTTGCTCATTGCTCTTATTTAGATTACTTAAGATTGGCTTTCCCAATTATTTTTATTTATGTGCCTAGAGTGAATTCTTTATACAAAGGTTAGGTCTATTTTAAAATCCATGTGCCAAGATTAAGTCAAGTGTTTAGAACTGATTACCTTAGATTAATTGTAAGTTTTTACCTCAACCTAGTATGGTTTAAAGTCTAGATTTGTGCATTTCTACCAAAGACCTAGTATTGCCTTAAAGTTTTTAGATTTATTTCATGCCTTTACAAGTCTATCTTTGTGCCTTTTTATCAAAGACATAACATTGCCTAAAAGTTTTTAGATCTAGTTCATGCCTTTTTAAGTCTAGCTTTGTGCCTTTTGACCAAAGACCTAACACTTTTCATTTTAAACCTAGAATAGATTTGTTTAGAACACTTTTCCAAAGACTAGGATTCAAATTTGCCTTTCATCTGACCCTTTATGTGCAAGACCTTAGATTATTGGAAATATTGGAGACTAAATTTTTGTTGATAGTTTTAGAGAAGAGATTAATTCTAGGCCAAGTTTAAACCATGTGTAGTAATAGAAAGAGTTTTCCATCTAAACCAAGTTTCAAGATGTTTTCAAGCACTAATCAATCTTTTTAGACCATGTTTCAAGTGTTGTGTGAATTTTAGACCTTTATTTTTCATGAGACCTAGTCATAAATCCAAACATGCCTTGACTGAATTTGTTTTCAAATGCCTAGCCCATGTTTGTTTTCAAGACCAATTTCAATTTGCCTAGACCAATGTCGAATTCCATGGACCATATTCAAAACCATTTTTGTCAACCAAGGCTGCCCTCTTTGGGTTAATTACCAACCCAGCCATGTTAATTATCATATGCTGAGATCGCCCTTCTTTAGGCCAATTAAAGTACCAAATTCACCCTTTTAATGATAATGATACCTAATCCACTACATATGCCATTAATCTTCCTTTGGACTACATTAGTAACCAAGCTCCATAGTGCACAAGGATTACCATTTTAGGCCCTTTTCCTTTGACTTGCACTAGTAACCAAGCTCGACAGTGCCCAAGGATTACCATTCCAAGCCCTCATCCTTTGGCCTGTATTAGCAAAAAAATTCCACATTACCCAAGGATTACCATTCCACACCCTCATCCTTTAGCTTATGTTAGTAACCAAACTCTATAGTACCCAAGGATTACCATTTTAAGCCCTTCAAAATTTAGTAGCTCATTATCCCAATAAGGTTTTTCAATTGTGACTAGATGGGTCACAGTCACCATCCCATACCCATAACTAGTCTTTATTGAACCCATCTTAGATGACACTATTTACAAAGATTTAATTATTCAACCACAAGTCATTCTTCATCCATTACCAGCCTTACCCCACTTTAAAAAATCCAATCATTGAGCCAAAATAGAGCCAGTCATCACCTCTCCAAGAGTCATCTTTTAAATACCAAAATGTGCTCAAAATTGATATTTGGCAATTAAGTGTAAGCCAAGGGAAAGAGAACCAACCAATCCATGATGTTTTTGTTTAAACAACTCTTTGTGATGAGTTAACAAGTGTTTAATCACCCTTCAACCCTTTTCCTTTGTTTGAGGATTGTTACTTTGATAATTTAGTCTTTGTTGAGTCACCCCCTAATGATTATAATTGCCTTTAGGTAAATTATTATCTCAACCATTGCCATATTTTTAAGGAGCCTCACTTTAACAAGCTAGTCTCTATGGAGCTGTATGTTGACCTTTTCCCATTTGTTAAGAAGCCTCACTTTGAATAGCCATTCTTTGTGGAGTTATTCTTAACTAAGCCTATTTCTATATATCCCATTGTTCAATCATATGTCATTACTCATCCAATACCAAACATTTAACATAGCATATTTGATACCACACTAGATGAAGAATCAACATTAAAGTTAGGTTTTATTTTTGAATTGATATCATATTTAACATCATAATTAGAATCAATGTCAGTCTCAACATTAGATTCAGAGTCCCTTGAGTTAGACTCAACTTCATAATCAAAATGCATTCATAGATGTTATGACATTGGTTACATACACATTGTTGATCAATTTGAATACATTTGTGATCCTTCCATAATTTTTAAGGATGATTAATTTAACATCAATACAAGTTCTCCTAGTATCTTCTATGAGTATTGTGTTGCCTCTTCCCATTCCATTACCATTTCATTTTCCATTAACACCAACCAAATTATCTATTATATTGACATTTCACCTCCCACAAGTGTTGATTGGGACCAATATAATCAACATTGTTGAACTACATCCATGGTGACATATCATTTGTAAAATATCAAGGGGACCAAGACCACATTCATGTAAAAGAAGAACAATCTCCTAGTGAAACCTTTTTGGAGGCGTTAGGAGGAAATCAAAGTCTAAACTCAGCATGTTCTAGTGAAACCTTGTTTGAGGTGTTAGAAGATAATCACAGTCAAAAGTCAATGTTTGTTAGAGAAACATTCTCATAGGTGATATGGGATAATCAAGATAACTTTATTGGTGAAAACCTCTTCGGGGCACCAATAGTTGGGCATAATAGTTATTCAATGCTTGATGAAAACATTATTAAAGATAACATCAATATAGTTTCCATTCTATAGCATAATCAAATGGAAAAATCTCTTAGACCTAAATAATAATAAAATCTGGTGGTCTTATCGAGAGTATATTCAAAATTCTTTAGACCCACCACAACCAAAATTATGTCAAATCCAGAATCATTAATAATATGTGTGCTTGAAAATCCTAATCTTCATTTGTTGCCCAACCACTATACATTCCATTAAGATCAATCTCTCCATTATTAAATTAGACCTTTTAGCCAATGCTTATTTTTATTTACCATCCCTAGATGCACTTTCATGTAAAAAGGCTATGAAGACATCTTGTCTAGAAGTTTGGAGGAAACAAAATCAAAGACAAACAAAGATGACAATAATGTTATTATAGTCCAAATCAATAGTAGGTTCTTAATAGAGTAGTTATTCAAAATGGGTGTGGACTAGAAATTTACATAATTGACTATTTTGGATGTATCATATGATGATCAAGACATGTATCTCCACCTCATCAGGAAAAATAACATAATTTACTTTGCCCTGCCTTTGTCATTGTTTCATACCCTGTGTATGAGCTAAATCTATAAATGATAAGAAACAAACTAATTATCACATTTTAATTTTAGATAAATTTAACCTAAGATAGAGCAACAAACAAATAAAATAATAAATGCAAACGTATACCTTAAATATGCAAGTTTCCTCCATTGCGATGTAAACTTGATTTGCTCTTCAATAATGTGGTTGCTCACTCTTTCAATGCAAAGGAGAATGAGTAGTGTTTTGGTAGACAAAGCATTTTCGGATGATTTGATTCTCTTTTATTTGCTTGGATGCACTTGTAATTTGAATATCACTTCGTTAGCATAAGTCAAGATGGATGAAAATGATGGTTTTCATGTTTATTTATACTTTTCTATAGGAAGATCCAATGGTGGAGTATTTATGATGAGTCCACCCCCATGAGGATGATGAACATTTCAAATAGTTGAGAGAAGTATGGGAATGGTTGGCTGAGTCAACAGGAATGAGTCAAACTTTTTAACAAATCAAGGGATGACTTGAAGGAGGTTGAGGAAGTTGTGGGTTTGGTTGGGATGAGTCAACATGTGAGGGATAATAAGGTGGAAGATGTAGGGTGAGGTATAAAATATGGATTTTATATTTAAATAAAAATTTAAAAGTGTCCACAATTTATTGATTTGATTTATTTAATTGTTTGAATTTGGAGGGAGATTGCATGAATTATACTAAAAAGAATTATTAATAGGTTCTAGGCACATTTCAACATTGAATATAATTTAGTTATCAACATTTTAGCCTATTTAAAATAGTGTTGTGAATCAATATTATTTTGAATAATAGTATAAGAAGTAGAGCGTTGATTATCAAGAAGGAAAAATTTGCCTTGAATGAATGAAAATGAGTGTGATGATGCCCCCTCGAGGGTTTATGCAATAAAATGACAAAATGCATGAAATTGATGAAAAGAGGAAAGTACTAAAGTGATTTAGATGAGCAAGAAATTAACTTATTCTAAAATTAATCTCAAACTTGTAATAGTTATATTGTGTAAAAAGGTTGCCCCTAGTTAATCAAAACTAGAGTATTAATTGAAAAAATAATATTTTTATCATTCAGAGATTGCACACTTAGGGTTTACTAATAATTTAGATGTCAATTGAGTGGTTTTGGGAATGATATATCCCAAGGATAATCAGCTATGGATCTTATATATATATATATATATATATATATATATATATATATATATATATATATATATATATATAAATAGTTTCAAATTATAATGTTAAATTTATGCATATTGATTGTTGCAAGAGTTTGAGAAAAAATCATAATAGGTTGATTTAATGTATCCTAAAATTTTAAGTCAAAATGGGTAAAGAATGAGTAGAATGAAGAGATGAGGAGTAATTTTTTTTAAATGGGGTAAAAATATAAATAGAAGAAATGGGTTGAATAAATTCATTTTGTGGAAATTTGATTTTCAAAGCTATTGTTAAGAGAATTTGATAGGAGAGATTTGCTCTGAGGTCTTAAAGGAAAATTAGATCACATTCCACACCACAATCACCATGTTGAATGAGTGAGGAGATTTCAGAGACCTTAGAGGAGTGGTCCTCTGGTGAATTAGATTTTGTTTTGAAATTTTTGCACTTAATGTCATTTATTAAGGTCGAAAATTGACTAAAATGAATTCACAGATGGGCAATCTGTAAATTTAATAACACAAGTTATGCATTCATTAGAGGAAACTACAAATTTGTAAAACATAGAAATCAATTCATAAAATAGAGTGGTGAAATTGTGTTAGGGTAAGAAATTGTGAATAATCATGATTTCATAGTTTAGCAGTCATGTAATCGTAGAATAGAGAAGCAAAATCATCTAAATGGGTCACAAAATCATCAAGATGAGAGGCAAATTCATTTTAGGGTAGAATATGGATAAATAAAGGTGAAATTGAATGGATTGATAGTGAAATTAGACAATTTAGTAGTGAAAATGCTTAATGTAGAAGCAAAAACATATTTTAAAGAGTGAAAAAAGATTCTAGGAAAAGATAAATAATTTGTATCAAAATGACAGATGAATACTTGGATTAAAAATGTTGATTTGATAGTGTTTTTGGTTTTTTTTAATGTTTTCAACATAGGGATTGTTTGAATACTGTGTTGAGTAAAATTAACTAGATGCTAAAATGTTTGATTTGTAGGAAGTTTACCATTGCTAATAAGATGGGAGTAGAGGCCTAGAGCGAAGGCATGGATGGCTAGTTTTTTAGAGTATGAGTTTAGAGTTCTAGAGGATACAAGTTTATCATACATTACATAAATGCCAAAGATTCAAGCAGATAGGGTGTTGTTAATAGCACTTATAAAGAGATGGCTAGTGAGACTAGTAGATTTCAATTATCAATAGGAGAGATGACAGTCACATTAGAGGATGTTTATTAGATTTTAGGCATTCTGATATGAGGGAGATGCTAGGCGTAGCATCCATAAGAGACTACATTATATAGGATCTTTGGTGATTATATGATTCCTATTGTGAGGGGTAGAGTGGATGTAGATTATTGTACTAAATTAGAGATGGATCATTTGATTATTATGCATATGGTTGTTGTTAGTGGCATTAAGCTACCCAACAAGAGTAGGTGATTATGTCTTATTGGGCTATTAGATATAATTAGAGATATGATGGAGATGGGTGAGTGATTTACATAGGGTCCATGCATATTAGCTTACTTATACAAGGACTTACATCATGTAGTGTACATAGATGGGAAGGAGATTGGGTCATCGACATTACTATAGATATGGTGTTAGGAGCACATTACTATAGAGAGGCTAGTTGGGCACATGAGCACTCAGTATATTGATGAGCCAATGGCATATGAGTGGCATATGAGTATTAGCACTTGTAGAACACATTTAGGTGATCTAGAGTTTTATAAGAGGGCTATTGATGAGTTAGGTGATGACTAGATGACCTAGAGACCTTATAGAGAGATTATATTTAGTGGACACATGATGGCTTACACATGGACTATATGATGACTCAGTGTTGCATTATTTGGACACATGACTATATTATAGAGAGGTATCACCCAAATAGAGTGATGAGATAATTTAGGGTTAGGCATCATATACCAACTAGTCTACACATAGTTGCATGATTAGTGAGAGAGAGAGAGCACAATAGGGGATTGCCATTGA
Organism: Torreya grandis; assembly: GCA_037957365.1. Lineage (NCBI taxonomy): Eukaryota > Viridiplantae > Streptophyta > Pinopsida > Cupressales > Taxaceae > Torreya > Torreya grandis. Next base: position 1,891,078 of record JARHVA010003251.1, read on the forward strand.
TCTAGTGATATCCAATAATAGCTGGTCACAATTGTAGATTGTGAGATGGAGTGATCAAAAAGATGTGATTGATGTAGGAGTTGTGGATGGTTATGCAAATTGGTGGGCCTAATAGTGGTCATTAAGATTGACTACACCATATGCACCACTATAGACATGGATATAGAGACTGGTTACCAACTTGAATAGGTAGCCATGAAGCACAATATTGGGAGCCCAGATTAAGAGGTTATTCTAGGAGACATAGGGCAATCATGAGCACAAGATAGAGGATGTGTGGTGGAGATTAGTTAGTTGCATGATGTTGAGATTATGGAGATAGAGGATGTGGAAATTTTACATGAGGTGAGGGTTGACATAGATGTGGATATAGATATGCATTTTGATACAAAGCATAGGGTTAGAGGGGAGGCTCCATTTATAGTGATTGATAGTGAGGGGGAAAAAGAGGGGGAAGATGTAGTTATGATAGTAGCACAGGACACTGAGATAGATAGAGGGGATATTACTAGTTCTTTATGCACTCTGATATCTCAATAGGAGTAGGATCTTGAAGAAAATCTCCATGAGGAGATCAGATCTCATGATAGGGAGATATGTGGGTTACATAGGGAGGTGTCTAGATTACAAGAAGTGATAGATGGTAAGGGGACCAGACTGATGAGATTATATGATTAAAGTCTAATTTTGATAGGTTACAAGTTATTTTTAATGGGATAGATAGATAGATACAACATGGCTATAGTAGCTATGACACATGATATAGAGACCCTAACTCCAAATTATACAGCATTGACATAGCACTACAGACAAAAGAGAGACACTGCTAGGACTAAGCTAGTAGAGGCCAAGGTATTACTAGCTGATATTAGATTCAGTAAAGAGATTGAGAAATGTAATTAACCAGTGTATTAAACAATACATGAGAGTCATATTAAATAGGAAAAAGAGCCACCCAAGAAAATAGGGGGTGGGACAAACACAAGCATTAAGTAGTGTAAAATAGCTAAGCCCATAAAAATAAACTGACCTAATAAACTAACCTATTAACCCAAGTGGTTAAAATAATTAACCAAGGTACACAGATAATATACCTTAGTTAATAACCTAAGGCATTTACAATAATATGCTAACACCCTCCCTTAATAACTAAAGCAAAAATAAGACCAAGTTTATCTATGGATTTTATGAACTCATATACACCAAGTGGTTTGGTCATTATATCAGTTGGCTACTCTGTAGTGGGGTAGTAGAAGAAATTGATGTCTTCATTTGTAACCAACTATCAGATGCAATGATAGTTAACCTCAATGTGTTTGGTTTTGGTATAGAATATTGATTCTTCACCATCTTTAGAACACTCTGGTTATCACAAAAAATTAGAGTAGGCTTTGATGACTTAAACTAAATATCCTCCAAGATTTTATTTATCCACATAGCTTCACAACCTTCACTAACCGTAGCTTTATACTCTGCTTTTATTGAATATAATTCCACTGTAGTTTATAGTTTGTTCTACCATGAGAAAACTCTTGAACCAAGAGTGAATATATATCCCATTATATATTTTCTTGAATCTATCGATCTTGCCCAATTAGAGTCAAAATATCTTGAAAGATCAAAATCTACAGACTTCTCATATAGTATGCCAAAGTCAAGATTACCTTTGACGTATCTTAATACCCATTTTGTAGCTAACCAATGTACTTGTGGTTTAGACATGAAGTGAGATAGAAAACTCACTGTAAAACAAATATCTGGTCTAGTGATAGTGAGGTAAATGAGACTACCCACTAGCTATTAATACACTATTTCATTATTCAGAGGTGAATCAGTGTCAATTGAAATTTTTGCTCCAACTTTCATAGGTGTGTGAGTTGGGTTAAAATCCATCATTCTAAACCTTTCTAGCAATGATTTGTCACACTTATTCTATGACATGAATACAACACAATCACCTTGCCAAAAGTCAACACCTAAATAGTATTTCAGTAGTCCTAAGACTATCATGTCAAAAGTACAACAAATATTAGCCTTCATCTACTGAATGAGACTAGCACTATTCCCAATGATGGCTAAATCATCAACATATACAATGAGAATCAAGATATCATCACTAGACACCTTTACATAGAGAGTTAGTTTATAGTTACACCTTTTGAAACTAGACTCCCTAAGGTATGTATCTATCTTCATATACCTAGCTTGAGGAGCTTGCTTAAGCCCATACAAGGACTTGATCAACCAATAAACAAGATGCTCCTTACCTGGAACCTAAAAACCCTATGGTTGAACCATGTATACTTCCTCCTCCAGATCTCCATTCAAGAAAGCACTCTTGACATCTATTTGGTGTTATTGCCATCCAAACTGAGTAGTAATAGCAACAATCAAATAAAAAGTTACCATCTTTGTAGTAATAGCAAATGTCTCCTCATAATCAACCCCTTCCTCTTGTGTGTAAGCTTTTGCAACAAATTTGGCTTTGTGTTTGTCTACAGAACCATCTGCTTTGCATTTTACCTTATAAATCCATTTACAACTAATGGATTTCTTTCTTGGTGGTATCTCCATGAGCTCCCAAGTCTTATAATTCATCAAGGAATCATATTCTAATTGCATGGTTGATCACCACTCATGTTCACCTTTGGCCTCTAAAAAAGAATTAGGCTCAAATACATGTGAAATAGTAGTTGTTAAAGCAAAATTGTCATGCTCACCTTTATTACCAAATTGCTTTCCTGATCTCAATCTTCTTCCTTCCACACGCTATGGGAAGTCTCCCTCCTTTAGTGCTTCCATAGTGGTAGACTACCACTTTGGCTTCTTTGGTTGTTCTATTGGAACATCACAATGACCTGCATCAATTCCCTCCCTAGTATGTGATTCCACTGATGAACTATAATTCTATTCAACTTTCACACCACAACTTATAATAGAATCATTAGAAGAAAATAGTGACTCAATATCTAAAACTATACCAGTTGCTATGAAGTATGGCATCTGTTCATTTACTATGACATCTCTATTTACCATAACTTTGTTAATAAAAAAATCAAGTAATCTGTAGGCCTTTGACTATTCACTATACCCAACAAACATGTATGCTTTGCTTTTTACATCTAAGTTACTTCTCTTTTGACTAGGAATAACTACAAAAGCTACATAACAAAAAATTCAAAAAGCACTTACATCTAGAATTTGACCTGACCTAGCCTCCTCTGGAATCATATTCTCCAATGCTTTTGTAGGACTTATGTTGAGGATGTACACCACCGTATTCACTGCTTCTACCCAATATCTATATTGGACATTTATAATTTAGACCATACACCGAGCCATGTCCATCACCATCTTATTTCACCTTTTCACAACTCCATTTTGCTACAGAGTGTAAGGGGTGGTATACTATCTATGTATGCCTTCAGTGGCACAAAACTCGAACTGTTTTGAGATGAACTCACCCCCATTATCTATTCTAAGAGATTTCACTGACCTTCTCACCTATTTTTCAACCATAGCTTTCCAAGTAAGGAAGTTAGAAAAACAATCAAATTTCTTCACTAGAAAGTATACCCACTTTTTCCTAGAGAAATCATTAACCAATAACGTAAAATATTGAGCTCCAACTGAGGTATGTGTCCGCATTATACCATGCAAATCCACATTAACAAGTTTTAACACTTCCTTAGCCCTCCAAGCTTTACCAACATCAAATGAATGTCTAGCTTATTTTCCCAATTGACATCTAGTACATACCTAATGACTATCCTGAATAGAAGGAATCCCCTTAACCATCTTAGTCTTGCTCAATGTACTCAAATATTGGAAATCCAAATGCCCATACCTTTTATGCCAAAGTGAAATTGTGCTATCAACCACTATAAGTGTACCATTTTTTGCCTTCTATGGATTTGCAAGCTTATAAAAGCCTTTTTCACCAATCCCAATAGCAATAATCTTGTTATCTCTAGTAGTGACTAAATATTGTTGTCCTTGAAACTTTACAACAAATTTAGATTTTGAAGTGATCTCACTAATGGAAAGCAAATTTTTGTTCATGTCTGGCACATACCTAACATTCTTAAATGTATACCAAATAGTACCATCAAATATGATCTAAACATTACCATATCCTTTCACAAAGGAAGTTCTACCATCTCCCAAAGATACAAATTCATCACTACTATTATTTTCAATAAAATCCATATACCAATCCTTATGGCATGTATAATGGTGAGATGCCCCTAAATCAAAGTATCAAGCTTGATCCGTCATAGAATTACCAATGGAAGCCATGCAAGCAAAATCAAGATATGATTCCTCACCTTTACCTTCAGCTACATTCACATGATGAGATTTCTTTCTAGGGTTAGCCATATCCAATTGTCTTTTCTTGAAATATTTCTTACGATGACTAGGTTACTTATGTTAAAAACAATTCCACATAGATCTCTTATTAGAACCACTTACTTATGAAGTATCTATGGGAGAACTAGTAGTTTTACCAAACTACTTACCCTTCCCTTTGATGAAGAATGCACTCTCTATAGAAGTAGATGTAGACAAAATTATCTACTCCTGTTGTCTCTCCTTCTGCAATAACAATGTAGACAACTTTTCAAAGTCTAAAGTTTGCATCTCAAAAATCATGTACAAGGACTTCAAAAATGACTCAAATGAAGGTGAAATATTTTGCATAACCAGAGCAATCAAATCTTGCTCATCAAAAGGCTTCTGCATAGCCTTCAATTGATCACTGACGTCCTTGATCTATAATAAAAACTCAAAAATAGAGCCACTTCCTACATCTTAGTAGAAAAAAACAAATTCTTCAAATGCAATACCCTATCAGCTTCAGATGCCTAGTATTTAGAAGTATAGTCCACAAAACTGATGCAATGGTTGCATTTTTGACCTCTGAGATTAGATTATCTGCTACTGATAGTTTTAACAACATAAGAGCCTCACGATGACATTTATCATAGTCATCATAACCAGTGGTAGGCCTTTACTCTTTATCAAGCACTATTTGATCAAGATTTTTATATTCACATATTGTCAAAACCTTATGACTCCACAAACTAAAAAATCTGCTTGTCAATTCTTATGAATTTGGCAATAATAGGTGTTGTAAACTAGACATTTTGACCTAGTTTTTCCAAAAAATGAATATATAAAAAAAAATATGACTTTACACAAAATTCCTCCTACCTATGGACTCAGATCATAAACTAGTTAATACCTCTAGTTTTCAACAAAAAACACCACACCATTTGGCAAATTTAAATTTTCCATCTTTAAAAACACTAAAAATAGTCAAAAATAATTTTATCTAGAGATCTACAATTCCAATTTAAAAAATTCCTTTTCTGCCAATATCCAGATTAAAAACCCAAAAAATAATAAAATTTTCACCTTCCAAAACTTTTTTGAGATAATTAGTCACCAGTAGATCCCTAATAACCCTTATAGGCTAAAGTTTTGAATTATTTCAATTAAAAAATTAAAATTAATTAAAATAATAAAACTTTAGATTAAAATTTTCATAAAAATAATCAGCCAATCATAAAATTTAGCTTACCTACAAAACTTTAGATGCAGATTGTGGGAGAAATACTCAACCAAATTGAATTTCGTTAGTTCCTATCATCTCCTCTCAGAAAATAGAAATTTTTAGACGCCTCACTTGCCAAAAATAGTGCCCAAATGAAAATATGGTCACTTTTCAAATGAAATGGAAATAGCCACCCAAAAAACATAGAAAAAATAAAAATAGACCTATGAGTCTCTTTTGCTACCTCCTACCACTTTTCCTTTGTTGAGACAGGTCTCCTAATGCTTCTCTCCTGATTACTGGCTTTCCCACTAGTCACAAGAAAAAAAATTCTCTTTGTGGCTCTCCATCAGGCACTTCACGCTCTTCCTTGACAAGACTGCTTCTCTCTTGCTTTGTAGGCTCCCTCCCAAGCTTCCTACACTGTAAGCTCTGAGACCATATTAGATTCAGCAAAGAGATTGAGAAATGTAATTAACCAAAATACTAAATAATGCATGAGAGGCATATTACATAGTCAAAAGAGCCACCCAAGAAACTAAGGGGTGGGAGCAACCACAAGCATTGAGTAGCATAAAATATCTAATCTCATAAAAACAAACTAACCTATTAACCCAAGTGATTAAAACAACTAACCAAGGTGCATAAATAATATACCTTAGTTAATAACCCAAGGTATTTAAAATAATATGCTAACATCTGAATGGATAGATTGTGATATTAGAAAGGTGATGAGGGCCATAAAATAGGCCACATACTATAGGAGCTTATACGAGGAGGTTATCCCACATGCTCAGATGGTAGCATCTTTTCTAGAGTACTATGTGAGATTATCTCCATCAGGGATATCGGCACAGGTGATTAAGTCAGAGAGGTTAGTGGGGGAAGTACAGCATGTGATGGGTCCTCCATAAGGCACACCATGATGTGAAGAGCTATTCCTGAGACCAGACACTCCTTTAGACAGATAGGATGAGACATGACATAGTGTTTAGATGATGGATTGGTTTATTGATGTATATATATTTTGAGATGTATCTTTTTGTATAGACACATTTGATATATATATTCACGATTATTATGAGACTTTTTACTATGTGAATGGACATTATGGACTATTTATTGATTTTTTATGGATTTTATATGGACTTATTCATGGTTGATGGACATATGGATATATAGAGCACTAGTTATATTTCCTACATTTTGATTTACGCTAGCATGTTTTAATTCTTTCAACGTATGTATTATGGATTATGCGATGTACGACTGGATTTATGTATGGATTAGATTGTGATGTAGTTGTTTTAATTTTATTTTTGGTTCCTTGCATTAGATTTCTAACAATAAAGAGTTTTTTGAGCAATCTAATTTTTAATATAGCCTAAAACACATTCCCACCAATGATATTGAATAATCATGATGAATGTTGATGTTTTAGGCATATGAAACTAAAAAAAGAATAAAAAATTGTGTAAAATCAAAGTATATTATGATACATCAAAACCATAACTATACTATTATGATTTTCACAAAATAATTTTTACAAACACAAAACAATAACATTAAAAAACAATATGTGAATACAAAAGTAATATAAATGATGTAAATATATAAAATGTTGTTTTAACAATATTAAGCAAAAATGATACACAAACAAATGAACACATAGTAATTATAAATATAAACAACTGACTCATTTTAAAACAATCACAATGGACAAAGTAAACAAAAAAAAGGAAATAACCATTTGAAAGGTTTGGGATAAAATAGATTAAATAACTAACTTAATGGCTAAGGATAGAAAATGGATAAGAAACCAACTTAATGGTTAAGGATAGAAAAAATACAAAATAATAATGAAAACAAACAAATCATTGAGTAGAAAATTTTATAAGCAAAGACTTAACATTCAAATTAAGAGCTTAACAATTGTAGCCAAGAGCTAGGCTAAGTACCGAACAATCAATGAGGTAGAATAAGGATAAGCTAATCCAAGCTTGGGGAAATGGATGATGGGGAAGATGGTGGCTGACCTAACCCTAAAGACCCCATGTCTCTAAGCACTACCTACATAATCCACCTTAAACAAAGTCTATGTAGATATACCAAGCCAGATGTAGTTCTCCCAATACTGGAAGTGATGAGAAATTGATTGATTGTCTAAATACTTAAGTGTCGGATGAAAAATATGTGCGAGTAACCCACCCAATAATGAGTGAATGATGTGGAAGTTAACTAGAATGGTAGATGTGTTGAGATAAGTGTGTAGCATATTTATTGGGTTATTTTTGTAATAATTTTGATTTTTTTGTATTTTGGGATTTTTTAAAATAAGGAATATAAAAGATTTTTTTTTTGCTATTATGAGTAAGGATGAAGGTTCACATGTAGGAATATCAACCCTAAACTTAGCATTCTATAGGATAAATGACCAACAAGTGATAAATGATAAACATGGGAATATACAATGGATTTCTAAAACACAATTCCTCCAAGTAACTAGGCTGAATATAGACAATGGTTTACACATGGCTCCATAAATCTAGTTTTCACCATGGTACTTGCTCAAAGCACTAGTAAACTAGTTTTCACATTTGGACATTCTATGTGTTTTTTCTTGTTTGATTTTTTTGTTTTGTTTTTCACTATTTTAGATAAATGAAAATGATGTAACATGATGGTTATTCATGAAGATTTATGAATGCGCTAATAATTATTTTGTAGGTGATGACCCAGTTATTTTGTTTACACAACATATGACTTTGAATTTGGAACAAAAGAATGAAAGGGGGAATAAGATTTGAAGATGAAAACCAAAAAATCAAAATTTTGCATGGAAAAGGAAGGTGTCCTAATCCTTATGAGCAAATGGGAAAATGTAATTCTTGTTAAACTCACAAAATACTAACTTTATTAGATGTGTTTAGAGAGAATGAGCCCTAATAGAATTGGTAAATGGGATAAAGTTACTCTTTTTAACATAGACATATAGATAAACTTTTGGAAGAAATTTTTCTTGGACACTGTTTGATTTAATATTTAATACTTTTCTTTATGACCCCCTACATGTAGCATAATGTGACTAGGAAGACACATGGGCTCATCACCAAAGACTATACATAGGCGAGTAAGGGGCATCTCCTCCCAATGCTAATCCTACACAACAAGTGAGATGTAAAAGCTCAACACCAAATATCAATGAAGGGTGAGAGATGTGGAATTTGAATTTGATGTTGTATAAGTTTTGGATAAGGGTGTCACTTTATTTGGAATGATGTTGCCCCCAAGTCTTGGTCCCATGTGACTAGTAAGATGTAAGGGCTCATCACTAAAGACCAAGATAGGTGAGTAAAGTTACCATTTTTATTTTTCTATAGTATGCTAATGTTTTTCACTTAGAGGGAACTATAAGAGGAGACCTTATCACAGATAAGCTTCTATACTAGGTTGTGGGCTAGTATTTTATAAGTTTTGCAAGAAGATGTATGGAAAAGAGATGTATTCTGCTTGTAAGAACTAAGGTAAGAACCAATGTAATGCTAATTTTTAGAATGTTTTACATAAGATAATAGGGTGATATGAAAAATGAAATGATATGATAAGCTACATTTTAAATGTTTGTGTTATGTGAAATGACAACTAAATAATCACCAAAAATAACATCTGATATGTAAGACAAAATGTAAATAATGAAAAATGTAATGCAACGAGGGCACTATGAAATGTAAATGTAAATGGTCTACCCCCAAGTGTCAAGGTCCTTATAGACAATAAGTTTTTTTTTTTGGTTTTATAATTTTTTTGGATTTATTAGCATCTAAACCCAATGGAAGGTCATGAGATGTATAAATTTTTATTTTGGTTTCTATCACATGCCAGTTCTAGATAATCTATGTCATTCTAACTAGATTTCCTCTTCAATCTCAATTTCAGTTCTATTATTTACTTTGAATATTACTTGAACAGGATGAGGTTGTTGGGCCCACCAGAAGTTATTAGCGAACCATCTAGAGTATCATTCTCTATTAAGAAATCCTTGTTGAATAAATACATACAGATATAATTTTTTTTGGTAGAGTTTTTGGTGATTTTGGTTTTTATTGGGAAACACATTTATCAAATAGACTCACATTAATATGCCTAATAGTAAAGCTAAACTATAGAAACCTTCTCAGATTGTTTTGGATCATCATGGAGTTAGGAACCATCTCCCTATAAGGGTTACAAGCAATACTATTAAATAGTTTCAAACACCAGGGACTAATGAGTTCACCATATATACAAAAACTAATATCTCTTACACAACCACTACTAACTACCCACCAAATACTACAAAATTTAAAATAAGATAGGTTTGTGTTGATAATTCTTAATTCCTTAGCAAATCCAGAACATTTAAATTTATTGTGATGTGCATAAAATGTGAACTCGAAATCATGATCTAACTCATTATAGTGTCATGCTACTAGATTAGCATAATAAGTATGTAATAAAGGAGTTAGGATTTGTTCTTGGATTATAATCAGAAAATCATTCCATATTGTTTCTCTTCTAGTTGGCCTAATGTTTTCATTATTTTTGATATTGTCTTAATCAAACAATGAAGATTTGATTTGCTCATATATGGGTGTCTTGAAGAGGTTTCCACCATTAAGATATTTTTTATTTTGATTTCCCCCTAGAGCCTCAAAAAATGTTTTATTAAGGAGCGTTCCTTCAAAGTGGATATCTTATTAGATCTTTATAGATGTTGTAACTAATATGTCATCATGGAATAAGTCCAATGATGTATATTTTGTGGGTCCCAATTGACATGTGTAGGAAATGTGATGTTAGTATATTGGATAGGAGAAGGAAGGGTAATGCTTATGGAAGGAGATAATGTTGTATGTTCCTCACAAAGGATACCAAGGGAACTTGCATTGATTCTAAATGAAGCTTTCTCAATAATTGGAAAAGGGTCATTAACATTTTCAAACTTATTTATTGATGAAGTTGTTGTTGAGACAAGTTGAATGTTGATGTTGATGTTGAAATTTATCTTAATGTCAATTTGTATTGTAAATTATATTTGGATAATCAATTTGATTGGTTTTAAGGTGGCCATAAGGAGAGCCTGCTAAATTGCATTATCTACAAGTACCTTTTTCACTGGGCATTTGGAAATGATGGATTTAGGATGAGGATTTTTTTGGAAATGAAAAACCTTAAGTAATGAACAAAAAATATGTTATTGTCCAATGAAGGATAGGTTGTGTTTGTTGAATGAGATTTGGTCCAAGATAGGATCTTGGTCAAAAATGGGAGCTTTGTCAAAAATGGGATATTGATCAAAGATAGGTTTTTGGTTAAAGATAGGTTCCTCAACATAGATAGGCTCATCAAAAATGGATGGTAGACCATGGTTGTCAAATGTGGGTTAGTTGACTATGGATTGATTGAAAATAAGTGTGTTAAAAAGAGGCTTGTGAGAAATGGCTGGAAGGTTATAACCCTGACTTGGAAATGGAATGGCTTGATTAAGCTTAGGATAGACATCTTGGCATTCCCCCAAGCTATGAATTTCAGACATGGATATACTTGGATCTACCTTGATGTACCCTTTTTCAATCAAATCTTGGATATAAATTTTTAGTCTCATACAATATTTTGTAGAATGACATTCAATTTTGTGATAATTACAATATTTGTTAGATCTATAACACTCAGGTTTTGGGATATTTGGTTTAAGGTATTTGATGTTTGGAAATATGACTAAGTTTATAGCAACCAAGTTTTGAAATAATACATTATAAGGTTCCCCTAAAGAAGTGAATTTTAATTTAATAGGCACAATAATGTTGTTTATAGGTCCCAGAGTTTTGGATTTGTTGTAGCTTTGGGGGTGGATTGATATTAGATGGTAAGGGTGATAAAATTGGATTCCCTTTGCTAGTGTAATGAGGGATGTTGGAATTAAGACTGTAACAAGTGGATGGGGGACTTGTTTGATTTTGTAAAATAGGGTCACTAGTGATAGGATGATTTTGATGTGGAAGGTTTTGGGATTACCTAGTAATGAAGTGAGCTAGAGAGGTAGCTTAGTCTTTGAAGGATGGATTTGTTGGATCTGTGTTAGAGGTGAAAGTATTTGGATTTTGTGGATTTATAAAGGTAGATGGATTTTTGAAGGTTGATAGACTTGATGTTTATGGATTCATTTTGAAGGGGTGATTTATATTTGTGAAGTTAATCAAATATGAATTTTTTGGGTTTGTGAACAAATGTGGATTTGATGTAGTTTGGTTCAAGTTTGGAAATGGTTTGGATGTAAAATCAAATGGTTGATTTTGATAAATGTAGAAAGGTTATTTTTGATGGGTATAGGAGTTGAAGGGTTGATTTGGATGGAATATATTTGGATTTGATTGAATTAGGGTTAGATTTTTGGATGGGTTTTGGTTCAAGTAAATATTTGAAAGTGGCGATGAGGGTGCACCAAAAGTTTGGTTTAGACTTATGCTAAGGTTAGAACTATATGGATCTATAAACGTATTTTGATTTGTGATTGGTGACTTTTGATTTATAGGTAGTGTATAACTTGTAAAATAATTCAAATAATTTTGACTTCCAAAGTGTAAAAATTGATTTGATGTTGTCCCTAAAGTAAAATTTTAATGTTGATATATGAGTAAACATGAATGGGTATTCAAGTTAGAAATTGATGGATTGATGTTTAAGTTAGATTGGTCGATTGGTAAACTTCAATGACTTTTCAAGTTTAGATTTAATTGATTGATGATGTTGATTTAAATACATGTTTGAATAAAAATTGGTTAGATAAAACCCTAGGTTAAGACAAAGATTATTTGGATTTGGATTTGTGACCAAATCAATCAAGGGATTAATAAAAATCACCGTGTGCCTTGTAATGGATGGCGTTTATTAAGGGAAAAAAATGATTGACTCAATAAATGAAAAAGACTTTAAACTAGACTCTAGTAAAGCAAAATACTAAAGTGACTAAAAGTTTTATTTCTAACTAAATGCTTTTGAATGTTAGGCAAGTTTAGCTTTAAGATTTTTGATACCTTTAAGATTCAAAAGGACTTCATTTTCAATCAAGAAAAATGAACCATGTGGTAAACAAGAGGAAACATCAAACAAATTTTTATTCTAAACAGTCAAGTAATTGCACATAAAAGGTGAAAAATCAGGATAAGGGTTGTGAACAACTTTTTGGCCTTTCGATGTCACTAACTTATTTGTACTCTCATATATAGCCTAGTATTTAAATAAACTAACCATGGAGGATCCTATCATTCCCATGGCCCAATGAGTCTAGTTTTGAGGGAGTGTATAAAGTAGCTTCTCGATGCTAAATGTTAATTGATGCACCAAAGTCAAATGGAAAAAGAGGATCTCCTAGGATTAAGGTTTAAACAAGATTATCGAAGGGGTACAATCATGGAATAAATAGATAAAGAGAATGCACACTATTGGGTCTTATCCCATAATGCCCAACGTAGTCATAGGGGTCTCAATGTGTTAATAATTGATGATATCATATTTTGAGGCAACTATTGAAACCCTAGGTATTAAAGTATGAAATACCTTCACATCATGATGTGATTAAAACACACAACCACTTAAGCAATTGAAATAGATATATCTTGATTTATATATCCCACTAGTAAATGGAGTTTGGCCTATTACATGGTGGTGAAATCCATGGTCAATAAAGCCCCTAGATAAAGAAATAAAAATTAAATGTTTGTTTCTGATTTCTAAGTATCATTACCAATGTGATACCAAGGAAAGAGCACAAGTGAACACCACTTGGGTAATATAAAAAATTATAGAATTGTTTCTGATTATCGAGTATTATCACCAATGTGATGCCAAGGGAAGAGCATATGTAATTTCCACAATTACAAATAAATAAATTGAAATGAAATATGATGTAATTACTAAAAAATTTGAAAAATGAAATTGAAATCATTAGTAAAATAAAATAAATTGGTTTTTTATTTAGCACTTATCCCACCGGGTATGCCAAAATGTATGAACTAAATCTAAAAATGCTAAGCAATCAACTAATTATGCAATCTTAATATAAGCTAAATTAAACCTAAGAGAGAAACAAAACAAAAACAATAAACACAAACTTATACCTTAAATATGCAAGTTTTATTCATTGTGATGTAAACTTGATTTGCTCTTCAATAATGTGGTTGCTCACTCTTCCAATGCAAAGGATAATGGGTAGTGTTTTGGTGCAAAAAGGGTTTTTAGATGCTTTGATTCTCTTGTAAATTGAATAGCACTTCATTAGAATAAGTCAATTTGGATGAAAATGATGGTTTTCATGTTTATTTATAGTTTTCTAGAAGAAGATCCAACATGGAGGATTATTTGGATTTCTTAAATGATCCAAATAATCAATGGTAGCTAATGAGTCCTCACCCATGAGGATGATGACCATTTCAAATGGTTGAGAGAAGTATGGGAATGGTTAGCTGAGTCAGCAGGAATGAGTCAAACTTTTTGACAACTCAGGGGATGACTCAAAAGAGGTTTAGGAAGTTATGGGTTTGGTTGGGATGAGCCAACATGTGAGGGAGAATAAGGTGGAAGATGTTGGGTGAGGTGTAAAATTTGGATTTTATATTTAAGTAAGAATTTAAAAGTGTGCACAATTGATTAATTTGATTTATTCAATTATTTGATTTTGGAGGGAAATGTCAAGAATTATATTAAGAAGAATTATTAATAGGTTTTAGGTGAATTTCAACATGAAATATAATTTAGGTGTCTACACCCTACCATTTTCCATACCTTGTCACTTGGGGAAAACCCTATTACTATTATATCCAGTTATCATAAAATAATATGAGCTTGATGAACCGATGAACACAATACATCTCAAGCATTATTTCTATTGAGAGAACCAAGGTATTATCTATGAGTATCATTTATATTATACCGTAATATATCCTTACTTTTTTCATACCATATATTTTTCTTTCCATACCTTCCCTATTGGCCAAAGTTGTTTACCATCCTTTACCCACCCCTTTTGACCTTGGTTCTAATCCAGTAATACTTTGGCCACCTTCAAAGATTGGATTCAGATGAAGTTTCAGTGGTTGATTTAGTATGGTAATGCATTGACTACATATTTATCCACATGAGGCAGTATCTTGGGGCAGTGTGATAGTGGTTTGGAAATTGCATTCTTCATTATTGTCATGATATATCTCATTACTAATGCTACTAATAATAACCTCATTTGGGGAAATTAATATCACTTATTTGAGTCATTGTTTCTTAATTATAACCACCTTTGGGAAAATTAGAAACTACCCCATTTTATCTCCATTTTCACATCATTATTATACACTTTGCCATTTGGCTTTCTTGCTCTTTACCTCACATTACCATCCTTTCGTACCTTGCCATACCTTTGAACTATAGTGACTTGATATCTCATTCAGGACTATGTAGGCAATGCTTGATTTACATTGAGGCCAACTCAGTCACCCCTTTCCCATGCTCTCATTATTTTACAAGCAATCTAAGTTTGAATGCTCTCGCTATTTTATGAGAAACCTAAAGAATGCTCTCACTATTTTTTGAGCACCCTAAGATACACTCTCACCATATTATGAGCACTTCAAGTTTGAACACTTTTTCCATTTTGTGAGCATTTTAAGTTTGAACCTTCTCACCATTTTATAATCATATTTAAGCTACACACTCACCATTTTATGAGTTAACCCATTTTATGTCTCGTAATTATTGAGTTAAGATGCCTATAAATACCAAAAACACACCCACATTCAACATTGGACCATTTAAATTGTATCCTTGCCACTCAGTACTATATCTCCTAGTTGGCAGGTATACCTAAAGCATTTTCATGGCTTTTATCATGACCATTTTCATTTTTTTATTCCATTTTATGATAGTATTTCATCTCATTCCTAGGAAAACATTTATCCTAAAGTCCAGGTTGGACCTTGTGTCCATGGGACTATGTAGGTAGCGTCTAATTACCTAGTGCATTTGAAATTAGCTTGTCCTATTTCAGTGATTGATTTTACTCACCGTTCTCTTAGATCATTCATTCCTCTAGGTCTGTCTCCAAAATGCTCTCACCATTTTTTGAAATTTATTTACACTCTTACCATTTTGAGTAAATATTGCCAATGCTCTCATCATTTTACAAGCTCATTCTCATTCCAAGCCTTAGATGTAGTAGACATTATGAATGACCAATTTAATTTATTTATGGATACTCATCTTTTACCTTTTAGTGTGGTTTTATCCTAAACCATACTCTCATGCTTTCATGATTTGTTTGTGTATCTGCTTTCATAATTGAGAACGTCATCCCCCTTTTTTCTTATGCACTCACCATTTTGTGAGACCATTCTTATTTTCCTCTATAATTTAATCATCATTTTTTATTCTATCCCATATCTTGGGAGAACTACATTGAGCCTAAAATTTACGTTGGATCTTATTTCCATAGAACTATTTAGGCAGCATCCACTTTCTTAGTGCATTTGGAGTCAGCTCGGCTACCCCTTCCTTTTCTTTTATTCCCTGCTTTTTATTTATTTGTGTTATTATCTCATATAGCCTAGGGGAAATTATTGTCATCTTGTTTGTGTTGTTGCTCCCTATACCCTAGGGGTAACCGTTTGCCATTTCACCCTTTCTTGATATTCCCAATAGCCTAAGGGCAACATTGTGCCCTATGTTCTTGTGTTGTTTTACCAGTGTCATTGATACCTAGCTTAGGGTTCACCCTATCATCAAGATTAACACCTCTATTACACATGCATGAATAATTTGTATTTTATTTGTAGTAACATTATCATTAACCATTGTTTGTATATTACCATTTGTTTTGTTTGGTTTGTTTGTTTACCTTTGTGTATTTAGAATAGTTTATTTATTGCACTTTTATTTGCTTTGAATTGTTTATTTGTTTCATTTTTTGGTTTTATTTATTTATGGCCTTGTTTGTTTGTTTATTTATCTATTTATTTATTTAATATTTTTATTCTATTTGTTTTATATGTTTTGTTTGTTTGTTTGTTTAGTTTTGTGTTTTCTATTTGAGTCTTATTTCTCTTGCCTTATTTCTTTATTTTTGTTTATTAGTGTTTTGTTATTTCTTTATTTTTATTTATTGGTGTTTTTTCATTTGTTTAATTTTCTTTATTGGTGTTTTGTTGTTTCTTTATTGGTTTTTTATTAGTGTTTTATTTTGTTTGTTTTTTTGTTTTATTTTTATTTGCCTTTCTATTTCTCGGTTGCCATAGGATTTTTATACTTTATTTACACTTGAGTCTTCATTACCTATATCTTGTACTTGAGTTGTGAATTAGTGTATGTTCTTAACTTAGTTTATTACACTATATTTACTTGGGATTGGATTGTTCATATCTTACACCTAAATGATTTGTACTTGTGTTTAAACTAAGTTTTCCATGCTTTGGATACACATTGTTATTATAGTTGTCTATAACTATGATACATATTATCACAAGCTACAACAAAAATTAGGCCAAAGGATCTATCAAACAATGTAACAGGTAGTACTTCTCCTTGTTCACACCTAGAAAATCTCAGACCTACCCAAACACTAGCCAATGCAGAGTAATTAAATCATAACTAAATAGTAATCCTACTAGTTATGACATGCATATCCATAGTAGTAGGTAGCCCAAATTCAGGTATATCCTCTATGTTATATTATTGTTACTCCATAAGTATAGATTTAGTAAGTAATCCCCCTTTCCTAATTTACCATACTGGGGTGAATCATGTAGACCTTCCTTGATCATATTCGCCCTACTGGGGCAAAGATAAATTGTCTCTCATTTACATCCACCCTACTGGTGCATTTTCATTGTGTTGATGATCATAACCACCTTTGGGCATATCATTATTTTCTTTCGTCTACCCTACTGGGGTACCTCACTATGCCAATGATTATAAATTCCTTTGGGAAAATTATTATTCTCATCCATATGCCCTACTGGGGCACCTCATTATGTCACTAATTCTAATCACCTTTTGGCAAATTAGATTTCCACCCCCATTACCTATAGGTCACATAATTTCCTTCTTTTTGAGGGATTGTTCATTAACTTTATTTGTTATTTGATCCCTCGAGGGGGCATCTAGGGCTCATCCATCGCCCCGTAGGGCATTGACCAAGGCATTAATAACTTTATCATTATTTGAGAAAATATTAATATTCTTGTGTCTTGTAATGCCTTACAAAATAAGGGGAAAATGTAGACACCTCATTTTGGCCACAATCATGTTCCAACCAAAATTTAGATTGTTTTCTACTAAAATGTGTAAATTAAGCCTAGAAATCATTGAATGTCCCAATTTCATCCACGTATCAAACACTAGTACCTAGAACTGTGTTGAGGCATCCCTGTTTAGGATATTATCTTATATATAATAATAACCTCTCATGAATTTATCTCTAGTCAAATTGAAACCTAGTAAATTAAAATATTGGCCTTTAGACCCATTTAGTGAGGCACTTAAACAAATCCTAAAATACAAAAATGTTAAGTAAAACAAATTAACTAAGAAAACCTAATTAAATGCTTAAGTGAAATTTTTATGTGTAATTAGTGAATATTAATTTTGTAAAAATAAAGTTCCAATAAAATTGAGGTCATGATGATGTCATCATACGCCAAGTCAAGGAATTGAAAATATTTTCATTAAAGCCTTAACTTTAGAAATGGAGAGCCATGATTAATAAATAGGATCTCTACCCCAAATATTAATTGCTTGTCACCTCTTTAACTTAACTAGGGTTAAAATAGTTCTAAATGTGATTAAATTTAACCTAAATACACTTAGGCTAGAGTTAGTTAGAGAACCTATAAATACAAGTGCCAAGGCCATTCTAAAACAAGCTCTCAAGCCAAAGTTATAATGTTAAATTATTAAGAGACAAAGCTTTATTGTAATGTTATAATGAAAAATTATTGATAGATTGTTATATCTTGTCAAAGCCAAGCCAAACATTGCCAAAGTGACAAGAATAAATGATGTAAGGAGCACCATTGTCAAAGACTCTTTGAGCACATGACCGAACACATTCCTCTAAGGACAACGTGCAACTCTTGCTCATAAATAATGTGAAGAATACTTATTTTGTCTTCTTTTGTTTGTTACTTTCATTGTTCTCTTGATCCTTGAGTGGCTAGACTTGAGGTGTTAGATTTATTTGTGTTTTTATTGAGGTTTATCATATGAACACATGACTAACTCCTCTCTTGGATTCCTATCTCATAGCTACAACTCTCATGTTAGAGAGATAACAACCAACAACTGATTTTGTAATCAACTATCTTAAAGAGCTCATCTTCACTAGGTTGGGAATTCAAATTACTCTGGTATGTGACAATTCTCATGCTTATTCTTCTATGTAGTTTATAGTATGGGCAAAGGTAATCATTACACCTTTTTTTAGTTATCATTCACGAAATAATAATTGTAATGTTAAATTTACCAATGGGAATTTATTTAATCTAAGTGAAAAATCATAGACAAGAGCCTTTGGGATAGTCCTCATGAGAGAAAATGACACCACCATCTTAAATATCAATGCCCCTACTAAGGACTTGTACATAGATTCTTTATTTTAGCTATGTTTATTGTTTTACTTTCATTATTTATTTAGTTTATCTTGTTGTTTTGTTGTTTACATAGGTCTATCCTTTATAGTTACCTCTATTTTTTGTATGGTCATGTTTGTTTTAAATATCATTTGGGTACCTTGGTGATTATAGAAAAGATAAATAGGTTTTATCACATCTGGTTTCCTCTACAAACTAATTAAGCATTAAATGATGGATTACGAGACTAATTATTAGTAGTGTTGATATTTATTCATGAGTTAGAATTGCATATGTTGTTTGAGTGATAATTATATTACTTGTTTCATGATCAGTATCTAGATAAATAGTTGTTGCATATGTCTTATTCTGATTTATGATCAAATTCACTGATTTCATTAGCAATTTTCTTGCATTTAGCAATTTATTTATGGCTATATGTTGATGATTATTATGATTTTGGAATAACTATTCATTCATTTGATTGAGATGGTTGCAATACTATTCCACCCTCACAGACAGTACAGAGGGAGAGTATCATCAGAGAGGGGGGGTACAAATACTAGCAATGGGGGTGGAGAGAGCTCTACCAAACCCATGCACACAGCACATTTGGTTATTTAAGTGAAATAAATGTTACTTGCATTATTTTCTTGGTAACAACTGAGTCTTTTTTGCTTTGATTTAATTATGTGACTTGATTTACACATGTATGTTGAACCCCTATTGTGTTGTTTTGATTCTCATTTCATTATATCTAGTAAGAATGAGTATATTGATCTAATTGAATTGCTTATGCATTCACTTAGCTAGTCACATTATGATTTTTTGATATAGTTTTGATTATGTTAGGTTGTTTGATTTATCTCATTCAACTATGCCTTTATAACCATGTATGTGATTTTGGTTATTTGAGATTGAATGCATTTACCTTGTTTAGTTGCTTGACTAACTTGATTTGGTGGTTATTTTCCATTCTTGGAGACATTACATAAGGTCTAAAGGAGGTAAAATACCATCAAAAATTAAATTGTTTAAAAAAACTTTGAAACTTTAGACATTATAATCTATAAGGTTTGTGTGTTATTAAAATTGGTGTATGTTGTATGCTAACAATTTAATTTGGTGGCTTAATGACCCCAAGAGCAAATAAATTAAAGGAATAAACCTTGAAACTTTAATATCTAGTGTAGCTTGGCAAATGTCATGGATTAAAAAGGTGATAATAATTGGGTTTTTATTCGAGAATATTCTAGATGTTGTAATACTTCGTTGACAATGCAAAATTGGTAAAATTTAATCAATTAGGGTTCTTATTGATTATTTGTGATGATAGCAAAAGTTGACTTGTCATTTTTTTGGGAAACATGGGGGTTTCCAAGTGGTTGGCATGCTAAATACAGAGCTTAGAACTACTAGTTAACAACATTAGGAAGGTTATGGTGCATTTACGAACATGATTTGCATGATGGAGATATCAATAGGGATTTTAAAGAGAAATTTTGTCATGTAAGATGTGCACGAATGGTGGAAAAGGGAATAAAGAAAAGAAAGGGGGACTACAAACGAAATGAGAGAAAACAATCTCTTAATGAGGAGGACAAAGACTACCCAAATTTGCAATCAAATGTTGGTCATTCTTAACTACGCAAGTAATATTGAATTTTGTGCATAAAAAAAATAAGCATTCATTATAGTCTAGATTTATTTGGGAACTATTGAATAAAAGCTTGGTGTAGAAATTTATTTTTGGTCAGTTGCATATTTTTGGTAGGTTTCTTTATGGAATTAGAAAATCACATTTATATATCTAGGGATGGAATTTTATTCCATCCCCAAGCCGATAAAAGTTATATTGAGCCTCTTTTCTTTATTAAACTTGGAAATTTTTGGATTATAATTTGCATAGAGTCTTTTGACCTCTCTCGAGGGTTTGTTGGGAAAATTTTGTGTATAGTTTTAATGAAGAGATTCATGATGTCCTCTTCCCACCTATAGAAGCCATTCTTAGAAGGGATTATTGAAAATCGGAAACCATTTTTAGTAGTTTTGATGGACTATTAGTTATTTATAATTTTGTACTGTTCATTTTATTTTTATACCTTATTTAGAGAAAGTCATCGAATAAGTATAGTGTTAAAACACACACACACACATAGGTATATGTTTATACACACACACACACACACACACACACATATACATATACATATATAATGTAATTATTTCATTGAAACTTGACCATGTGGAATTATAAGTTTGTTGGGCTATGTGACTGGTTGGGTTTTTGGAACTTATTGTAGTTGTTTTAATAAGTAGATATACACTTGTATATATGGAGAAAGTAAAAAATGATTGTATTTATTATATGGATAAAATTATTAAGCTTGGACATGAGCTTGATCTATTCTAGGAAAGTTAGTGGTTGCAGGTATTGATAAGTTTATCCAAGGACTGCTTATACAACTGTAGTAAATGTCTTAGTTCCTTTATAACCTAGTTATTTGGGTTGATTCACATTAAGTGATGTAGCAATTTGAGCTCATTATTTTTGGATATTTTTAAAAACACAAATAAGATTCTATTTGTATGTATACATAAGGATAAAGTTGATTGTTAGGAAAAGAATGGATGGTAGTTTATGTTAAGGTAGAAACATATTATGGAATAAATATACAATCATAATTATATATTGATAAATACATATGATATGCAATTGTAAGTGACAAATGGAATCTGAAAGGAAAATATAGAAAAGAAAATGTTTAGATATGCAAGTGAGGACAAATGTTCTTGGTTTGTTGATTTGTAACCAACATATAGAGCCTACTTAGGAGTATGTTGTATCATTTTCAAATTTTGTAATATGCATAATGACTCTTTTTATGAGTGACGATAGGGTAGATTATATTATAAGATATGAATGCAATATAGTCTTATTTTATTAATATCTTATTTTACAATATGATATAATGAAATGCATAAGGTAACTATGAGTTATTAATATATGCATGGTTCAGATATTGTAATATTTGTAATGACCCTTATTTATATGTGAATAAATAGATCAAATTTTATATATATGATTAGACTATATCCCTATATCAATATGAGGTTTTTCGAAATGATAGTATGTGATGGAATGTGAAGGAAGAAATGCATGAGGGAAACTTAAATATCTAATCATGTTATGAACTATCATGAGGTTCATTTGATTAAATGGATAACTAAGTTTATATTACCTCTTATACCAATAAGTTATGCTTGAGAGATCATAAATACCAAGAAAATGATCTCTCTCTCTCTCTCTCTCTCTCTCTCTCTCTCTCTCTCTCTCTCTCTCTCTCTCTCTCTCTCTCTCTCTCTCTCTCTCTCTCTCTCTCTCTCTCTCTCCACACACACACACACACATTGTGAGATTTATAGGCCCCAAGGTAATGTTTTCAAAAAATTGTGGTTCATGATGTATATATATTATGTAACTATATGCAAATAGATTTTGTTGGGCTAATTTCTTATCTATACCTTTTCCCTAGGCATGTGTTGGAGTGAATAGTACCCAAAAGCTGGCATATTGGCATTTCACACAAGACTTAAAGTCTTGTGCACTCACCTGAAGCATGTGCCAAGATACTAGTTTCCATGGGTTTTGTTTTGTAGAGGCATACTTATCATACATTGGTGCTTCAACAATACATTATTCAATGACTAAATAGAAAAAGAGATACACAAATATGGACCTAGGTTTCATTAAGTGAACAAACATGATTAAAATAACCATTGCCATAATATTTATAGCACTCATACTCAAGTTTAGATAACAAATATTCTATTAATTATATATAAACTAGATCCATAAGTTACATAACATAAGTATAGGCAACTCAGTGATACAAAATAACAATAAACTACATTGCATTGTCAAATTACAATGATTTCCTTGATTATGTTATTCACCAACAATCAATCATTGTACAATAATGATAAACAACATTACAAATCTCTTCATAAGGGTATTTATACTTGGTTCTCCCTAACCAAGTTATTACAACAATTATGACACTTCTAGTGACTAGCTAATGATCTCTAGTGAACTGAGAGTCGTGGTAGTAGTCTACTTTATTTTCCTAAGGACTTGCGCCTTTGCACCCCTATATTCCCATTTGGTGTTGGATCCTCATTGTCAAGTGTCTATATTCATGTGGGTTGGTGCCAAAATCATGTGTGATTAAAGTTTGTTATGTACTTGAGAATCACTCATAATCTATTTTGCCACTTCATGCTCCCCAAGTCTTTTTTTGATATTCCTAGCCCTTCGCTCTTAGGTTCTCCATTTATAATGCTTCCCTTTTGACTGGGTCTTCTTGTACCATGATCTCTTGCATCATGGTCTTCTTTACTTGTATACCTTTCATGTTGTGCTCCTTTCATGCCATTCTTGTTCTACATTGTTACTAAAATACTTAGCCAAAATTTAGTGTCTAACATCACCCCACACTATGCTCTTAGTCCATCCTGAACTAAGCAACAGTTTCAAATTTAACCAAAAATTTAGGACCAACCTATTTGATCTTATTTTTAACACCTTCCAAATGTGACAAGGTGTCGAGTAGCTTTGTTGTTATTTCCTCAATGGCCACTTTCAACTTTTTGGTCTCCTTGAGTTGGTTAGGACACTCGCTTGCCTTATTAACCAATCGTTCAAGGGATATGGAAGCATCCATTTGAACGTAAAGTGCAGTGACCTCAGCTACAACATGTCCTCATAAAACCATAAATTTAGAATTTATTTGATGTTAATGCACAATTATTATTTCTTTTATAGTTTTGACGTCTTTAAATGACTTCATGCGCTTAGCACAATCTTTTATTAACATGGTTGCATTAGCCAATTATTGATTCTAAAGCTCTTATAATTGGATCCGAGTTTCCAAAAAAAAATTAGATCATGCCAGCTTCTCAAAAATCCCATATAAGATGGGAATAACTTCAATTACTTTATGCAAGGCATGTTTACACACTCCCACCACCTTAGAAAACTATTCGGTTGTCTATATTGTTTCATCTCTTGGCATACGTTGTTCTTTGCATCATTTCAATAAGAGGTCCATAAGGGTCTCTAGCTTGTCAATAGCCTCACCCTCTAAAGAGACTCCATCCACTAAAATTAGGTCTTGGATCAATATAGCCTTACAAATATTCAATTTTCTGACCTTGGCTACTATTGCGACCTTTAGCCGGCATTTTAGCTCAGTTACTTCCTCTTTGAGTTTATCTCAGGTGATGACTTCTTTATCAAACATTTCCACCACCCTACCATGATTTTGTTCAACCCATTGTGCATCAGATTTTGCAATCACATTTTCCCACACTACCTTAGAGGCCAATTTTAGGAGTGTCGCACTAGCTTATAAAGGAGAAAGATGATGGGGATTAACCCAAAGGAGTGTGGGAAGTGTCATTGTTTATGAATATAATACAAGGATATTGAAAGGCATCAAAATGGCATTCTTCATTTTACATGTCAAGGAAAAATAACATCTCATGTCAGGTGTGAACATAATCACCTTTTAGATCAAAATGGGAATACAAATATAGCATTTTGTTAGGGATACCTATCTGGTATTGGGCACGTAGGTTGGTAGCTGCATCTAACACTTGTGGTTTCATGGAGTCAACTGGTTATTTCCCTTTGATTGGATCTAGCTCACGTATCTTAACATCTTATCATGATCTAGTGATGTGGTGCTAATGTTGAAGCCATATAATTTTTCTACTTAAGATCCATCCCTCTCTTCACCAAGTGTATCTTCAATCTCCAATTATACCTCCTCAACGGTGGTCTCTTCCTCTTGCATCAGTGAGAGTGTCTTTTTTGAATCAGTCTCTTTTTACTCTTTTATCATCCCCATGGTCCCTTCTAGTAATTCTTTTGGCTCCTCCTTATCATCATCCTTAAGCTCTTTTATTTCTTGTTCCAAAGGAATAGTTTGTATTGTTGGCACTAAGCCTTTTGGTTGAATTACTAGTGGCTCTTGTCTTGGTGGAGAATCCCTCTCTGGTGGTAATGTCTCCTTAGGTGGTGAATCCCTCTTTGGTGGTTCTTAGGTAGTCCTTTGCCTTTTTAATGGTTTTGGTTGAGAACTTGTGTTGGCATCATGCCTGGTATGCTTCTTCTTCCTACCAAGTGGTGGCATTGGGAGAAGTTTCTCTTTCTTATGCTCTAATCTCTCTGAAGCTTTATTCCTAAGTTTAAACATATAAAAGAGAGTATGAATTGAATCCCCAACCAAGGTTGGATGAACCTTGATGTTAGTTATATCAAATTCATTATTTTCTCTATATAGTTTCTTTCTAGGGTATCCATACATCTTGCAGAGAGTGTGAGTCTCTGAGTCAATTTGTTCTACTTCAAGTTGTATTGGTTTCACATTGTATATGTGGTTGATAGAATTCACAAAGTATTGCACCATGAAAGTATAAGGAAGCTTTAACAAAATAGAGAGTTCTCCATATGGGGCCATCCTGATACACACAAAATTAAAATGTTGCTTAATAGCAAATTTGGCTTGATCACAAACCTATGTAGGTAAGTCCTTTGGGATGTGTTATTCATTCCCAAAGGATTCCTTCATTATATCATATCATGACTTCATTTTAATTTTATAAGTCAGGGTAATATGACCAAGGCAAGTGAATGCCTTGTACCGCTATGTATGGGACCTATTTTTAGGTAGGTATACCCACTTAAATTCTCTTGAGGTTTAATCAGGTACACTAATTTCATCAAACACCATTAGTAATAGGAATATACCCCAAGGAAACCTATGGTTGGGCATGCAGTGAGCCTTCTCTATGTTTGTCATAATTTTATTGGCAAAATACATCACCTAGTTATACTTTAGGCCCTCAATGACTTGGTGTGCCACATATAAGTAGGGTATGTCCACCTCCTTCCATCGATCATTATCACCAACCTTTGTCATGATAATACACAATACTAATCAGAGGGTAGGATCTTGTAGGTTATTTATATGCATAGTGTGGCCGTGTTTCTGATATTTTAACACTGTGGTTATATTTTCTATCTCTATTGAGTCCTCTAAATCAAAATCAAGGTATATACCAAAGCACTACAATCCTGACACCTTGCTAACTCTTTTAGTCATGATTTTCATCTGGTACCTAGGACAGATGATATAATTCTCATGCATGCACAAAAGTAGAAACTTTGACTACCTCTATAGGTTTTTCAAAATAGGAGAGATTGAAAAGTTGAAAGAACCCAACAGATTCTAAGTCATTGAAGATCTTCAAATCATAGACCAATTCACTCCTGATGTTTTGGAGCTCAACTATGTAATCATCTTGTAGATGAACTTTGTTCCCATGTTGTCAATGGTTGTAATCTAAGATAGTGTAAGTGGGCACATTAGATACCTATTTTTTACATGCAACACCATCTTTAGGTACTACATCTCCTTGATTAACAAGGTGGAGGTGGAGGTACTTGATATTTATTCTTAGTTTAGCGTGTCATTCCTATTCCTTTACCTTTCGCATGTTTGCCTTGTTTTTCATATTTTCCTCCCTAATTAACATTATTTCCCCACCAACACTTAGTTCTTCTTTAGGAATGACTAGTAGTGGCTCATTTTGTTGGGCCTTTTTCTTGGGTTGTATCATCCATCATGGAACCTAAAGGTTGAGGCATGGTCATCTAATGTTCTCAAATGAATACATTCTTATTGATGTAGGTATCTTGACTCTCTTACTTTGATAACCATTAGTGACGAATGTTGATCTCTATAACCTACAACTCAAGAAATCCTCCATGTTCTTTTATTCTAGCTAGCTCTAGCTATTTGTTTAAGTGTGAACACACTTTCAATTATCAGTGAACAACAAGAAATTGGTACTTTGCATATAAATAGAATAGCTTGAATTTGTTTATTTGCTCTTCATATTTGTAAAATCATAATTGTAACAATGGTAAAATGTGAAATGAACCACCTTATGCCTTTTTATAGGTTCAAGGAGGTAACTTGCATTTATTACAGCCATCTCTTTGACCATCACTTAATGTAATAAATGTAATTAATGGTATTTCCATGATGTGATGTTGGCACACTTGCCATTACCACTACCTATTTGTATTAATGGCATCTCTTATCTTGCACTTTTCTCAAATTACATGATAGTTGTAGGAGAATTTAAATATTCATACCAAAGGCAAAAATCATTATTTACCTAGGTGAGCTTATGGTTATGCACCACATCCTATGTAACATTTGTCCTTATACACCTTTGCTTGTACATCTTTTTATCCTTCTGTATCCCAATAGACCATATCCTGGCACTTACAGTAACACCCCACACTAATTGTGCTTCATGGCCCTCCATGAGATCACAAGTATCAAATTGAAAATGATGATAAAAATATAAAAGGGTGTGCAACTAAGGCAACACTTTATTGAAAACAAGAAATCCTAAACTAATGGCATATGTTTTATTGGTATAAACAATAAGAACTCAAGCAAAAAAATACATCCATGGCCAATTACCATTGTAATGACCAAGAAGAAATTGGCCATTCAATAGTTTCAAGCAACATGTGCTGGTAGGATGAATATTGTGAACAATAAAGGGACCATCCTAGTGAACATGGAGATTTTTGGAGTGGTGTTCTAACTTGGAGTCATAGAGTAAGACTTGCATTCTAGGTGTAAAAGTTTTATGTTTGAGGTGGTGATCATGCCATGCCTTTTGTTTACATTTCTCCACATCCTAACTCTAATGAGAGAGAAAATGAGCTTCATCTAATTGTAACAAGGTTTATAGGTATGCTTTCAATGATGGTTCATCATCTAGCCACCCTATGCACATAATACAAAGATAGGGAATTGAGAACTCTACTAGAAGAACTACCTCTGTGTTGAATACAAGATTGAATAGCATACTTTTGTTGAGGAACTTGTAAGTGGTCAAATAGGCCCAAAGAATTATAGACACCTGATCATCCCAATTAGTGTGTCCAATATTACATGTCTTTGTTAAGGTGGTGCCCAAGATTTTGTTGAATTACTCAGTAGTATCATTTACCTAGGCATGATATGTCATGGTCTTATGGTGAACAATCATGAACTTAGCTAATAATCCTTAGATAGTCTCATTAAAGAAGTGAGTACCATAGTCACTAGTAAAACTCAATGGACAACCAAACCTTATAATAATATGTTCCCAGATGAAGCACTCAATAATAACCAAAGTATAATACCATGTTGGCATAGATTCATCCCAATAGGTGAGATAATTAGTTGTCATGATAACATATCATGAACCAATATGCCATTCAACTAGGTTGATGGGGCCAACAAAGTCAATGGCCCATTTCTCAAATGGTTCCTATGACATAATAGGATGTAATGGCATTACATCTTGGCAATTAGGTTTCCACATGCACTAGAAAATGTCACAGTGATGTGCATAAAGCTTTGCATATTTAAAAAGTGTCAGCCACCCCATGCACTGGAAAATGTCACAATGATGTGTATAAAGCTGTGCATCTTGGAAAAGTGTAGGCCACCATAAACTAGATAAGAGTACTTTGCACATAGTATCCTCACTGGCATAATTTCCTCTATAAATACCTTCATAGACTTTGTGAAGCACATCAAGGTGCTCATGTTTCATAACACATCATCGAAGCACTTCATCTCAACCAAGCTTATATATGTCTCCTATGATGAGCTAGAAATGAGTAGCACAAATGGTTAGTTGCTTCTTAGCCTATGTACTTAAATGATTTAGAGTTACACCAGTAGTTAAAAATATTTCCATGTCTTATAACTCCTCAAGAATGTGTGAGACATGAAATAGTCGCATGTTAGGCAGGTCATCCTTGATGGCACATGTTAGTTTACCAAAATCAATTCTTGAGAGATAATCAGGACTACAATTGGCCTTGTCAAGATTTATAATGATAGATAATTATAACTCCTAGAATAAAATGATCCAACAATAAATGAGACCATGCAAAATGGGTTTGTTAACCAGATACTTCAGTGTTTCATGGCCTATGAAAAACACAAAATGAGTTACCAATAGATATCATAAGAATTTTTGTAGAGTATAGACCATAGACAGTTCCTTGTGCTTCATGTTGGTATAGTTCATTTTAGCCAGAGTAAGCTTTCTACTTGCAAAGTAGATAAGGTGATCTAGATGACCCTCTCTAAGTTGTGCAAGTATTACATTGACTACCATGCCAAAAGCATTAACATGGACATGGAATGGTTTAGTCCAATAAGAAAACTAGAAAATCTATGTAGTGATAAGCTTATCTTTGAAAAATACAAAGGCTTTTTGACATGATCAAGTCCAAATGAAATAGTCATTTTGTTTCAAGAGCTCCTCTAGAGGGGTTTCAATATTTGCATATCCCCAAATAAATTTATTATGGTACATAGTATGATCGAGAAAGGTGTGAATCTCTCATTGGGTAGTTGGTGTTGGCAGATGGAGGATGATGGATATCTTAGTGGGGTCCACTAGAAGTCCATTTTGGAATATAATGTGACCAAATACAATGTTAAATGGAGTAGTAAAAAGATACTTCTTCAAGTTGAGAGAGATTTGAAGCATCCTGTAATGCTCAAGCATAATCTTGAGACTAGAATGGTGATCTTTCACCAAGCTATATACAGTCCAATCATCCAAATAAACCTAAAAGAACTTATGGATGAAGTCCTTAAAGGCCTCAATGGCTATTCTAAAGAATATAATGGATGTGTTCTTTAACCTAAATAGCATGATAGTATATGCAAAAGACCCCCACTAAGTAGTAAATGTAGTCTTGTGTCTGTCCTCATTTGTGATTTGGACTTGATGGTATCCTGAGAAACCATCTATGAAAGTATAAATTTCACATCTTATGACACCTTCGAGGATTTATTTAGTGAAAGGCATCGAGAAAGAACCATTAATGCAAGATGCATTAACCTATAGGCTACACAAATCTTGATGCACCCATATTTTTTAATGCTTATCACCATAGGGGTGACCCACTTGAATTCATCAATAGAAGTAATAAATTCAACATGTAACATATTGTCATTTTATTATTTAACCCATGCACATAAATATGGTCATTTCTTGATTAGGTGAGCACCTTCAACTAGTTTGATATGCATTTTACCCAATGATGGGTAAACACCCTTCATCTCACTATAATTCATGGGGAAAACATCTTAATATTTCCTCAATCACTTGAACACTTTTAAAATTTTAGTATCAAACCAGTAATTTCCCATAGTAGCCATCTTTGGTGCATCCTCCATGCTAATGTTTCATTGTATGGTTTGAAGTGGTTCCAAATATGGGTGTTGTGTATATGGGATTGTGTTAATAATAGTTCTATCACCATATTTTGTGGGTATATCCAAATTATTGGTCAAGAGGTTAGGTGGATCGGATCCTTCACCTTCATCAACATGAAACATGAGTTTTTTCTTACATTGTTGAATTTCCTCATGTAGTGCATGATTAATTCCAGGTACTGGTGCAAAAGAAGATTGCTTAATTATCTCATTAAAAATGGTCAATCCTTCTTTTGATACATTATGGATGCTTCATAAATGGTCTTCAATGAGGCTGGGTCACCAATGACTACTTGATGTATTGCTTATAGTGTAAGCACAAATCCATCCTTGGATATGAATAAGATAATGTCAAGACCATGTTATTCTTTAGTAAATGCTATAAATGAGTACCTAGATGACACTCCTCATGAACATACCAAGATCTAGCCCTGGTGCACAAAGTGCCATAAAATGTATGAACCCATATATATTTTGGTAAGAAATATTCATCATCCAACCACATTACATTACATGCCTCTAGGTGAAGTTCTAGTGCTTTGACTCCATTATAGCTAATAGTGTTTTGTACGTGGTTGTCATGATGACATTGATTATGTAAGGTAGAACATACTTGGTCCAAATAAAGGAGATGATCATGATGATTTCATCACCACCTTGTCATTATGATATCAATAATTTTAACAAGTGATCTCATGTGATTAGCATTGGAGTCATAAAAAGCCTCCAATCGTTAGACAAAACCACAAATTTTTATTTACCCATAGAACTACAAAGCTTCATCTAACATTTCAAATGATGTAGCCACAATTGGTCCTCACATAACTTGCCTAGTGACAATATGAACAAACCTATGGTGCTTATGATACTTACGTTGAGTGTCTTCATGATTGTTGATGGTATCACACACTCTTCTAATAAGGTCATAGTCACCTTGCTCCTAACAATCATAAGTGTTACTCATAGTATTAGAGGACTATGTATCCATCCATCAGAGGATACCATCGAGGTTAGATCATGATTATTCACTACCTCAAATTATGACATTGTATATGTGATCAATATCCTCATCTACATTAATAGGTTCAATATACGTGGACCTATGTGCTTGGTCCAATGGGATGATAATGTGTTGATCGGTATTTTCAAAGCTACTATATTTATTATTGAAGATTAAATCAACATTTTTTTATCATAGCACCAAGGATGACCCAATAGGGTTAAAAATTCATCATCCTCCACCAATTCTATAACTTCAAAGTCGACCTTGAATGGTACCCAAAGAATATCCACAGTTGCATTTTTAAGAATAACAATTGGTAGAACATGAGTCTTATTGGCCATGAATAATACAAGAGGTGAGGTTTGTAAAGCTAGGATATCCATATTTTGGCATGCATCCTTTGTGAGGGCATTAACCTCAGCACCAATGTCAACTAGAATGTCTCAAATCACCCATCCATCAATGGTAGCATTTACCAATATTTCTTTGTCCTCTTGCAATCTAAGAGGAATATGAGTATCTTGTCATCAAGCATAGTTTAGTCAACAATATTAAATTGGTCTTAGTATCTGATGTTTAATATAATTACTTAACTATAAGACAATATCCTCATCTAACAAGCACTTTGAAAGATCTTAGAAGTCATCCCGCACTATGTCTTGATGATTTATGGCCTTCTGCATATCAGCACATTATGCGGCATCATGGTCCTTAAGAAATTGAATTTCCCCTTGTAATTACCTTACCAAATTCATAGTATCTGGGAGCACTTGTTTCTACTATTGAGCATCAGGATACATAGTCACACAATGTTCTTTGTGTTGTACCTTCTTAATGGGTAGATTGGATGTAGACTGAGACTGTCCACCACTTCACATCATAATGTTAACATGTTGGGACATTGGAGTGCTAGAGCAAGGTTTATAGTGTTTCTTCTCAATGCATATCATACTAGTACCCTTTTCATTCATTTTTTTGTGATGGTTATGTATAAATTAGGATTTTCTTCTAAATGGTGCTCATTTTTACAAAAAGCACATGTTGGATAGACCAGGTAGCCTCACTGGTAGTGATCCAGAGAACCACATTATAGCACATCCATGGTGGAAAACATCCACCTCCTTATCCTCATCTATGATATGCACCATTCTTTTGATTGTTTAAAATAGAAGCTTGATGCATATCACATGTGCATGCCTCATGAATATCACTAATGAGATGATAACATTAGTTTCATGGGTATATGCATTGCATATCTTATAGTAGTTAGACACTTTAGACTATGTAGTCCATTATAATAAAGGACAAGGGTGAACATCATGCTCTTCATGGCAAATTTCACATGACTACTTTAGTACAGTGCAGATGTTCTTATGAGGATAATTATTTCTATTATGGCTTTCAAACTCAAAATTAGTACAACAAAGGCCGCTATGAGTGTTATGAGCATTGTTTATAGTTAGCATCTCTAACTTTGATGTCATTAAAGCTATTTGAGCTTCCATAAAGGGATTGATTCTAGTTTTGATGCTACCAACAACTTCAGTGTGGAGGGCAGCTTCCAAGGCCTCATACAAGCTAGTAAAGGTTATTTGAGATAATGTCCATCTAAAAGGGAGTAATAATCCTCCCACAAACTATTGATCATACTAAGTGGAATTGATCTCAAATGAAAGGTTTGATAGAAGTCTTGAATCATGCATCATAGTCACACATGATTTTAGTTAGCTCTTTTTTATATCCTTCAATGCATCAATACTTTGTTGCTCAAACTCAAGAATATCAAACTCTTGGAGAAATATTGTCTTAAGCTGGTCATAATCAACTCCCACCTATTGAGGATAATATTTCCTATGTCATTTGTGTGTTATTTCTAAAAGTGTGGTTGCAAATTATGTTCCTTTACACTTAAAGGAGGTTATGTCACACACTATCTAAATGAGTTCACACTTATGAACATGCTCTATGGTGTTCCCCATGCCTCAATATTCTAACAAATGAAATATCATTTCATAGTACATAGTAGGTGGTTGAGGAAATTACAATTGTGGCTACTAGGAACTTCCAAGTCATCTTATTCTTGGGGGGGGGGGGAACTCCACCACTTCCTTCTGTACAACCTCCTAGTCCACTAGTCATTTCACCATCTAGTCCACCTCCCGCACCTTCAGTAGTAGCAAAAACATTCAAATTTTTGGGTGTTATAATAGGTTGATTCACTATATTTGGGATAGTACTTTTCCCACTATTTATGTTGGATCCACCAGGCATACCAAGTTGGACCATAAAACTATCTTGAAAAGTATAAGAAAGAGTTAATACACTATGGTCTAAAACTTGCTCAACTAAAGGTTCTCCTACATGGTCAGTCTATGAATCTATGTTATCTATATCCCATTTATATATAATTAATTCATCTAGCTCAAAAGCATGAGTTTGTACTAAGGTTGGGAATTGGGTTGGTTCAATTCGGATTCTTTAGTTTCCATTACCTGGCTAGTTTCTCTTGCATATACTAAAGTTGGCATCAACTACGGTCCAAAAGTTGGAGAGTCATCCTTGTGCTCTTTTGATTCCCTATGGATCCTAATAGCACTTCCTAAGTCCTCCCATCCCCTTCCTATTTTGCTTCCACCTATAATCCTTCATTGAGCTTCATCATATTTATGCTTCCACAACTCCCACTGATTGGTTGCCATTCTAAACCAATAATCCTTCACAAATACCCCTGTATTCCCCTCCCACCCATGCAACTCATGCAAGGAGTTTATCTTTCCATATGAATAATGATGCAGGAGCATCAGATAAGGGTAAAATTATTTTGAATAACTATAGGTATTTGGTTAGTTATGTAGGTGTCTTGGAGTGTTTTCTCTCCAAACTTGATATTTGAATTATTTGTGTAATTAAGTGGATAATTGTAAGCAATTATGAGTTATCATAGCCATCTTAGGTGGTTTGTAATGAAATAAGGAGTTGAGAGGATCTTGGCCTTTATATTAATCTAAAACCATATTTATACGTTGGTTGGTAAAGGTGTCTTCTATCATTTAGTTAGAACCCAATAAAAGTCAATAGATAAGTATAAGTCATATCACTTAGTTTTGGAAGGAGTATGAGGGGAGCATATGAGTAATGGAGAAGGCCTAAACCCTTTGGGGCCTATGCTATGTATAGGTCTGCATATGTAACTTAGAACATTGATTAAAAGAAGGATGTCTGGAGAGTGTTGATACATTTTTTTGGATGATATATTTGCATTAGAGAATTGATGGTCTAAATAAATCTGTAAGTTTCAATTTGTATAAAATCAATCTTAAATTCATCTCAGCTTTGGTCAATTTTATTTATATGTTTCATTATGGAGAGAGTGATAGTATGTGTCTATCAATCCCCATTTAGGTGATTGTGTAAAGAATATATAGAATTCTTTATGTAAAGGAATCATTGTTAAGACTCCATATCAATTTGTAACAAACCACAACTTCTAATCATTATTTTGAGTTTGACAGAGGCAGATTAAACATGATATAAGTTGTATAGAAATCTAAGCATCATCAAAAATAAATGAGCACAATGAGAAAAAAGTTGTATATAATCATATGGTAACCCATGTAGATCATTTTGTAAATTCAAATATACAATTTGGAGTGGAATGAAGGCAAGACTATTTATAACGGTGATCTAAGTGAAGATTTGGAGTCAATTTTTAATAGTGAAGGGATTGAAGTTTAAGTTGATGGAACTGATAATTGCATACTTGTTGCATGTTACCATTCTATGATTGGAGAACTGAATGTAATGCTATAAAGGAAAGCTTTTGTTTTGATGCCAAGGAAAAATAAATTTTGATTGTTGTATGTGATTGAAGGATTTAGAATAAGCGAAAGTCTCAAAGAAGTTTCCAATTGGTCAATATTATAATGAATAAATATCTTTGTAAAATAAGATAATCATGCCTTCAAAACTATTTTGAAGTGTATTTATGATAAGGATATTTTGTAAATATCCCCATAGACCTCAACTTGTATGAAGGTTGATTGAGACCAAATTCTGTATATTTTCATTATTGTTGATTATGACGAGTCTAATTTGTGAAGAATGAGCCTGAGTGTAATTTTATAAAAACCACTATGGGTTAATTTAAGTAGAACGATGGATTTTTTTAGGAAAAAGAGTAGCCAGTTATTGCATGACATCTAACCAACTATACATGTTGATCTTGTATTCTGAGTTGTGAACAAAGACACTATATTGTATACGCAAGTCTAGTAGTTCTTTGAGGAAATGTGTAATAGAGAATTGTTTTAGAATGCATTTATGGCTTTTACAAGAAATAAGACCAAGTAAATGGAGATTTGATTCTTTGGGGAATGTGTGGATAGGTTGAACAGTCATGATTCCAAGAAATAGAAGGTTTAAAAACCTGTGGAAATGTCTGGAAAAATGTATTTGACTCTTCTCAGGTATGAGACCACAGAGTCAGTCAAGTATTGAAAATATATGAGATTAGCATCAATAATACTTTATAAAAACTCCATAAGATATATATAAGTTCTAAACTCATTCATCAATCACTTAGAACATTTTGTAACCTATTTGGAAGTGTAAGAGAATGAAAAGTTCCCTTTTGTTGAATTAGAGAAAAAGAGTCTTTTAAATTTTGTGGGTATCATAGAAATATTGGATTGGATCCAGATTTGAATCTTAATTGTAATAAAGGAGGAAGTGTATAAAAATTGAAGGTGGAAAGTGGGTAAAAATTTTAATAGTTCTATTTTGTATTAGTAGGTAACCGTAGATAGCACAAGAACAAAGAAATAAAGGATTGAAAAATGTGAAAGTGGAACAGAGGTTTGTGTAGTAGGTTTAATGCTATGGATAATGTGTGGATTGGAAGAGTGGAGGTATTCCATTCAAGAAAGATAGGGAAATACCTATAAGATAGTAGGGAGTGTGTAGACAATAAATCTTAAAAAACATAAGTTAATCATCTGAGACTCAGATCCATTGCATGGAAAATGAACCTAAGAGCCATTGTCAAGGAAGTAATTGATGAAATAAAAAAAATTGAGAGATAAAGACTAGTGTGAGTAAACTTTTTGTGTAAACTTTACATCAAATTTGGTATCAGAGCAATAACCTTATGGGTTTTGATTTGATTTGATAGATGAAATGATTTGTTTTGGAAACTAATGATTTGTACAAGTGTGATAGCAGAAGATTTGAAGTGCAATCAGGAAGCTTGTAAGCTTGTAAAATGGAAATGGAGAAATAAATAATCAATCTCAAATTAGACTTAAAAAGGTTAGATCTTGAGATTTTGATGATTCATTGGTCAAAAGAAGGAAGCCAAGCATGTAGTTGGAATTTGAAGAGAAGAATTAAGTGGCTTATAGAATCACTTGTCAGGAAAAGAAGGCAAGAGATAATTACCATGACGAAAATAAGCCATAGAGGCTTGAAGAGTGGAGAGTTGCCAAGTGAGCAATAGAATATATAAGTAAAGAATGTTCTCATTGAGGAGAATAGAAGGGAGAGAAAAGTGCAAAGAGGTGCACTTGAGAAAAGCAAGAGGAGAGTGTCAGCAAAGGAGGTACTCAAAGGGACATTTTGGTCTTTGATCTGGTTATTTAACATTATATTTAAATTTTGTATATAGGAAAGGAGAACCTCAAAAATAGGGTCAAAGATAAGGCCTTATATTTTGGAAAGAATGGGGTAAGCAAAGCACCCATGAAGTCAAATGAATTTAATAGTGAAATTGGTATTGAAAAAGAGCAAGCTGTAGAAATTCCCAAGAAAGAAATTGAAATCCTTCAATAAGATAATAAATAAATGGAAGAAAGTGTAGAGTTTCATGATGCTCTAGATAGCATCCCAATAGAAAAAAGAAAGGAAGCATGCCTGAAAAGGCTGATTACAAGAAAAGAAAATATGAAAGAGAATGAGACAATACAACATGTCATAGAACAAGTAATTAAAAAGTTGAATTATAATTTCAATATTATATCTAAAAATAAGATTGTTGATGTGAAGAGGAATCAAAATGAAGGAAATTTTAAATCTCCACAACTTGAAATAAATCATGGGTGTGTATTTCCAAAATGGATGAAGAAACTAGTTGTTGAAGTGAAAAATGTAGGATTCAATCAAAAGGTTATTGAAGCTAGGAATTTAAATGGAAGACCAATACAGGAAAAAGTAGATTTTGGAATAAAGTCTGGACTAGCTTGGGATAAAAATAGGTCTCCACCTATCAAAAGAAATGAGGAAGAGACTAGAAGGATAGAGGTAAGCCCAAGGATAATTTGGAAAAAGAAGAACACCACTGAAGTGAAAGGTAAAGAAATTTATTTGGATAATAATGCATTAAATAATTCAATTGAAAACATTGATGAATCAAGTGATGAGATGATTATAAGAGTTAATTTGCAGAAAGGAGAAGGATCAAATTTGACACCTAAAGAGAAGCAATTGCTAGAATAGGTGATGAAACAACATGAAGAACATTAAATTTCTAATTTTATGTCTTTGGTAAAGAGTAATGATTCAGGTAATGAAAGCCATTTAGAGAATAATGTTGAGTGGAAATTAGTTTCCACATAAGAGAGAATGTAGATGAAAGGTAAAATAGAAAAAGATATGGGATCTGAGTTTGATGGTCCTAATTTTGATGAAGAAAGTGGAAACACATATGAGCTCTCACTGAAAGAAGAAATGAGGATGTTGGAGGAATTGTTTAACCTTCCTAAAAGGCTAGTTGTTGGAGTAGAAGTAGATGTAGATGAAGATTCAGAGCAAATTGATAAGTTCATTGGAGAGCTTTAAACTAAAGAAATCTTGAGGCAAAAGGAAGTTCAGGTTACACAAGTCAGTGATGAAAATCCTCAAAAATGGGGATGGAATAAGAATACATTAGAAAAGTTTTCATCTAACATGTTTGCTTATTTTGTAGGTATAGTGGGACAATAGTTCACAAGAGAACTCATGAACATTACCAAGAAGCAAGAGTCTTTATGCCAAGGACAATAAGATAAAATAATTTTTTATGCATGGATAATTAAGAGGGAGTATAAAAAATGGTTCCAAGTTCAAATAGGAATGAGATTGAATATGAAATCTAAAGCACAAGAACAACATCTTCCAGGAGATTTGTATGACATAAAGCATGTAAAGAATAAGTGTGTTAAGCAAGTTGGTGTAGTTGAACCAATTTGTGCAGTCAAACAGGAGCAGGCATAGATTGAAGAAATAGCTTCATATGAGATTGAACTAGAAAGTTGGATGCTTGCAGATGAGAAGGAAATGAGAAGAAAAAGGTATAAAAAGAAAGAGAGAAATATAATGATGAACAGTGAAAAGCACAAATCTACTTAAGACTTTGAAGAACATAGTTCATTGAATGACTGGAAGAAAAAGAAAAAGTTCAAGTTTAGATGTGGATCAAAAGAACAGGTTCATTTGTATAAAAAGTTGAGGGTAGAAGACAAAGAAAAATAATATGGTGATAGTAAGGGAAAATAAAATGCTTCATGAGCAAGAGCCCATGAAAATTTCCAAGCCAGGAAGATTGATGCAGGAGCATCAGATAGGGGTAAAATTATTTTGAATAACTATAGGTATTTGGTTAGTTATGTAGGTGTCTTGGAGTGTTTTCTCTCCAAACATTATATTTGAATTATTTGTGTAATTAAATGGATAATTGAAATCAATTATGATTTTTCATAGGCATCTTAGGTGGTTTGTAATGAAACAGGGAGTTGAGAGGATCTTGGCCTTTATGTCAATCTAAAACCATATTTGTACATTGGTTGGTAAAGATATGTCTTGTATCATTTAGTTACAACCCAATAAAAGTCAATAGATAAGTATAAGTCAAATCACTTAGTTTTGGAAGGAGTATAAGGGGAGCATAAGAGTAATGGAGAAGTCCTAAACCCTTTGGGGCCTATGCTATGTACAGGTCTGCATATGTAACTTGGAACATTAATTAATAGAAGGATGTTTGGAGAGTGTTGATGCATTTTTTTAGATGATATATTTACATTGGAGAATTGATGGTCTAAATAAATCTATAAGTTTCAATTTTGTATAAAATAAAACATAATTTCATCTCGGCTTTGGTCAATTTAATTTATATGTTTCATTGTGGAGAGAGTGATAGTATGTGTCTATCAATATCCATTTAGGTGACTGTGTAAAGAATATATAGAATTATTTATGTAAAGGAATCATTGTTAAAACTCCATATCGACTTGTAACAAACCAAAACTTCCAATCGGTATTTTGAGTTTAACAAAGGTGGATTGAACATGATATAAGTTGTATAAAAATCTCAGAATCATCAAAAAGAAATGAGCACAGTGAGAACAAAGCTATATACAGTTATCTGGTAACCCATGAAAATCATTGTATAAATTCAAATATACAATTTGGAGTGGAATGAAGGCAAGACTATTTGTAATGGTGATCTAAGCAAAGAGTTGGAGTTGATTTTTAATATTGAAGGGCTTGAAGTTTATGTTGATGGAGCTGATAATTGCAAACTTGTTGCATGTTACCATTCTATGATTGGAGAACCAAATGTAATGCTAGAAAGGAAAGATATGTCTTGTATCATTTAGTTACAACCCAATAAAAGTCAATAGATAAGTATAAGTCAAATCACTTAGTTTTGGAAGGAGTATAAGGGGAGCATAAGAGTAATGGAGAAGTTTTAAACCCTTTGGGGCCTATGCTATGTATAGGTCTGCATATGTAACTTGGAACATTAATAGAAGGATGTTTGGAGAGTGTTGATGCATTTTTTTAGATGATATATTTACATTAGAGAATTGATGGTCTAAATAAATCTGTAAGTTTCAATTTTGTATAAAATCAATCATAAATTAATCTCAGCTTTGGTCAATTTTATTTATATGTTTCATTATGGAGAGAGTGATAGTATGTGTCTATCAATCTCCATTTAGGTGACTGTGTAAAGAATATATAGAATTCTTTATGTAAAGGAATCATTGTTAAAACTCCATATCGACTTGTAACAAACCAAAACTTCCAATCGGTATTTTGAGTTTAACAAAGGTGGATTGAACATGATATAAGTTGTATAAAAATCTAAGAATCATCAAAAAGAAATGAGCACAATGAGAACAAAGTTATATATAGTTATATGGTAACCCATGCAAATCATTGTATAAATTCAAATATACAATTTGGAGTGGAATGAAGGCAAGACTATTTGTAATGGTGATCTAAGCAAAGAGTTGGAGTTGATTTTTAATAGTGAAGGGCTTGAAGTTTATGTTGATGGAGCTGATAATTGCAAACTTGTTGCATGTTACCATTCTATGATTGGAGAACCGAATGTAATGCTAGAAAGGAAAGATATGTCTTGTATCATTTAGTTACAACCCAATAAAAGTCAATAGATAAGTATAAGTCAAATCACTTAGTTTTGGAAGGAGTATAAGGGGAGCATAAGAGTAATGGAGAAGTCCTAAACCCTTTGGGGCCTATGCTATGTACAGGTCTGCATATGTAACTTGGAACATTGATTAATAGAAGGATGTTTGGAGAGTGTTGATGCATTTTTTTAGATGATATATTTACATTAGAGAATTGATGGTCTAAATAAATCTGTAAGTTTCAATTTTGTATAAAATCAATCATAAATTAATCTCAACTTTGGTCAATTTTATTTATATGTTTCATTATGGAGAGAGTGATAGTATGTGTCTATCAATATCCATTTAGGTGACTGTGTAAAGAATATATAGAATTCTTTATGTAAAGGAATCATTGTTAAAACTCCATATCGACTTGTAACAAACCAAAACTTCCAATCGGTATTTTGAGTTTAACAAAGGTGGATTGAACATGATATAAGTTGTATAAAAATCTAAGAATCATCAAAAAGAAATGAGCACAATGAGAACAAAGTTATATACAGTTATTTGGTAACCCGTGCAAATCATTGTATAAATTCAAATATACAATTTGGAGTGGAATGAAGGCAAGACTATTTGTAATGGTGATCTAAGCAAAGATTTGGAGTTGATTTTTAATAGTGAAGGGCTTGAAGTTTATGTTGATGGAGCTGATAATTGCAAACTTGTTGCATGTTACCATTCTATGATTTGAGAACTGAATGTAATGCTAGAAATGAAAGCTTGTGTTTGGATGTGGAGGAAGAACAAATTTTGATTGTTGTATGTGATTGAAAGATTTAGAGTGAGCAAAAGTCTCAAAGAAGTTTCTAATTAGTCAATATTGGAATGAATA
This sequence comes from Torreya grandis, assembly GCA_037957365.1. Taxonomy (NCBI): domain Eukaryota; kingdom Viridiplantae; phylum Streptophyta; class Pinopsida; order Cupressales; family Taxaceae; genus Torreya; species Torreya grandis. The sequence goes on from JARHVA010003251.1 coordinate 1,932,949, forward strand.
GATATATTTGTAAAATGATATAATCATGCCTTCAAAACCATTTCAAAGTGTATTTATGCTAAGGAGATTTTATAACTATCCCCATAGACCTCGGCTTGTATGAAGGTTTATTGAGACCAAATTATGTATATTTTCATTATTGTTGATTATGATGAATCTGATTTATGAAGAATGACCCTGAGTGTCACTTTATAACAACCACTATGGGTTAATTTAAGTAAAAAGATGGCTATTTTTATGGTAAAAGAGTAGTGAGATATTGCATGACATCTAACCAATTATGCATGTCGATCTTGTATTCTGTGAGTTATGAACAAAGACATGGTATTGTATATGCAAGTCTAGTAGTTCTTTGAGGAAACATGTAATAGAAAACTATTTTGGAATGCATTTACAGCTTTTACAAGAAGGAAGACTGAGTAAAAAGAGATTTGATGCTTTGGGGAATGTGTGGGAAGGCTGAGTAGTCACAATGCTAATGAATAGAAGGTTTGAAAACCCATGAAAGTGTCTAAAAAATGTATTTGACTCTTCTAGGGTCTAAGACAACAGAGTCAGTCAAGTATTGAAAATATATGAGATTAGCATCAATAAGACTTTCTAAAGCCTCCATAAGATATATAGAAGTTATTAACTCATTCATCAATCGCTTAGAACATTTTTTAACCTATTTGGAAGTGTAGGAGAATGAAAAGTTTGCTTTTGTCGAATTGGAGAAAATGAGTCTTTTGAATTTTTTGGGTATCATAGAAATATTGGATTGGATTTGAATTTGAATCTTAATTGTAACAAAGGAGGAAGTGTTTGAAAACTAAAGGTGGAAAGTGGGTAAAATTATTAATATTTCTATTTTTTATTAGCAGGCAACCGCAAATAGCACAAGAACAAAGAAATAAAGGATTGAAAAATGTGAAAGTAGAATAGAGGTTTGTGTAGCAAGTTCAATGCTATGAATAATGTGTGGATTGGAAGAATGGAGGTATTCCATTCAAGAAAGATAGGGAAATAGAAAATCTTGAGTGTATAAACAGAAAATCTTGAAAAACATAAGTTAATCATCTAAGACTCAGATCCATTGCATGGAAAATGAACCTAAGAGCCATTGTCAAGAAAGTAATTGATGAAACAAAACAAATTAAGAGATAAAGACTAGTGCGAGTAAAGTTTTTGTATAACCTCTGCATCAAAAAACTTCAAGTTCAAAGTCAATAAACAACTTCCTCACCTCTAGTGGGAAATGCTTGAGATACCAACCACATGGTTCTTAGAGAAATTGGAACTTTGCTTATTCTAGATATGAATAAGTGGATATAGTGTACTCTAAAATGTAGCTTTTTAACACCCCTCTCCACCAAACATTAACAACTCATGTCCATGGTGTTTCCAAGGGTGTTAATGTTGTCTAATGCTCTGTCATCCAAGTCATCCTTTATCTAAGATTTCTTGACTGGTCTTGAGCATAAGTTGTGAGCCAAGTATGCAAATGAATAAGGACTTCCACAAAGAAAGTTTCATATAAGGAACTATAGAGATTTTGCTCAACCCACACATGCATAAAAACTCCTAGTTCAAGATATATAACTGCAAAGTTATCTTCAACACTGGTAAGCCATCATTCAATATTTTTGAGAGATAATTGCTTGAGCATTATCCATCACTATGCAACAAGTGTTATGAGTCCCAATAATGGAACTAAAATGTTTGGTTAATTTCCTATCTAGACCTTTTCCCTAGGTGCATGTTGAAGTGAATAGTGCCCAATAAGCTGGTGCATTGGCATTTCACACAAGACTTAGAGTCTTGCATGCTCACCCAAAGCATTCAACAAGAAACTAGTTCCCATGGGTTTTATTGTGTGAAGGTGCACTTGTCATATATTGGTGCTCAAACAAATACCTTATTCAATGACTAAATAGAAAAAGAGATACACAAATATGGACCTAGGTTTAGTTAAGTGAACAAATACAATTAAAATAATCATTGCCATAATATTTGCACTCATACTCAAGTTCAGATAATATAGATTTTATTCATTATATCCAAACTAGATCCATAAGTTACATAATAGAAGTATAGGCAACTTAGTGATATAAATTAACTATAAATTATTATGCAATGTCAAGATTATAATGATTTCCTTGATTATGTTATTCACCAACAATCAATCATTGTACATCAATGATCAGAAGCATTACGATTATCTACATAGGAGTATTTATACTTGGTTCTCCTTGACCAAGTTACTACAATAGTTATGACACTTTTAGTGACTAGCCAACAATCTCTTATGAACTGAGAGTCGTGGCAGATGTCTACTTTATTTTCCTAAGGGCCCAAGCCTTTGCACCCATATACTCTTGTTAGGTGTTGGATCCTCATTTCTAAGTGTTTATCTTCATGTGGGCTAGTGCCAAACTCATGTATGATTAAAGTCTATTTTGTTCTTGAAAATTGATCTTTAACTATTTTCCCACTTCCTTCATGCTCCACAAGTCTTTCACTAATATTTTGAGCCCTTTGCTCTTGGGTTCTCCATTTATTATGCCTCCCTTCTAACTAGATCTTCTCATGCTATGATTTGTTGTGCCTTGGTCTTCTTTACTTGTATAACTTTCATGTCATTCTCCTTCCATGCCATGCTTGTTTTGCATCATTACTAAAATACTTAGCCAAAATTTGGGGTCCAACAAATTCAGACATACTCATATGTGTACATGTATATATAAAAACATATATGGTTCTTTATAAATTTGTATAGTACCAATCAATATGATAGTACTTGAGTGTAAAGAATTAATAGTGAATAGTTATTAGAAACATATATATTCTATATGCCTAAAATGAACATCTGCATATTTAGATATACATGTTGTGATATCTACTTGAATATGTAATTGATATTATCAGGATGGTTTAGTATGATTATAAGGGATAATGGGAATATTGAGTTAGAGTTTGAAGTGATCATCTTTCTTGAAACAAATAATTTGTTGTTCATTAATGGTATGTTTATGTTTTTAATGAAGTAGAATATGAGAACTTCATGAAATAAAGAAAATAAGTCTAGGAAAGACCGAGTTGTCAACAAAATACAAAGATACAACTTTGAACATTAACTGTATTTGATGAGATAACTAATAACTCATTTGGTTATATTGTTGATGGAGAATTATACTCTCATGTTAATGGATGAATGGTCTTGGAAGGTATGTCGAAAAGAGACTCGAAATATTCTAATATATTATTCTAGGCAATAATGCTTATCTGGATTGATTTGTGAATATTACTCTTGTGGTTAAGAGAATTGGGAATAATGAGATTCATGTTTCATTAATTGTCGTGTGATATTTATGTTAGAGTAATTAGAGTGTTAAGCTTAACTTGGATCTTAACCAAGGGAAGCTTCACCATAGTTAGAATAACCCATGTGGGGTTTAATGTTGCACACCCACATGTCAAAATAAGAGGCTAGCATGGTTGTTGGGATGTTGACATAAGTGGCCTAACTATTCATTTGGTAACTAAACCACTTTCACATTGCCAAATAAATCATCATCACCTTCCCTCAAATTTCTATAAATAGAAGGTAAGGATTGAGTTTTGTAAATAAGCAAATAAACAAGGAGAAATAATTAGAACTCTGCTTTTGTTTAATTAATTATTTCATTAGTAGGTTTTTTTGGTCAGGGGTGACCCTGGGTAAATTGTATGCATCTCACATATAATTTTTTCATGGTATTAGAGCACACCCTATTACCCTCCTTCTCCAAAGACCTTCATCATGTCATACTACCCAAATTTGGGTAATAGTGTCGAAAGGAGGCTCTTTCAATCCCTAGATGTTAGTTGTAGGAAAATCTTCATTTTAGAGAGCAAGTTACATTTACATAGAATAAAGGTGATATAAATTTTTGGTTTTCTTCAAAAATAACATTTGTATATCCTGATCTACACAAAAAGGTCTCTGATTATTGCTAATTTTTTGAAGAATCTGCATGTTTTGAGGTAGATATGACTGTATGGATATGTTTGTAGCAGTTAAATTAGCTAGGAAAAGTTTATGTTTTGTGAAAATGGGACATCGAATGCTCTCGATATGCCTGAATTGCCTAGTCAATTCTAATTGTCCATTGGTAAATGAGTTTGATTTTTTTTTTGTGGGGGGGGTTTAGTTCTAAAACCATTTTTAAAAAAACAAATTGGTTTTCGGGGGCTTAGTTGTTTTTTATATATATTGAAAACTTTCTTTTTAAGTTTTTTTAATATATATATTTCAAAAATTAAAAACATAATTTTTAAAATTATTTAAAAAAAACAAAGGGTTGAGCCTGTTGCTTGACCCCTTTCCCTCCACCAACTCCTTAGCCCCCCAACTCTAGTCCACCATCGCCCTTTGGGCTAACCTAGCCCTATCATTGCTCTTTGTTAGCTCTAACACCACACATGCAGCCCCTACATCCTTCCCCCTACCTCCATGACTCCCCTATTGCACCATGACTCTTCTTGTTACACCTTGTTCCCCACCACCAACAACAGCTCCTATGCTACTTCAACCCACAATGCCACCCAAAACCTCCCATGCCTAGCCAAGAGACCTTTGCTTGCCATTTTTTTTATCAACCACCCAAAACTCAATTTTCATTTTTGAAGTGTATTTGAAGTGTTGAAAATTTCCATTATTTTTTTGCAATGTGGGAAATGAAGCATTGGAAATTGTTTTGGCAAGCATGATTCATATAGCAGCATATCTCATTTGAATTGTTTTCAACCTGCCTACTACCAATTTTGGCAAACCACCTTCCCCTGCAGCCATTATTAACATTTTTGCCAACTTATTTTGTTTTTTGTTAACCAAATTACAATTTGGCATCCACATATTTGAATTGTTGTTTGGTCCATTGGCTTGTTTTTTTATTGACTACATTGAGGTTGGGAAGGTTCTACTGGGCTAACCACAAAGCTTTGGCCCTGACAATTTGATGTATGGCACATAGGAGCATTACACCATTTTTTCATTTGTCAAAGACCGGCAAGTGGGCACTGGTCTGATAGGGAGTCAAACTTCCTCATGACAACACTTACTTTTTCAAACAATGATTTTAATCCATCTGAACTAACCATTGGTGTGTTCTATCATTATTCATGTTGATAGCCTTTTGTAGGCCCCTTCCATTGTGAGTTTCTACAGATTCACTTGAATGTTTTCGCTCATATCTTGAGCATCTTTTAGAACTTTATGGTGCTTTCTATTGTGTTGTAAAGTTGGATCTAAATTGTTACATGCAATATATTTAACTTTTTACTAATACATCAAAAAACATGATTGTTTTTTAATTTTTTGAGGTCTTCTCTATGTGCAAATGTTATCTGACTTTCTAGGCAGTTTTCTCCGCACTCAGGGCACCTTTTGAGGTGTTTTTTTTTAAGTGTAAAGTTTTTCACCAAGAATACAAATTTGACATTTACTTTGAGTCATATTATACATAAATAAATAGTTTTTCCTTTTTCTATTTTAACTCAAAATTGCATCTAGTGAATAATTTTTGGTAATACTACATAATTATAAGTAGTTTGAGGGTTATACAACATTATTTTATGCCTCATATAATTAAGGGGGGTTGATTGGCACCATTTTGTGTGCCTAAGTGTTATTATTTTACATTACTCTTACTTATGGATGCATTTTTGGCTGAGTCTGATTTCCATTTTTTGAGCATGAATTATCACTTGCATCACTACTTCACAAATTATTCTCATTTGTGGATTCATGATGGAATATACGCCTCCCTACTTTCTATGTCGTAGGACCAATTATGCATCGTGGCCTCCACTAGTTCTACTTGGTAGGTCCAATTATGCACAATGGCATTTGTGCATGGAACATTTTTTACTTCAACAAGACCTTTATCCATTTTTATATAGCCAAGTACCTATTCTCTCTTACCCAATTCAATAAAGTGACTGGCTCAATTCCTATGACATGGTCCTTACTAACTTGTTGATGCATGTTTTCATGGCTCTAAAACCTTATTTGGTGCACACAAAGTGTCCTCATACAATTTGGAGCATTCTTTAATATCTATTTAGAGACCTTTCTTCTAAGCTTGTAGTTTTCACTCCTACTTCTTGTGATGATGATACATTCATGTCTGAGATTGCTCTTTTTTTTATCAAACCTCCATCTTAAGATGAGTTTCTGCCAAACTTATGATGTCTATTTATAGACTCTACTTATATTGAAGTACATGAAGTTGCTCTACCAGTTCTAGAGCCATAACATATGTGTACTTTGGAGGATTCATTTGAGAGTACCCCTATTGGGTTATTTGTCACTTCTACTATTTCAACAATCATCAACGATTCGCCTTTGCTTGTAAATCCTCATTATTCAGTTGTAAAAGTTATTGAGCTATGCCCTTCACTTCATATGGACATTATTTTAGCAAATGATCCATTTTCTTCTTTTGACAGGTCTAATTCAGTGGCATCACCATCATTTATTGTGCATAATCTTGCCATCTCTATGCCACATTTCAGTTTTGGACCAGTTTCAGAGAGATTCATACTACTACCTTTGTCTTCCTTTATGGAGTGGGTCAATTTTTAGTACACTTCTTATCTCCTTCCTCTTCTAAAGGGCAGAAACATATTCGATGCAAATGGACTTCCTTCAGTCTTCAAACATAAAAACACATCATCAGCACTCTTTCAACCTCATCTTCTAGGGGGATATCTATCCCTCTATTCTATGTTTCTCCTTCCTTTTGATTGTACATGGGTATCTAATCAAGCCTTATTGCTGAGACCCATTTTTAGAGTTTTATCTTCTCTCCAAGTTAATCTTAAGGGGGGATGTTAGAGTAATTAAAGTAATTAGAGTATTAAGCTTAACTTGGGTCTTAACTAAGGGAAGCTTCACCATAGTTAGAATAACCCATGTGGGGTTTAATATTTCACACCCACATGTCAAAATAAGAGGTCAACATGGTTATTAGGATGTTGACATTAGTGGTCTAACTATTCATTTGGTAACTCAATCACTTTCCCATTTCCAAATGAATCATTCTCACCTTCCCTCAAATTTCTATAAATAGAGGGCAAGGATTGAGCATTGTAAGTAAGTAAACAAGTAAGCAAGAAAGGAGAAATAATCAAAACCCTACTTCTATTTAATTAATTGTTTCATTAATAGAAGGTGTTTTTGGTTAGAGGTGACCCTGGGTGAATTATATGCATCTCACATATAATTTTTCAATTTAGTGCATGTTGAAGTTGTATTATTCTACTTTTGAATCTTATATGCAGAATGTATTTTATAACATAAGATAGTTATATGAGTACTAGTGGGTAACTCATATACCTATTCCCTATTATCATGTGATAGTCATGATTCAGTAACAGAGAGTTATGTGTGAGTTAAAATGATTTAGATTCTTAAGTTAATACTATAATAAAAAATCTGGCCAAAGTAATGTTATGGATGAGACCTTATCATTTCATTTTACTTATAGTTTACATATATTTATTGATATCATTCAGATAAAGGATTGAATTCCATATTTTATTTCTATTATTGTGTGTAATCGTGATAATTGATTTCTTGATGTTCATACTATTTTTATTTATCCCTCTATGAAGGGTAGAACCACTTCCAATGGGGAGGTGTGTGGGAGACTATTGATTTATGATTGGAGGTAAAGCACTCAGATGATGCTCTCCCTCTGTTAGTTGATTCAATAATTGAGATTATACTCAAGTCAATCGATGTGTGTGTGTGTGTCAGTTGACCTGAGTATATTCTAATTATTGAATCATCTAGCACAATTGTTGATTAATAATTATGTTAGTTGATTCAATAATTAGAATTATACTCAAGTCATCTCATATATCTACATATGTATGTATGTACATGTGTGTGTGTGTGTGTGTGAACATCCATCAACTATACACACACACACACACACACACACACACATGTACATATATAATCCCAATTATTGAATCAGCTAACATAATTGTTGAATTAACAATTGTGTTAGTTGATTCAGTAATTGGGATTATACTCAGGTCAGCTCATATATATACCTATGTATGTATGTACATGTGTGTATGTACATAGATGTGTGTGTGTGTGTGTGTATACACACACACACATATATATGTATGTGTGTGTGTGTACATATATGTATATAACTAATAGATGTATATATATACACACACCCATCAACTATATACATATACACATATATATATATATGTATATATACATAGCTGATGTATGTATATATATGTATATGTATATATCTATGTGTATAAATATGTTAATGTATACATAGACATCTATGTATATATATCCATCTACACACACACACACACACACACATCAGCTATATATATGTGTACATACATATATATACATACATCAGTGATATATGTATATGTGTATGTGTGTGTGTCTATGTATACATCAACATATACATATACATTTATATATGCACACACGCACGCACGCACACACACACACACACACACACACACACACACACACACACACATATATGTGTGTCTGTCTATGTATACATCTACATATACACACACACATATTAACTGACCTAACTATAATCCCAATTATTGAATCAACTAACACAATTATTGATTCAACAATTGAGATTATACTCAGGTCATATATGTGTATGTGTATACATACATGTGTGTGTGTGTGTGTGTGTGTGTGTGTGTGTGTGTGTGTGTGTACATACACACACACATAAGTTGATATGAGTATAATCCTTGTTGAATCAGCTAACATAATTTTTGATTCAATAATTGAGATTATACTTGAGTCATGTGTGTGTGTGTACATATACATATACATATATAAATTTGTATAGTACCAATTAATATGGTGTTACTTGAGTGTAAATAATTAACAGTGAATGATTCTTGGAAATTTATATTTCTATATGCTTGAAATGAATATCCAAATATTTAGATATACATGTTGTGATATATACTTGAATACATAATTGATATTATCAGGATGATTTAGTACGACTGTAAGGGATAATGGGAATGTTGAGTTAGAGATCAAGCGATTGTCTTTTCTTGAAAAAAGCAATTTCTTCATTAATGGTACATTTAAGTCTTGAATGAAGTATAATATGAGAACTTCGCAAAATGAAGAAAAGAAGTCCAAGAAAGCCTGAGTTGTCAAAAAAATAGAAAGATACATCTTTTAACATTACTTGTATTTGATGAGATAACTAACGACTCGTTTGGTTATATTGTTGATGGAGAATTATACTCTCATGTTAATGGATAAATGGTTTTGGAAGGTATGTTGAAAAGATAATTAGAATATTCTAATTTCTTATTCTAGTCAATAATGCATATCTAGATTAATTTGTGAATATTACTTTTGTGGTTAAGAGAATTAGGAATAATGAGATTCATGTTTCATTGACTGCCATGTGATATTTAGTGTATGTTGAAGTTATATTATTCTAATTTTGAATCTTATATGCAAAATGTAATTTATAACTTAAGATAGTTATATGAGTATGCAAGTGGGTAACTCATATACCTATCCTTTGTTATTGTGTGATAGTCATGATTCAATAGTAAAGAGTTCTATGTGAGTGAAAATGACTTAGATTCTTAAGTCTAAATATTATAATGAAAAATTTAGCCAAAGTAATGTTATAGCTGAGACATTGTCATTTCATTGTACTTCTAGTTGACATGTGTTTGTTGATATCATTTAGATAAAAGATTAGATTTCATGGTCTATTTGATTATTGCATGTAATAGTGATAATACTTACATGGATTTCAATTGATTTATCGATATTCATAACATTTTTATTTACCCCTCCATAAAGGGTAGTGCACTCCTAGTGGGGAGGTGTGCGGGAGACCTTTGGTCTATGGTTGGAGGTAATGCACTCGGATGACACTCTCACTTTATCAATTGATTCAACTATTAAAATTATACTCATGCCATGTTATGGATCATGGACCTATTTGAGTAGCTGATTTGTATTTTTATACTCATTGTATTATATATCTGACCTTGTACTATATTGTACTTTATTATTTGATGGATATTCATCATAATAGTGGTTGTGTAGTTGTAAACTAATGGTTGTAAACTTATTCATGGCTAATTTATGAATTATACTAGTAATAATTGTACTTGCTTCATTGCATTGTAATTGATTAATATATATTTAGCTTGTAGTTCGATATATTGTTTGAACACTAGATGGATTGGATTATAGCCAGTGGGTTAATTTTATTACAACAATTATTACTTTAGATTCAATTAATAGTCAATTAATAATTAAATCAGATAGTTGTAAATAGTTTCATAAGTAATTACATTTGAAAAAAAAAACTTAGTGTAACTATTGGTTAACTCAGTTGGGTCTAACAGGTTTGATGGTAACATCAATTGTTGTTTTGTTGTTTAAGTACTTTCTTATTTTGTTATGCAATATATTGTTTATGAATTCAGTTTCAAAGGTTTGGATTGTTGCATATGTTAAATTTATTCATGTTTTGATGAGTTTGGATAAACTATTTAAATTCTAAAGATATTTTCTCAAAAAAATTCACCAAATAAATTTTCATAATTTTTGGGTTTGCTTGGATGAAACTATTACAACCAAGATCTAGAGTGAAAAAACTATAATTTTACCTCTCATTTGTCATGGTGGTCTCCAACCCAAAATTGAGATATATATATATATGTGTATATATATATATATATGTATATATATATGTATATATATATGTATATATATATATATATATGTATGTATATATGTATGTATATATATATGTATGTATATATATATGTATGTATATATATATGTATGTATATATGTATGTATATATATATGTATATATATATATATATGTATATATATATGTATACACACACACACACACACACACACACACACACACACACACACACACACACACACACACACACACACACACACACATGTATATACATATATATATATAGACACACACATATACATATATGTATATGTGTGTGTCTATATATATATATGTATATACATATATGTGTGTGTGTGTGTGTGTGTGTGTGTGTGTGTGTGTGTGTGTGTCATATACATACATACATACATACATAAATACATACATACATACATACATACATATATATATATATCCAAAAAAATAAATTTCTCAGTGATTCAAGTAACCTCTATCAGATCTAGAGATGCCCAATTGGTAGTATAGAAAGGATTGAGTGGGATCAAAAATAACTTCGTTGAGGCTATGGATGTCTAGTTGAAAACTAAGCAATGTCTAGGTATTTATCCTAAGGTAAAATTTACTAGCTTGATGACCTTAGTTGTAGTAACTACTCTCTATAAATTCCAGAAAGTAAATGAATCCATTTTCACACACTAGTCAATATCAATATTTGGTTTTATTCTAAAACCATTATATTTTTAGCCTTTCATGAGTTTTTTCATGTTTCATGTGTTGTCTTAAGCCTAAGATTTTAGGTTTGTAGACACATTTGTTTTTTTCAAAATACTCAAAAGTATTTTCTAACAAAGTCACCATTTTTTATTACTTGTACAATTTTTTTTAATTTTGAAACTTGGTTGTGGCTCTAGATATAGTTTTTAAGTGTTTTGAGTACAAAGTGCAATTGTTATTTGTCACCACTAGGCACTTTTCAATGTAGTTACGCACCATTAAATAAAGTCAAATTCTATGAAAATTTTTGTATGATGATAGTCAAATGTCATTAAAATGTATCGGTAAAACAAATTAGTAGAAAACTCTTTCCCACATTCTAAATTCTAAGGAATAAAAATAAGCTTATGCGTTGATTTATGTCTTTCCAAATTTTTAAATCTTACTAGAAGTCATTTTTCATGAGGCATTTCACATGGCCATATCATGTCTATTTCTCATTAAATTTTCAAAGACGATAGAAAAACATGGAAATAATGCGAGGGTAAATATTTTTTTAAAAATTATTTCCACTTTTTAAATTCATAGAAATCAAAATTGGATTTTGTGTTGATTTTTAATTCATTTTCTACATCTTTTTAGTTGTTGAATCTAGCCAGTGCATATGTTTAAAAATAATTTTCACACAAAAAATCACATCATTTTTTATTGAAATATTTCATGATGATAATTATATGTGAGGCAAATGTAAAGGTAAAAATAAGTCACGTAAAATATCATCTCGATTATTAAGTTCGTAGCAATCAAGACTATTTTCTACATTGATTTTTGGATTTTTAATTGTCACATTTGGCCATTGCACACTTTTCAAACATATTTTCACAACTATAAGTTATATTAAATTTATTTTTAATCCTTCATGATCGTATCGATATGTGAGTATTTTTAACCATTTAAGACTTAGAGGTATGTAAATCCTATGTTGTTAAAGGGCTGAGTATAGTAAATTAAGGTAGAAATATGTAATAAATACAACCACTAATTTGTAATAGAATGGACTTAATTTGACCTTTTTAAAAATAGTAATAAATAATGTAAATATAAACTTAGCTAGATAATGATTGAAATAAGAGCTCTGAAGGCTACAAACTGAGACATAGGCTAGTTTAATTGTCACAAATAGGATCCAGGTGTCAAAACCATTATTGGACAGTAGCACCATGTGGTGTTAGTATCCCTATTTTAGCGATAGTGTCCTCTGTGTAAAACATTTCTAAACTTTTGGGTGCACTTGTGTTTGGGTCTATCAAGCTTGTTCTTGTGTGTATAAATTTTTGATCTCTGTATATGACTTATTTTTATTGATTTTATGCGCAAACCCTAATCCTTCATGTTGCTAAGACATCTAGTTGATTCAAGCAATAAAAAATGTTGTTAGTGGGGTAGGTTGGACATCCTCAACACCCCACCATGATGAGAGTTGCCTACATACCAATACTTTAAAGAGGGATCACACCAAATATAGTTCTCCCCACCTAAGTGTTGGTACAAGTGCAAGTGAAGCTAGTATGAATGTTGAATTGAGTGATTTGAATGTGTTTGAGATTGGAAACCTGAGTAATGTAAGGTTAGGAATGTTTTAGATGGTTGTATGAAAAAGTGGGATAGAATATGGATTGATAACCTTGATTATGCATAATTTATTCTGAGTTTGTATGTGTAATTTACATCTAGTGGTTGGAGGGTTAAAAGTCATCTATATATACTATTATGGTGCTTGTGTAGGTCTTAAAAGGGGTTGGCTAACCCTAGTGATCTTAGATTTAAAAATATATATGTTGGTAGAAAAAGGAGGAAATGATAATAGCATCAAAATTGAGACACTAGAGCCATGTGGCACTACTATCCTTAGTATGGTGCTAGTGTCTAGGTGGCAAAACCTAAAACACTAGGGGCCAGGATGTCAAGATGAGAGTTTGGGACTATTTTAGAGATGTTTAGGGATGCATGTGGCCCACACAAAGGTTGAATAAGTGTGAAAATATGCCCTAAGATAGGTCTAGGGTTAAACCAGGGATATGTGGTCTCAAGTAGCTCTCTTAGCACTCAAGTGTCATTTTTAGGTGATTACATTTGCCCCCCTTTTATTATAGAAATGCAATAAAGAAAAATGACTAGGATAAAGAAAAAAAGCGTACTTAGACTTACCTAAGAGGCAAAGCCCGTGAAACTAGATGAGTATGTAAAGCATGCTCCATTACATGTCTTATAAATGAAATGTGCATAAATCAATCCTTACTTAAGAGATCAAAATAAAAGAAAAAATTGAGTAAAGAGATGAAATAGAGGAAAGGAATGAAAATACCTCATTAGGTACGCAAACCAATATATAAACTTGGTGATAACCTATGTGTGTGCATGTTTATAGTGATCAATTAGTGATTAGCTTAAATTGAGCTAATGGCTTGCTCAATCCCCATGTGTGGGTGACTCAAGAACTCAATCTGGTTTTGACTCCATCATTGCCCACCCCTGCTTGGTGGATCATGACTTGTGAATAACTTGGATTAGATTAGTGGTGTGTCCAACTATCTTATATAGGTGGCTCAAGAACTCAAGTAGATTATGACTCTATCATTACCTACCCATGTGTAGTAGATGCATCTAAAACTGAAACTATGTGATGTAACTAGAAATGTGTAACTAGAGATGTGTAAATAGATATGTCTGTTGAGATGTTTGCTCTGAGGCCACTCAGGTATATTAGGCAACTCTAGGCGACTTGAGAATGCCAACCACTATAGATGGAGTAATGCATGAATTTGGTGTATAACCTGGAACATGGTGTTTGATGTGTACAACATAGAGAATGATATGGAGTTTGCCATTCCATCTAATCAATCAATGTATAAGTGAGCATACAGAAATAATGTGTCACACATATGCTTTCAAATTTGATATCTAAGCACACAAATTCTAGACTAAGTTGTAATAATATGTATCTAAGTATTTAAATTGAAACGGGAATGACCATGTCATGCATGATGCCCTTAATTTGAGAAAACTATTATGAATCTGAGATAAATCGAGCCAAAACTAGTAATCTACAACTAAACCTATGCAAAACTAAACTATACCTATTATACTTTTCTAGCCAATCTAGAATTTTTTGAAATTAAAGCTATTAGATAGTAACACTATATCTTAGATAGTAACGACATGTGGCATTAGTGTCCCAATTTGGTTGTTAATGTTTGACTATTCTAATTTTTGTGTAAATATAATTGATTTGTGTGTCATTGTTTCCAACTATGTTTTATTGAGTCTAATTTATGTATTTTGAGCCTGTGTGTTGAAAAGTATACTCTGAGTGTATTTTGATAGCCTGATATCTGTGACAAACCCTTGTGAATGCCCCCTCTTTTGAGGAAATTTGTTGAACCTATGCAAATACTATCTTAAAAATAAAAATCTCTATAAAATGTGTATTAGCTAGAGCATATTTGAGATATGTGTAATAAACCACTATAATGTGTATACATAACATTAGAATGTAAGATAATTTGAGCACGATTTTGTAATGTGCGATGTATATTAGGTCTGACATCCACAAGGATGTCAAGATAGATATAACAATGTATATGAACATCAAATCTAAGTAATAACTAAGTCGCTACCTAGGGGAATGGGGCATAATATCCATCACAACACCCAAGTAGGAAGGAAAGATACATGAGGTCCCTCGTGGCATCTAAATTGGAGTGTGTCACAAGCAAGAGACAAGTTTCATGGCCATGATGCATACAAATAAAGATACATGTAACACACATGAGGCATGAAAATTAGGCCAAGGAGGCATAATATAAGGGACATGCGCACATGTCAATAAATCTGAGAAAACAAGACATACAATCACATGTTCAAATGTCCACATACACAAATAACATGCAAGTTGGCTTAGAGCCACATGGAATGACATGTTCAAATTTCTACATACACATCAAGAAAACACACATAAAGACATGGGCACATGTCCAAAGTATACATATAATGGCAAGAAGTGGCATAGAGCCATAAAGCAATGGCATATTCCAATGTCCTCAAATAAAAGAAGCATAGAGACACAATCAAGTCTAAACTTGGAAAGATAGAAATGAAAGTATGCATGATCATGTGGTAAAAATATGTATACGAGTTAAGATGTACATAGGCTGAGTCTAAAGTAGTAGTAGTTTGCATTGGATCTAAGTAGATGTAGGATGATCAAAATCAAGATATAACAATGTTAAATATGTGATGCAAAGTTTATAAAGATGTAACCTGGCAATTGAAACTATTTATAAGATGCCCTTAAATGGGTGAATGTATCAAATGAAGAACCTATGTATTTGTGTATATGCCGCTAGTGGATAGATAGTAGCAAATCTAGATATATGTAGTGGACCCGACTCCTGTAAGTATCTGTGAACACTAAAGAAGAACAAGTGAAGTAATGTATGTATAATAAAAACTAAATATACTGAAATAGCTAGCCTATATAGTATTTGGCAAATATAAGAGATGTGAATATGGCAATGAATAAAATCTATAATTTATATTTTTTGAGTAAATATTTGAATGTTTTTGTGTTTTGACATATTATATTATATTTGTATTTTTTGGATATAAGCTATGTATAAGTAACATGAAAATGAAACTATATACAAGGAGCAAGAATAAATGAAACTATGTACAAATAGGGATGAACATACTAACTGATGAGTCTCATGGGAAACTCACTATCAATGTGGCTTGTGTCAAAAAAATGAACGGTAACCTTTCATGCAGTGTGATTGATATGTTGTAGTTGAATTGGGTTGCAATACAAATTTGAGTATTGTTCATTGTCGGCATCATAATAATCATAATAACCTAGAATGCTAGTGTTGACTTTTGTTGTATTTGGATGAGCATAGGGAATTGCCTCATACTATGGAGTTGACCTTTTTGAATTGTGCTTTGCAATATTGATTGTTATTTTTCCCTTTGAAAATGTGCTTATTGGAGTCACATGGTGCTTTGGAGGCCCTTTTTCTAGAAATCCTCTTTTGAGAATACTTCTTGGCTTAGCATGATTTTGACTTTGCAACTCAAGTTTTTGTTCTTTTTGTAACATTTCTTGTGTATCTAAATATTTTGCCTTGATAAATTATATATGTGAAAGATTTTCCTTAAGATGTTTAATAAATCCCAAACCTTGTTGACCAACATTATCAACTACTAGAATAGGAGTAGTGATGCATTGAGCTTACTTTCCTAATCCTTGACCATGATAATCAAATTGTTGTAGATACTTTTGACCAAACCCATATTGCTTTGAAAGTGAGACCTCATTTTGGAGAGGTATATTTGTATCTTTTACTTGTTTTACTTGTGCTTGTTGTACTTTTTGTTATTTGATTGTGATTTATGAACATTTTGTGTGATTTATTGATTTGATATATAACATTACTTGCCATAGATTGACAAAGTGAAGATGCATATACATGATTGACACTAGTGTGTCATGGAGGCTTTTATCTTGTAATCTGATTTTCTAATGTTGTAATATTTTCATGTAATAGTTGATTTTGAGTTTTTAATTTTGAAATTAACTTGCTCATACTAATAATTTGATCCCTTAGAGTCTCACAAATGCAAACCCTAGTTTCTTTAGATTGAACATGTAGGCACATGCCTTGTAGAGAAGAGGTGGAGGCATGGATAGGCTGAGTATGGGCACTAGTAACAATAGTATAACTTGCATCATATTATGGAAGAGTGATAGCATGGCCCTAGTTAGATGGAAAGTAGGTATCACCCTCATGGAGACGAGGAGGAGAAGAAGATTATTTTCTTGTGGATAAGATATGACATTAAAACTTGAAACATGGTTGTTAGCTTATGTAATAGATCCTCTATGTATGTAAGGGTTTATTTCTTAATTGAATTTCACATAAGAGAATAATAAAATGCCATATATAGAATGAAAATTGACATACATTTTAACTTATATAAAGCACCATGTACACATGTGTTTATGTCATCTTTAAATTCATTCCAAATGAAAGGAAATAAGGATGAAAATGAAGCTATAAAACTTTATATTAAAAAGTGATAAACTTCATCTATCATTCTTATCATGATTTTATGAAATACAAATCAAAAAATATAAGGATATGAAATCTAAATGTGGGTCCTATAAGGATAGAAACATAAACCCTAGGGTTATATAGGGTTAGGGTTTGTGCATTATTCATAGTAAGTCAAGTTCACCAAATATTTTAACCATTTAGGACTTATAGATATGTAAATCCTATGTTGTTAAAGGGATGGGTATAGTAAATCAGGGTAGAAACATGCAATAAATACAACCACTGATTTGTAATAGAATTGATTTAAATTGACCTTTCTAAAAATAATAATAAATAATAACTTAGCTAGAAAATGACTGAAATGGGAGATATGGAGGCTACAAACTGAGACAGAAGTTGGGTTGAGTGTTGTAAATAAGATCCAATTGTCAAAATTCTTCCTAAACATTAGCATTCTAATTGGATAGTAGCATTATATGGCACTGATGTCCCTATTTTGGTGGAAGTGTCCTCTGTACATAACTATTCGAAGCTTCTAAGTGCACTTGTGCTTGGGTCTATCAAGTCTGTTCTTGTACACATGAGTTATGGATCTATGTATATAACATGTTTTGACTAATTTTATTTGCAAATACTAATCTTCCATGTTGTTAGGGCATCTAGTTGATACAAGCAATAAAGTGTGTTGTTAGTGGGGTAGGTTGGATGTCTTCAACACCCCATTGTGATGAGAGTTGCCTATATACCAATACTCCAAAGGGGGATCAAACCTGATGTAGTTCTCTCCACCTAAGTGTTGGTGCAAGTGTAAGTGAAGTTAGTATGATTGTTGACTTGAGTGCCTTGAATGTGATTGAGACTAAAAACTTGAGTAACCTGAGCTCAAGAATGTTGTAGATGGTTGTATGTAGAAGTAGGGTAGAATAGGGATTGATAGCCTTGACTATGTGTAACTTGTTATAAGTTTATATGTGTAATTTGCTTTGATTTCCATTTAGTGGTTAGAGGGCTAAAATTCATGTATGTATGTATATATATATATATATATATATATATATATTGTTTTGGTGTTTGTGTAGGTCTTAAAAGAGGTTTAGGCTGACCCTAGGTTGTCTTAGATTTGAAAAGATATCCATTGGTAGAAAAAGGAGGGAAAAGACAATAGCACCAAAATTATGACACTAGCGTCATGTGATGTTACTGTCCCTATTATGGTGTTAGTGTCTAGGTGGCAGAATCTAAGCCATTAGGAGCCAGGATGTCAAGATGAGGGTTTAGGACTGCTTTAGCTTATGGCCCACATGAAGGCTATATAAGTGTGAAAATAGGCCCTAAGATAGATCTATGTCTAAGCTAGGGATAGGTGGTCTTAGGTAGCACTCTTAACACTCAAGTGTCATTTTTAGGTAACTACAATGATTATAATTCACTGATAAATGATTTTTCATGAAATTATTTTTCATGTGTGAAATTTGCAGTGATAAAAATTGACATACATATTTATTTTTATGTAGTCATTTTATGTGTTTCACAGTCTTCAAATATGATAAAAAGGTATTTCTCAATTGAAATTTTGCATGACTAAACAAGATCCAATCATATTAAAACCTTGCATGGTAGTAAAGTGTGGGAATAATGTAATTGTAAATTAATTTTTAGAAAATTCATTCTCACATAAGAAATTCTTAGTAATGTAAATTTGATTTTACGTTGATTTTTACTTGGTTATTTTTTACATTTCTAGTTTTTAAATCTAGCATGTGCACACTTTTAAAACCTATGGTCGTAAAATAAAATTAGGTCCATGTTACTTAAAATTTTATATGTTAATACTCTGATGGTATTATAATACAATGTAATTAGTTTTACATTTATTGTGTTTTTCAATAAAAATATATGACTACGCATAATAACCCTTTCCAAAAGATTCATTACTTAACCAAATTTTGATCAAAAAATCACTATAAGGGTAATGCAGAGGGATTAACCATTTTTTTCAAAAAACTAAAAATACACTTTTGAGTGTCTTTCCAAGATCTTTATATAAATATAAGATACAATGGGTATTACTCATGTTTACCTTGTAAAATTCTCTTTTAGCGTATTTTAAAGGTGCTAATTTGTTTGCTCATGAGTGCGTAGCTTTTTTTAAGCCATATTGTTTGCTTCGTAGCTCTGTTTTTTATGCCATTTGTTATCTTTAGAATTTGGTTTATCTATCTTTGAAATGGTGTTAGTTCTAAATGGGTTAAATTCAAGATTTAAAACTTGCCAATAATTTAATTTTATGACTTCATTACTTTGTTAATGCATTAAGCATTTAATATTTATGGCTCTTACCAATGAAATGTGATGCTTTATTATTTTTTATTTTATAGAGGTGCATTCAATAAAGGATATTTTGTATTGAAGATGTGAACATTAAACATTTAATAATTTCACTTGTGCCTTGCTTCTAGAATTTAATGATGTGTTTCTTGTCTTATTAGTGATATTCATTTCTTGGAGATGATCCATTTGCACACTAAATATGGGATTTTGATCTTGGCTCATGCATTTAATATATTCACCTATAGTGTAAGTGGAGAGGTTGTCTCCATCCATGGGTTGAATTTTATTTAAAGCTAGTAATGAGATTGAATTACTGGTTGCTTCATTAGAGGTAGAGAGTATAGTAGAGGACCAAGCACTTATTTTATATAATTTATTATTTTCCTAGATATTTTTTCTTCTGAGTAATGTTTCCATGAAGCTTTTTTTTTTGTGTTTCACCTGATTATAGTGGATCTAAACATTATTTTTCAATAAAATATCTATCAATTGAAAGGTTGTGAAGTCTTTTGCTCATTATTTGCACATATATATGGTGATTTTGTCCATATTTATTCATAACTAAAGTACCATCAAACTCTTGCATCATCTTTGTTTATGGTTGTGTAAATATTGGTTAGGCACTAAACTGATTCCATATAATTCACATAATCAAATAAATTAGAATTATCTTCATTGTAAAATTTGTTTACATCTTTCTCTTTAGCCTCATATTTTATTATTTTTTATAAATATATTATAATAGGTAGATTAGATTCAAATTAGAAATCTAGATTTACATGTTATTATTGATTACAAACTCTATTTGTTGTTACTTATGCATTGTTGAGTCTATGTATGTAATGAAAAAATGTAATAAATCATTCATATATTAATGTCAAATCCATTTTTGTTGATTTTCCAGGCAATGAATCTACAAGAACAACATTCTCTATCATTTATCTAGACTAATTCCAAACATGCCCTTGAAATGAAACAATTTAACATCAACCATTGGGTTACCCTGCAAGCCAAGACCTGATAATATTATAACTTGGTAAGATCTTATCTTATTTTAGGAGAGGTTTGGTGGACTTTCACTTTACCTAAGTTTATATGCTAAATGACCCATCAACAAGGCCTTAGACCAATGTAGTTCTCTCCTTATGTAGGTTTGTGTGTGAACAATTATGCAGTATGTTATATGCGAGTGCATGTACTGATCTAGCTTGTAATTTGACAAACATTTCTCATGAGTTTATCTTTGAATGTTTCAGACTTGGAGAAATATTTCTCTTATGACTAATTTGGAAATAAGAAAGAATAGGGTAGTTTTACAAGCTTGAAAGGTGATTTTGGTTGCTATAATACAAACTTGTACTTGATTTATACTTGGACTTGGTGATAATGAATGGTTTTTTACTTAAATTTATACCACACCTTTTGAAATGATATCATAAGAGGGTTAAATAATATTGTATGCTAACCTATATGTGTTGAAATATTTGTAAATTTGATTTTTTGTAAGGTTCAAACACTAGTGTAAACACTAGTGTCCTAGACTAGATGGTAATGCCTAGAAGGACAGAAAGTTATTGAAGATTTTTAACTACCAGAGTAGGATATTAATTAGATTTTATATAGATTGTGGCTACATGTGATTTCAATAATCATAATATCAATGTTAGACTATAGGATAAGCATTTAGGCATGATGAGATGGTGAATGTGAGTCTTTTAGCAATAGGAAGGACCTGAACTGAAGGGTTGAGTCATGAGTGATATTTTTCAAGTATATAAGACTAGCATATCATGTAAAATCTAGATTTAACATCTATACTATCCCATATCTAGGGTACATTGAGAGTAACTTACCATGGCTAATAGCTTATCGGTTCACTATAAGAACCAATGACTAAATGTTGGAGAGTTGTCAATGATGGCATGGTGATGTCCTGGTGCATGGATGAAGTGCCTTGTTAGTCTAAGTGACAATGACGAAGTGTGTAATGTGCTTGTACTAGTGTGATTGAAGTTGGCTTGGTTGATCTTCAATTTTAGCATAGTTATAAATGTTCAAAGATGAGTATGGAGTATTGGCAATGTATTAAGAGTCCTATAAGAGGTTTTATGTGCTTTGAATGCTTGTGTGCATGAGTATATTTCATCTGGTTGATCATTATTTTCATCTAGATATTTTGGGTCTAGTGACAGAAAATTTGAGTAGGCAGTTTGCTGATATCACCATTACCACGTGTGGATGAGTCAGGGGGAGTTGATCATATGGTTATGATCACATTAGTCCCTAGTTTCTATGTAATAAGTTTTAGGCCATGTGATGAATTGAAACAAAAGATATGCAAGTGAAAAGTTGGGCTCCAAGGCAGTTTGACAGTGTTTTACCATAGCCAAATTTACAATGTGACAAGAAAAACTAAGTAAGCATTTTGATGGTGGCATATCTCTCACATGTAGACATTTCAGGGGAAGTTGATCATATGGGTTTGTTTAGTTTTATGCCTAGTTGATATGTGCTAAATTTTAGGTCATGCAATGAAGCGTGATATGCATGTTTAAAGTTGGCCTTTCTAGATAGTTCTTGACATAGTTGGCTATGTGGTAGAAAAATTTGAATGAGCAGATTAATGGTATTATATCTTGCATGTGTAAAGGTTTTAGGAGTAGATTGATATATGGCTAGATTCTCCTATGATATTAGATCATATGATCCAAATTTTAGATCATGATTTCAAATGCAACAAAAGTTATTGAGGCTCAAAGTTGGCTTTCAAGGCTGATAGTAATGGTCCCCATACTTAGTTTATTTTGCATGATGTTAAAGATCAAGACCAGATGGAGACCTAATAGCTCATGGGTGATTGTACAGTGAATATCTACAATGTGCAATAACTCAAAGAGGTCAAAGTGTTCATTGGTTAATGAAGTAAAGATCAAGCTTTTTATGAGATCTAACGACTCATGGGCATTCATACATATCAAGATCAATGGTGCATGTTGTTTCAAATGAGGACAAATGCTTGATGTTTAATAATACAAGTGCTCAAAAGGCATATGAGGGTGCCAAGTGTCATGATCATGGGGGTACTGAGTAATATTGAATGTTGAACTCTATAAGATAAAGACCTGGTTGATTTACAGATATCGATGGTGCACATTGAGTCAATATTGCAAGATTGCACGAGATGAGGTCAATTGTTCAAGGTTTAATGTTAGGTAGTTATGTAATATGAGTTAAAGTTCAAGCTTCAGAAAAAATAATATAGATGGTGTGTGATTTATCTAAAATAGTGAGGAAATAAGATGCAAGCATAGTGTTTCATGTTTAATTGTGACCATTTGAATTCAAATATTTGAATTTAACAAAAGAAAGACCATTGCTTCGTTTTTTAGCCATAACTTTTGATCTATGTAGAATTCGATCATTAGTAAAAATCTAATTTATAGAGGAATATAATTCACATCTGGAAATATAAATTTGAAGATCTGAAAGTGTGTACAATCAAAGATATTGAGGTTCAAAGTTGATTGTGTGTTTGTGCATGTTTTGCAAGTAACCCGAGAAGGATATTTGAGCTTGTTTTGATGTTATTTTGATGTTTAATGATAAATTAGCTATTGGAGTATGTTTTAAACTCTATGAGGATCATCTGTGTACATTATGAAGGTATGACCAATCAAAAAGTATGAACAAAGGTTTAAAAGTTGACTGTGTGTTCGTTCATGGTGATTGTGTGCACAAAATGTTATTTGAGCAAATTGTGCTTAAGTAGAAGGGTTATGTGATGGTTGTTGGCACTTAAGTAGGACCTATAGATCATGTGGCATGGGTCCATGAGTTAGAAAGTGTTATGATGTTCTTAGTTTTCTTGAAGAAGTGTCAAAGAGGTAAATGAGTCATCATAGGTCCTAAAAGGTGACTTAGGCCTATTTGAAAATGTGTTGTGCTTAAGTGTGACCCATGTTAGATGCCTTAAGGGTGGCGACATGTATTATAGATGATATAAAATATTATGGACTTGATAATTCATGAATTCTCTATATATAATAAAACCAAAAATGATGGTTTTTAGTTATGTGGAAGACTTGTATAAGGCATGTGTGAGAGTAGTGAGCGTTGAAGCTAAGAAGAGTGGATAGGTAATGTGCCTGTTGGATGAGTTCATGAGCAAAGTAGTTTATTAACTATGTGTTTGATGATATTTTTGATGATAGAATAGTGCTCTTGTAGTTTGAGGATATGTGAAGAGGTTTGAGTGTGCATATGAGGACAGTTTGAGTGAAGAAGGAGAGAGATTGTGGCATGCCTATGTGAGAGGCCTGTATAAGATAGATAGGGAGTTTGTGTAGGGTTTATATAATTAGAGATCCATCATTAGGCATTAAAGACATCATTATTAAGGTGGAGGTGTTCAAAGGAGGGTTTAAAGGACTTGATCTTCCTTAGGGGTAGTTACTCCTTGTGACACATGTCTTTCACTAAAGGCCTTTGGTCTAAAAGATTTGATCAAGACTTTCTTGTCTAAAGGATTTGACTAGAATCTTTTTTGTAATCTCTTATAGGACAAGTATTCCATGTTTTGCAAGCTTGAGAGTGGGTTTTATTCCCTATGAGGGTTTCTCACAGGAACAATGTGTTGTGTGTTTTGATCTTATATATGCATTAAATGTATGAGCCTTCTTGTTAATGTTGCTTGATCAAAGTTGATATATGTTGATTGTTTGATATTTTGGAAGGATTGGAATTAATTTTTTAATATTTGGGTTCACTAATTCACCCCCCAGTGATTATACCTCTAACTCTGAAGGCTTCTTACGATTGAAAATTAAAACCCTAGGAAATTTTTATATACCATGAGGTAAGTGGAAACTAAAATGTGTATATAGTGTTGTCTAATGACTTGAATATTAAGGAAGTACCCCTCACACCACAATTCAGGTAAAATTGAATATCACTTTGTCTAGAAGGATAACTCATGTGAATTTTAAAACTACTAAAACATAGTTTCTAGGATATCAAAAAAATAATAATGGAAAACCAATGATACATAAATATTTGTTATGTTTTGGAGCCTATTTATAAATTACAATGTATTTCAAATACTATACATTTAAAATGTACTATGCACTCTTTATGTATTCTCGTCGGGCTTCGGGGGTGATAGCCCCCCCAAAAAAAATTTGAACTCCCCTTTAATGGGGAACCATTTTGGGTTGACTTTGCCCATGGTTTTGATATCCATTGTTTTGTAAAAATGCTATGTTGATGTATTATGTATAGATGGATATTCAATAGGTAATACATTATGAGAATAAGGGTTTGAGAAAGAAGAATAGAGGGTGTGAATTCAAGAGGGTTTATTAAGCGCAACTCCAAACAATATTTTATGCATTGTAATTGGGAGAAGACTAATCTGAGAGTGGATTATACTCTTGTGGCTTGTAATAAAATATGAGCAAGTGTTTCTTGGTGGATATAGCCCAAGTTGGGTGAACCACGTTAAATTTGGTCTTCTTGTTATGCATTTTTATTTCTATTCTTTGTGTATCTCTGTTCATATCTCTTATAATTGCAATTCTATGAAATTATTTCTGCATTAATTTCTGATTTATTCTTAACAATATTTTTGTGAAAAATAAGATAAGAATTCAATATGAAGCCTTGAGGTTAAAGAGAAAATCTCTTTAGTGTCTCAAAATCATGAATTTTAAAACCCCATAACAAAGATAAAAAAAGAAACACAATGCTCTAAATAAAATGTATATGTTCACTAACATGTTTAACCCTATTTTTTTTAATGAAATATATTATATTATATTTGATAAATAGGAAAAAATATACAAGACTATTCACAAAATAAAATGTGGTAAAGGGCATGCCACAAAGTCCACAAACTAGGTCGGGCCTAGGAACATAAATAACAAACCAACTAGGTTCAGCCTAGCAGAGATCTGTAACATAAAAAAAAGTGCCACCAGAATTAAGCTACCAAGCAAAAAGATTGGTAGAAGGGGTTTCTTTATCCTAGCGATCACCCCATCTAGATCCTGGTAGATCATTCTTGTCATAAATAGGGTCCCAACCAAATCCAAAATTGTTTTAAGCATATTAACATATAAATTATATTTTAATTAAAGGTGTAAAATTAGATATATCAAAATGCTAAAGAGTACACTAATAAATAATTTTTATTTTAAAATATATATAAATATAGTAATACTATTTTTGGAAAACACTAAGAAGAAAAATACTTAGGTTACACACATCTTTATTGATTGTTTCAAAATATCAAATAGTGAAACCAACAAAAGAGGTGACTATGCATGTTTAGGATTAGGAACAAAATAAAAAATTGCTTATAGACATGTCCACTATAAGTGGAGAAGAACACAGGCTGCTAGAGTCTGTTGATTATGGACTTGTCCTAGTTGACTATGATGATTAATTGATGAGAAAATACAGAAAGAAGCATAATTATGGAGTTGATAGATCAAAAGCATAATCAAAGAATATTCTTAGACATGATAATTGTAAGTAAACATCAATGCATACCACTCTACTTTGTTGATTGCAGACTTGTCTAAGTTGATTGTGACATAAAACTAATCACTACACCTTTTATGCCTATATTTGCTTAGCAATCTAAGATATCACACTTTGAATTATACCACATAAAATTAATTTTTTCTTCTCTTGTATTTAAGACCAAGGGTGCTTTGGTAGCTTAAAAACTAAAAAAAAAAGGGGGATTGTAATGCATTGAGCTAACCTCAATCATCTCTTGATGATTGATTTTTGTCTACGTATCCAATATTATAAGGAAAGAAATCAAGCCCACATAGTTTTCCCACCTAGAGTGAATGTGAAATTTGTTCCTTTGACTATATGTATGTAATTAGAAAATGATTTTGATACTTGACAATGATAACTTGACTTATTTTGGGATGATCTTGACTTAGCTTATGGTTGCTCCTTTTGAGTGATATTAAATTTGGAAAGAATAGGGTAGATTTGTTTAATGTGTTGAAGTATATAAGCTTGAACCAAGTGAATAGCTTGTGGGGTTAATGAATGACTCTTGATATGTGTTTATAGGCGAATATTTTGACAATTTTTTTAGCCAAAATTACAAAACATGTGGGGAGACCCAAAAGAATATTTTTAATTTTAGAAATTAGAAATTATTTAGTGCATGATGTGACTAGCCTAAGTGGACAAACACAAAGAGTGCTCATGTCCGCTTAGTGAAAACTTGTCTAGAAGGATCAAGGGCACATATCTTGAGGTAGAGATAGTTTAGAGGTGATTTTAAGCAACTTGAACATTTTCCATTAAAATTTTTGTATAATAATGATGGCTTATAAAGTGTTGAACCCTGATTTAACAATTTTGGCAATATTGGAGTGTTATTCCTAATTTAGGTAAAGGGTCTTAGTAGTAAAATTAGTAAATAAATATGAAATAATTAAGCTATTAATTTGTGTAAATTAGATTGTAATTTTGACCTTTCTAAAAATATTAATAATATGGAGAAAATAAGACTTAACTGGACACTGGCTAATACGACTGAGACAGGGTCTGAGATTCACTGTGTAATACTGAGACACTGTCACAAACTGAGATCTAACCTTCATTTTATGATTGGACAGGAGCACCAAAAGTGGACAGGAGTGGCACCAATGCTATAGTCTACCTCAACTATTGTTGTCCTAAGGACCTGAGCTTTTTAGGTTTTGTTTGTCAGGTCCATGTGACCCTTTCCGTGAAGTTTTGATAGTTGAAAGTCTGTAGAGAAGATTTTATCTTCACACCCTATACTCCATTATGTTTTGACCAGTTTTGAGAAAGAGGAGGGGGTTGGTGTGTGTAAGATTCATTGAACGTGTATCCACATCCTTTATGTGGGCACGCTACCTACATACCAATACTCCAAAGAGGGATCAATCTATATGTAGTTCTCTCAATTGATGTGTTTTATGAAATAGTGTGTATGAAGATGCAAAATGCTAAACTAGATGTGCTTGAGGTGGATAGAGACTAGTGTAAGGATTTGAATAAGCTTATAAGTATATTGGCTGACTGTATTCAGAGAATAGGGAAGATTGCTTGAGTAGTTTTATTTGCTTAGTGATATTTGCCAACCCCTTCTGAATGACCTTTGAATGGGCTTTTATAGGGATTTGTTGGTCATGGGTTGAATGTGCTCATGTTAGGCCGATAAGGAGAAGGATGGGGAACTGGAAGAAACTAATCATTGGGGCCAAAATTTGGACAAGAGCATCAAAAGTAGACAAGAGTGGCACCAGTGTTATAGTCCAAGTGTGGCACTATTGTCCTAAGCTGATGGGACCTAGGAGGATGGATTAGTCATAGAAAAAGGGGTCTAGCTTAGCTGAGATCAAGTTTGAAAAGATATAGATGACTAGGAATTAGTGAAAAGATGCCTATGATGAACATGAGAGCAAGCAAAAGGGACTTAAGGGTTGGGTGTCATTAGCCATGCTTAAGTTGCCAATTTTTGCATTTTATATGACTACATTGGGATCAAGTCTGGAAAGCTATGGATGATTGGGACCTAAGGGTTGGGACCAAAATTGTACTTGGATAGGAGCATTGAAAGTAGATAGGAGTGGCATCAGTGCTATAGTCCAAGTGTGGCACTATTGTCTTGAGCTGATGAGACATGGGGGGATGGATTAGTCATGGAAAAAGGGTCTGGCTCAATTGGGATCAAGTATGGAAGGATACAGATGATTAAGAATCAATGAAAGGATGCTTACGAGGGTCATGAGAGCAAGCAAAGGGGACCTAAGGGTTGGGTGTCATTAGCCACGCTCAAGTTACCAATTTTTGCATTTTATATGATTACATTTGCCACCCCATTTATTCTAATGATGCAACAAAGTGAAATACTAAGATAAAGGAAAAATAGAGAGCGTACCTTAGCTTACCTATAAGGGTGAAGCTCATGAAGCTGTGTGATGTTGGGTTTGCATAGAGGGAGCATGTTGTGAAGTATGAATATGTAAGAAAAACAAAGAGTAGATCAATTCTTACTAGATATGCTATACCTAAAATAAAAACATACAAAACTATGTAAGAGAGATAGAGGAAGAGAAAGGAATGAATATACCTCATCGAGTACACAAACCAATACAAAGCCTATTGTGATGCTAAGTAATGCTTGATGTGTGTTGAACCAAGAGTAATATCGCAAATGGAGCTGAGTGCTCAATTCTCTAGAAGTGGCTCAAAATGCAAAGGTTGGCCCTTTAGCTCCATCATCACCCACTAAATGAAGTTAGGTGATAATGCATGTGTTAATCAATGTTTGGATTGTGTGTCTAATCCCTCTGAATAGGTGGCTCAAGAATACAAAGGCTAGCTAGTCATTTAGCTCCATCATTGCCATGTGAAGTGAAGCTATGAACTGATACCAATATGAAATGTATGTCATATGAAATGGCTCCTGAAGCCCATTAATATATTGTGATCTAACAATATTGGCATGGATAGACAAATGTATGCTAGAAACTAGGCCACTCTTGGCCACTCTGAAAGATGGAGATTAGGCTTGTTTGAAAGTCACTCCAAAATTGGTGCACTAGGCTTATATGAAAACCACTCTGAAATGTGGAAGTTAGGCTTGTATAAAAGCCATTATAAAATTATGTCAACCACATACAGATGGAATAAGGCACATAACTGTTGAGAGTGCCTGGGTAATGTTAAACTTGAAAAGAAAAGAAAAGAAAAATAAATGTGCCACATATATTGCCCCCAATCATTGGTGTCTATAACATGGATTTTGATCTCAAAGTTATATCAACTATCCTATATGAAATTAGAAGTGAGAGCCCTCATGTCATGCATGATTCCCCTTATATCTAGATTCTCTAAGCAAAAGTGTATTGAAAATTGTTGATTCTAAACTAGTCTAACTATGCAAAACTATAGCTGAATCTACTTTTTTGCCTACTTATGGAAAGTCTAGTTTTTCTGTTGTTTGGATAGGAGCACCAAAAATAGATAGTAGTAGCACTGGCATTGTAGTCCAATCTTGGCGCTATTGTTTTGGGCTAAATCTGATGATTGTTCAGACATTTTCACTATCTTCTTGGTTTGATGTCTAGTTGCTATTTTGAGTGTTCTAAAAGCTAAATTTTCAACTATTAGGAGCTCTAATGTCTGTGATAAAACCCTTGTTTGTTGCCCCCTCTTCTGAGGGTAGGAATGAAGACCCTATAATGACTACCCTTAGAAGAAAGAGCCCTATAAGTATGTTATGTTGCAAAGATACATGATATAGCAATGATAATCAACAAGATATCTCAATATATAGCTTGGTTTATAATGAGAGATTGTTAGATCAACAAGGGTATGGCTAGATAGATATAAAAATGTAATAACATGTGCAAAGTACTAAACTATAATTGAAAGTCTGGTTAGTTGTTAGTTGTCATGGAAGGATGGAGCATGATGTCTATCATGGCATCTAAGAAATCAAGATAATGCATGATGTGTATCATGGCATTGCAAACAATGAGAAGCAAACAAGCAACAAGCAACAATCACACAAGGTAAGAAGCAAGAACGTACAAGGGTGGCCAAGGGGCCAAGAAAACAAGGGACATGGACACATGTCACTCAAATTAGAAGCAAGAATACAAGGCATGTTCAAATTCCACATATACATATAATTATCACAAGCAAGGTTGGCGTGAAAGCCACAATCACAAAGAAAAGTACAGGTAAGGGACATTGGAAAATGTCCAAAGGCACACACATGAATATAAGTAAAGGACATTGACAAATGTCCTAAGGTACATATAGGAGACAAACAAGAACTAAAAAATGCAATCACATCAAGCTACACTAAGCAAAAAAAAAAATGCATGTAAATACTAAAAATACAATCGCATCTAACTAATCAAAGCAAGAATGTGAAGGTATGCAAGACATGTTAGTACAAGACTAGGTATATGTTAATAAATACACAAGTGTTATATACTAGTGGAATGTTGATAGAGTAATCTGTGCAAGCTAGTAAGTAATGTACATCAACATGATAACTAGAGTGTGTGGTGTAAGAATGACATAACTTGGATGATGTAGTCATGTAGAAGATGCCCCCAGTGGGTATGTATATCTATGTGTGTCTCGAATGTAGAAGTAATATGCCCCCTTAATGGGTATAGTGAAGCAATCAAAGAGCCGGATGTCATTGTACACACTCAAAGAATATCAAGTGAGCATGGTAATGTAGATAAATCGACAAACAATAACATAGAACAACAAATGTAAGTCTAGCATAGTAGTAGCAATGTAAAGCAGGGATGATGCATACAATTTAAATGTTTTTGCAGTTTTGACATATTTGAATGTTTTTGTATTTTGAAACTTTGTATTGTTTTTGAAATTTGAAATGTTATATTGTTTTTTAATTTTGAAATGTATTAAGCTATGTGCAATCAATCACAAGAAGACTATATACAAAAATTTGAAAGAACTATGTACAAATAAGCAAAAAGAAACTCTGTACAAGTAATACTGAGAAGAAATGATACTAATCGATGAGTCTCATGGGATACTCCCTATCTTGGTGCCTTGTATCAAGGAGAGGAATCATGCATGATCATGAAGCATGATGGGAATGCTAAGACTATGGCTCTAAAAGCTATATATGCTCTAAATCCTCTGAAATCTCTAAAGTAGAAACCGAGTGTGGGGTCCCCCTATAACTCTAAGAAGTGGATGCAATTGTAGGGATCTTAAGGACCCATTTGTTAGTAGGAGAAACTCTCTAAACATGTGCTCTGTGAGTAGATGCATGAGATCTCAAGGATACTGCCCTAGGTGTGAACACTGTAGCTATAAGTTGTCTAGAATCTTGAAGCTATGGAAGTATATGAACTCTCTATGTTGGTGATGGATGCCTCAACTATGTCTAAATCAAAATTGGAGGAGGAACTATAATTGATGGTAAAAGTAAAAATGGTGACTGTGGAATAGTAGATGGCTCTGAAGTGGGGAGTGGTAACTCATATGGAACTCCACCAATTGTAACAACCTAATTAATGTGAATGAATTTCACATATCTATGAATTGTAAAAGGTACTACTCAAATTTTTTGAATCCAAGGTCAACCAAGTAGCATATTAAAAACTCTTGCACTGGGAACTATAGTGAATGGTGTGGCCACATGTGTTGGACCAACCAGTAGAGGAAGTGTTATCTCACCCAATGAACTTTGTATGTGTCCATTGAATCTACTGATAACTATGTCTAGTGGGGTAATATCTTGCTCTAAATTTTCCAAATGCTATAATAATGTCATAATGCACATGTTTACGCTGGATCCATTGTCTATGAGAACATTATGAATATGATGATTATGAATGTAAGCTCTGATAAAGAGTGCATGATAATCCAAATCATCCTCAACTATCTCCTACTCTGAGAAGGAGATGGAAGGTCTAGCTGGAACTTTGGAATTGGATACACCAATCATTTTACTCAAAGGAGGTGTCTCCACTTAAGGTGCCCTATATGTATATGGTGGCAGATGTGCATGATATGCATGGTGAACCCCTGATGTGTCCCCTGTTTCATGTTTAGAATGTTGTGGAAAAGGATCTGAAAAGATTTTCAAAACTTTATCTTGTGTTTGTTTTCCCTGAGGGGGTTCAACTAAAGTGTTAAGATCAATATGATTGTCATCTATCAAATCCTGTATCTTGTGTCTCAAACTAATGCATATATTTGTTGTATGGCCTGGTGCCATGTGAAACTCTCAAAATGCATGTGGATCGTATCCCCATGGAAGAGGCTTTGTTGGGTCAACTTCCTGAATAGGAGGGAGAGATATGATGTTACATTCTAATAGCTGCTATAAAATTTTGGCTGGAGAAACTGGTAGATTGGTAAAGGTTCACTGAGGAGGTGCTAATAAAACCACTCATTGAGAGGGCTCAAAAGCTACATTAATTGTCAGTTGATTTTGATTCTTGCTCTCATTGACCTTGACTTTGTATGGGACTTTGTTGTTACTCTTGTTTGTTGTTTTTGAGATATTTGTGTACTTGAGTTTGCCCATTGAAATTAATTTGACTTCTTTTTCCTTTAGTGTGTGACACAATTCATTGAAAGAAGATAATATTTTAAACATAATTGATTCATGTAAAGCTAGTAGAAGACTCTATTTGAAGAGATCTTGTAACTCTTGATTGACCATAGGGCTAGTCATCTTAACCAAAATAGTCTTATCTCGAAGAACATAATCCATGAGATGTTCATTTGACCTTTGTTTCTATTGTGCAACTTGGGCATATGAAACCTTATCACCAATGTTGATGCTGAAATGAGCTAGGAACATGTCAGCTAAAGGATTGAATGCATTGATCGACTGATTTGGTAGACTGTAGAACCATCGTAAATCACAATCCTTTAGGCTCTATGGAAATAGCTTGGTAAGTAGCCAGTCATTTGGTATATAGTCCAAGCATGCTACATGAAAAGTTCTCAAATGTGTCTCTAGATCACCCTTGCCATCATATAGAGTAAGATTGGGTTAAACAAAACCTTGTGGCAAGGGTGTAGAAGCAATGTGACGTGCGAATGGTGTATGTAGTAAATCAAAAGAATCCAAAACCTACATAGGTCTAGAGGCACCTTGCTCAAAATGTAGCACCTTGGATTGAAGAGATTTTATCTCTTGCACAAGAGCTGCCATATTAGGAGACAAAATTGTACTAGTTGTAGCTGGTGGCATAGAGGCAAGTTGGGTTATTATAGGAGGTTATTGAGATATAATTGTCCTCGTAGTGTCATTTGTAACTAGTTGCTCTAAAAGAATGGAAGACTCAACTTGTTTAGCCTTTTTGATTTCCATGACAGATTGTAGAATAAGATTAAGATCTCGAGGCTGGTCCCAGAGTCTTTCTCAAAAACTTTGTGGGATCAAATCTTTGTTGAGGATAACTTCATTATTAACAATTGGTGGAAGTTGATCAAGAGTTTGATGTGGTGGATCATGAACATCGATGTTTGTGTCATCATTTTTATTCTCATATTGCTCTTTGTCAAAATTATCCTCATTAAAATTGGTGTAATCTAGATGTGTAGAATCTATAATACAAACATGAGTTGGTTGTTTATCCATGGTATATGGTTGAGTTACATGAATCTTAAGAGGATTGCCACTAAGTCTTGCACTTCCTCTCGAAGGAAGATATGCAAGGGACTTGGGTGGCATAATGGAAATAACTTGGATAATAGTAGAAAATATTAAACAAATATAATCTAAACAAGGAACTATAATATGCATAAAAAGGATACATAACTCACCAACATGTAAGATGATACCTCAAGAAGCAATGGGATCTAGTATATGCAACTAGGGTTTGAAAATGATTATTTTGAAATTTTCTATGAAAATTTGAAATTTAAAGTGAATTTATGAGTGAGATATGCAAGTAAAAAATTAGAAATGTATTGAAAAATTTGTGATTTAAAGAGACCTAGAAGATGTAACTAGGGTTTTGAAAAATAAATGTTTTTGAAAATTACTATTGAATTTTAAAATTTGAAGTGAATTTCTGATTTTAATATGCTAGTAAAAAATCCAAAAATTATTGAAAAATTACTAGGAAAATACTAGGACCTAGTATGGGCAACTAGTGTTTGAAAGGAAATTATTTTAAAATTGCTACAAAATTTTAAAATTTAATGCTAATTTTTTATTTTATTATGCAAGTAAAAAATCAAAAAAATATAAGAAAAATCAGTAATAAATTTACCCTAGGGTTTCTAGGATTTTTATGTACAAATGAAGTAAGTCGAGTTCACCAAATGATTTAACAATTTTGGGATTATTAGAGTCTTATTCTTTATTTAGTTAAAGGGTCTGAGTAGTAAAATTAGTAAATAAATATGT
The DNA here is from genome assembly GCA_037957365.1 of Torreya grandis. Classification (NCBI taxonomy): domain Eukaryota; kingdom Viridiplantae; phylum Streptophyta; class Pinopsida; order Cupressales; family Taxaceae; genus Torreya; species Torreya grandis. Next base: position 1,967,790 of record JARHVA010003251.1, read on the forward strand.
AGTAATTAAGCTACTAATTTGTATAAATTAGATTACAATTTTGACCTTTCTAAAAATAGTAATAAGATAGAGAAAATAAGACTTAGCTGGAAATTGACTAATACGACTGAGACAGGGTTTAAGATTCACTATGTAGGACTGAGACACTATCGTAAACTAAGATTTGACATTCATTTTATGATTGGATAGGAGCACCAAAAGTGGACAAGAGTGGCACCAACGTTGTAGTCCAACTCTATCACTATTATCCTAAGGATATGAGCTTTTTAGGTTTTATTCACCAGGCCTGTGTGACCCTGTCTCTGAAGTTTCGATAGCTGAAAGTCTGTAGAGCTCCTTGTAGAGCAAATTTTCTCTTCACGCCCTATGCTCCATTGTGCTTTGACCAATTTTGAGAAAGAAGAGGGGGGTTAGTGTGTATAAGATTCATTGAATGTGTATCTAAACCCCTTATGTGGGCACGTTGCCTACATACCAATACTTCAAAAATGGATCAAGCCATATGTAGTTCTCCCACTTGATGTGTTTTATGCAATAATGTGTATGAAGATGCAAAATGCTAAACTGGACGTGCTTGAGGTGGCTAAGGATTGGAATAAGCTTATAAGTATATTGGTTGACTATATGCAAAGAATAGGGAATATTGCTTGAGTAGTCTTGCTTGTATTCTTACTTGCTCAGTGATATTTGCCAACCCCTTCTAAATGACTTTTGAATGGGCTTTTATAGGGATTTGTTGGTCATGAGTTGAATATGCTCATGTTAGGCCAACAAGGATAAGGATGGGGAACTAGAAGAAACTGACTGTTAGGGCCAAAATTACACTTGGATAGGAATGTCGAAAGTGGACAAGAGTGGCACTGGTGCTATGGTCCTGAGCTGATGGGACCTAGAAGGATGGATTAGTCATGGAAAAAGGGGTTTGGCTCAGCTGGGATCAAGTCTAGAAAGCTATGAATGATTGCAAATCAATGAAAAGATGCCTATGAGGGTCATGAGAGTAAGCAAGAGGGACCTACGGGCTGGGTGTCATTAACCACACTCAAATTACCATTTTTTGCATTTTATATGACTACAAACCCACATATAGATAAAAGGTTTAGAGGAATGACGAATACAAGTCATATAATTTTACGCAAGTCATGTGATTTAGGATGTGTCAAGAATTAGCATTGCCAAGTATGCGTCTACGCTTTGCATCAAGACATCAACGATTATAAAAATGTCATGTAAAAAACATAAACGCTAATGGCAATACTATAATAATAATACTTGTTGTAAAGAAGCAAATAAAACATTGACAATTACGAAGTGAATTAGAAATTGTGCAACATCCTAAAACAATGAAAGAAAATTCTAATCCAGCGTAGGTCTTTTAGAGACTCTACTTTGTTCATGTTCTTCAAAACTTTGTCAAATTTGTAATTTAAAAAAAATCAATAATCAATTTAGGCATTTAAGAAACTCCACTTCTTCACAACTCTTCAAAACTTCTTCAAAACTATAATATTTCTTCAAATCCATGACAACTAGATGTAGATTCTTTAGACCAAGGAAAAGCACAAAGGTGGTGAGGTTGGGAGGGAACCTACTAATGTGTTGAACCCACTTCTTGAGGAAATCCTTGAATAGGAGCAAGCTAGTGCTAAGGTTAGTCCCAAGAAGGTAAATGAGGTTTAAGGGTAGACCAAAGAAGCGGGGAAGGATAAAAATAATGTGTATACAAGAAACAAGACAATGCAGGTCAAACATAAGAAAATAATATGTGATAACAACAATGATAGGCCAAGCAAGAAAACAAGAGGGAATAAGAAAAAAATTGAAGTTAAAGAGAAGGAGATGGACACTAAGACGCATGACTTTACGGATGTAGAAAAGCATTCCAATGAGTTGGAGGAATCTTTTGATTAGTTACAGTGTTTAGTTTTGTTGTTGTTTTTCTATCGAACTCTGTGTGATTCTCTACTGACTTTTTACTGATGTATGTTGGAAGTTTGCCTGCCTTCTTAGTGAAGGCTAGTTATTAGTTTTTTTTTTTAAGGTTGAACTGTTTTATCTATATGTTTTGTAAAAGTTTCGAGATCCTACCAAAACCCACTTTCTACCATTACCTAAAAATAATTTGTGAATTGAATTTATTTCTATTTTTGTGAGACTTTACATATTAGAGTATTTAGTGTATTTTTTCCTATTTTTAATTACATGAGCCAAATGGACGTGCGATATTGTATTTTCTATTTAATAAGTTTCAAAGGAGATTTGTATATATTTCTACTTTTGTGAAGTAAATTTGCCTTTACATATTAAATATTTAATGTATTTTTCTCTATTTTCTATTGCATAAGTTAAATGGACTTGCAATAGTATATTTCCCATTTAAAATGTTTCAAAGTAGATTCTCAAATTGACATGGACCCAACAAGATTGTCATTGCAATTGTTATTGTATTTTTTTAAAAGGAGAGTTGTATTTATTTTTACTTTTATGAAGTAAATTTGCCTTTACATATTGAAGTATTTAGTGTATTTTATTCTATTTTCTCTTGCATAAGTTAGATGGACTTGTAATAGTATATTTCCCATTTTAAATGTTTCAAAGTAGATTCTCAAATTGACATGGACCTAACAAGATTGTTATTGCAGTATTGTATATGTTGATCTATTAAGATGCATCTATGGAGAGACAACTTCACAAAATTTGGATTCAAGTATATTCAAATGTAGTACAAATGTCATAAAAGCTAGCGCTCGTTCTAGAACTACGAAGTATATTTTATGTGCTTATATAATTGAATCTTAGTGTTTGGCTTATAGTGACTTAGATTGGAATGCACCAACTTTGATAGGATCTACCATAACATAACTCACCAACAAATATTATTCAAATTCTAAAAGCTAACCTTGTAAATATGTTGAAAATGAGAATTGATCCCCGTTTTTTAGAATGCACACTTCAAGTGATAAACACAAAACATATCAAATTTTTTGTTTGCTGACAATTGAGAAGAAAATATTTATACTTTTTGTTCTTTTTTAATTTCGATTTATATTAAAAATTAAATATCATATCAAAATAGGTTGTTTTCTATGTGCATATATCACATAAAAGATATAGTCAATGCGGGTATCCGATGCAGAGCAAAAGCAAACAACGAATGACAATAATATTAAATATAAAAACAATAATTAAATAAGTATTGGAATAATTTTTTTAAACATATAAGAGTTTGAGAAAAATAATAAATAAACACATGTTGAAATTATTATTTTTACATTACAAGGTTTGAGGGAAAGATAATACTCTAAAACGTGGAGATGAATTGCCACGTTTTTCCTTCCAAATATAATGATTGAAAAATGCAGTTTCATTAATATAACACCATATTTAAAATATTTATAAACTTTAAAGCACAATTGAGGGATGATTGAAAATGAAGGGAAAGAGGAAAGTAATGCACGTGTGAAGTAGGGCTACAATTGTCCATCCGACAGTCGGTGACATAGGGTGCGGGTGTTTGGAATAGAAAGGTAGCAGCAAGTAGCTATTGGGGCATCATATTGTTTATGGGTGAGGGCGAAGGAGCGAGAGTCGAGAGGGATGATCACCCAAGGTAACATCAGTTCCTATTCCTATTCCTATCCCTCATTAGGTTTGAGGCAAATCCAGTGCAGTGCTCCATTAAATGCTAATTTCTTTAAGCGAAAATTGTCATTTTTAGTTTGTTTGCTGGTTTGTTAGTGTCTAATTCATTGCGCTAGGGTTATTAAGAATTTAATCTCTTCGAAATAATTTAAGGAATTCTCCAGAGGAATTTAAATTTACTACTCACTGATTAACTGGTTACTGCCGGATTGCGAGTCGTAATATTGACGCAGTTACCAAGTTTGGGAGCATTGAACTTATGGTTTGTAGCGGGAGATCTCCGAACAATGAAACACATGGTTTTTTTGTTGGTGTTTAGAGCAGGCCCACCTCCAGCGATACATTTGTTTATATGGCTATGGCAGACCAAATGTAGGAGCTTGGCTAATTGCCATCTCCTGATTCAGCAGTTTTGGCAGATACTTTCCATTTTTTTGTTATCAAAGTAGGGAAACAATTATATATGTACATATCTATATAATTGAAAACCCCCTTCTTATCAATTGCCTGGAGAGGGTACTTAACTCTATTCTACACGTTATACTTTCACATTGTTGGAGAGAGCATGCACACATGTTTCGAGCTTTGGGTTATCTCAATGATAACAGATTCAAATTGCCACCATACTACACCCTGATCGACAGCAATTGCCAACTCTAAGCCACCTGTTTCATATAACAGGCAACATCTAATCCACGGGTGTTCCAAGATGTTCACAGTCTAATTGCTTTCGTTTTCTTTTTTGTTTTGATTAGTAAAATTCCATTTTGGGGGTGTTATTGGGATTAGATGCTATGACCAAGGGGTATCTCCTATGTCAAATTCACTTGGGACTTGTACCTGACCTCATCTGTTGGAGTGTACCGCACCCAGCGATACCCAATTTTAACACTCTATCATGTTTCTTGGGGATTTGAACGTGGGGCTCTGCTTTAGAAGCTCCAATACTTTACCATTTGAGCTCATCCCATTGGACATAACTTTCACGTTCTTTAGCAGGTGCAAACGTGCAAAGGTAAGAATTTATAAATGCTTTTATCTATTCTTCAGGATTTGATATCTTAGTTGACAGGGTTTAGCAAGTATAAGCCGCTCAACACATCCACGGAAGACCATCCTAATGTGAAAGAAGTACTTAATAGTTCCGGTTAAGATATGTATGTAAAAATATATATACTTCTTGATAAAGTGCCAGTCAAGATATGTGCATTTCTTTTGATTCAAACATTGTCAATATTTCTATCAATTATGTATTATCTGTTTTTATTATTGCTTCCCAGCTCAAGTGTGAATCCTATGCACACACCTCTTAAAAAATATTTTATAGGCAAGGTCTACGCTTCTGGGGTGGGGACTTTGCTGCCTACTTGCTTCTTTTGTGCTTGGGTTCATTTGCTTTGCATTGTGGAAGCACATACTTTCCTTGTTTTGAATCAATGCTTATTGATCTCCCCAGGATATCCTTGAGTTTTGACCCTTCTGATCCCGTGTAAATTTAGAATCCTCTAATTGAATTATGCAGTCTAACCTCAAGTCAGTCACGTGTCTAGTTAACAAGTCCCTAATGGTCTTTTGGAAGAAAATTTTAGTGTTAGCAGTGTTCCCCATCTGTCGTGTTGTCTAAATTTAGGTTTTCCCTTGCCATTCACATGTTCTGAAGTGTAGATTAAATATTACAAAGATATCTTTGCTATCTGATTGCATTTAATATTATTTTAGTCAACCATTTGAAACAAGTACGGCACACTACCTTTTCAAGGCATTTACAGTGTGCTGCCCAAGATGTTTCTTTGACATTCATTTAATTGGAAATGGCTTCTGGTTGAGAAGGGTAACTCATTACATGAGTAATGCCACGTAGATTTATTTATGTATGTACTTATTTGGGTTCTCAATCATTTTTATATACAGACCCCAGATGTATTTGCCTTGGGAAACGTGAATGCAAATGATGATGCTATCATATATGTCGTACCCCAATTGGGTGACAATCAGGGTTTTTTGCTGCTTATAACAAGAAGCTGACAGCTAATGTTCTTTGGTTAGTTCTGTCCGAATATGTTACACATCATATCTCTCATTACTATTTTTTATTTGGTGCATTTGTGGTAAAATGTAATGAACACTATTGTTGACCTTATCTATTCTTTGTGTTCTGCTCTCTTCCTTTGTATCTCATTGAATTTTTCCACATGTGATCAAGTGTAACTATTGGTGGTCCAAACCTTATAGTTGTTGCCCATTCTTCCCACCTTCAATTTGCCATTGTGGTTAGTCCAACGATGTTACCATTGACTGTTTTGTATTTGTATACTCTGTTTAAAGTGACTGCTCTAACCTGTGTCTATTGGTGGCTCCATCTCATCCAATCTATTATTGTCTTGATCCCTACAAGTGTTTTTGTTGTTTGTGTTCTGATCCTTTTGTTTGTTTTTGTTCTTTATGTTCTTGTCCTCTTTGTAAGTTTGTCTGGCTTCTTTGATCCATCCCCTGCAGATCAACCTCATATATGTTGCTAATGCAAGCTACTACAACTTTGGATGTCCCTATTATTTTCACAGTCCATTCCTTTTTTTTGTAACATTTGCAGCATGTACTCTTTTCTGGTTGCCTTTTTTGTGGCTTTGTTTGACCCGAGTGAAAACAATTATTTGTCAAGACTCTAGTACAAACACAGGATATTAGCAATCTTATGCTCTTAAAGATTGACTTCATATTTTCCAATTCTTTTTATCAATATTGTAGTTAATAGGTTGTTGCTGCTGTAGTCTTTTGTGTAGATTCCAACTTTAAGCCATTCTATTGCTTTGTTGACTTTTTTTTTTTTTTTTTTGCTTTTTATTATGTTGATCTCTCTGATTAGAATTTCAGAAATCTAAATTTTTTTATTAAGCTGAAATAAATTAGAAGTTGGCATTCTTTTATTACAAATGTAGATCAGAACTTTCCATGGTAATTTAACTGCTTGAAATAGTTTAAAAGCAATAGTTTTATAATAGTAATATCTCCTGTGTAATGATGGTATGATGTATATGACTAAAAAATCCAGAGTTGAATTCGGTGACAATGAAAATTGGTGTATCCTGTCTCCCCTTGACCTCATCGCTACTCAATAAAAGATTGGAAATAACAGCTAAATATTTTCACTGTAACAGTTAAATTATTTTATTATATTTCGTTTATAATTCCGTATTTGTGAATGGTATTTTGAAAAATTTATGGTTTTTGTAATTGAATATACCTGTATATTTACATTTTTAGTGTAGTGTAACAGTTTCTGTATCCTCTATGTTTTAATCTGCCATATCCTTACTGGGTACTTTATGTGTATTGAATAATGCATCTGTATCTGTGCAGCATAGTCTTAAAATATTTTCTATCATTTGTACTGATGAACATTTATCAGTCTGTTTTAAGTAATGTTTTTGTATTATATGTATCAAGTCATTGTTTGGATTCATACTTTGAGAATCGGTTATATTGACTGTGTTTGTCATGACGGGGTAATTTAAAATACATGCATGAATAATTTGAGCTTTCATGGACATGATACATGTTGATGAAGAGGATGATTTTTGAGTAATATAAATTAATTTGATTTTGTTTTCTGACAATGACAGATTATTTGAGGCATAGCTAAGCTGTGGGTTTTGTAAAGGCTTTAATGTTTGGAAATATTTTAAATCAGCTGGGTACCTATGGACTGGTTAGGTGGTCGCTAGTAATGGTAATCTACAATTGAATCAGCATTGATATGGCAGGGCTGAAATAAATGCCTTAATGCTTAGAAGCAGTCTCATGCCTCAGAGTGCAAACTACAAATTTTTGGTAACTAGAAGAGGAACAAACGTGCAATAGCTTTGTGCCATCAGTTTTTGTAATACAGTAACATCTTAATGATTTTAGAAGGTCAGTACAGATTGTATGCTGGAAGTGTCCCGATTAATAATTTCTGGTAAATCGTTTATGAAGCGTGGCAGAAAATATATGTTAATATATGAAAAGATTACTATATGAGAATATTCAGTGGTGTAAAATCTATTGATATTGAAATTACACCTTAATATAAAGCAGCTGGAATAGTTATGATCTTCGGCGGAGGTCAATTATAAACCTACAGTGCAATTGTACTGGTTTCTGGTGGTAAAATTCTTAATTGAGTGCTCAATTGACTGTTGGCTTGACAAAAATCAAGTTTCAAAGGTTAGGACTATGTTTTGCATTGACAGGGTCTTGCGAATCATTGGTTCCATGGTAGGGAGGGCTAAAGAGGACTTTTTAGGAGACAATGGGAGTATGGAAATATCCAGAGATATACTGAAGGCCTCGAGTTCATTTTGTTTGAGTGTAGAAGGAACTACATTCCGCACATGGGCAATCATTGTCGCAGGCACTTTCGTTCTTATTGCGCTTTGTCTATCAATGTTTCTCATCTTTGAGCACCTGACAGCTTACAAAAATCCAGAGGTTTTTGCTGACAAACTCTTCATTCATCTTTGTTGATGCAATTTTTTGGGTATCTTTTGTTTTACTGTCGCACAGGGCATGCAACTTGTGCATATTTGCCTTATTTAATCTCTTACCATTTGGGCGATTTGATTGACAGCTGTTCTGCGATAAATGTTATAACATCTAATTTTTTATTTTACAATGTGTCATGTCTTGCTTCTTATATCAAATTGTTTTTCTCTACTATTCATATTGCCATTTTTGACAAGGATACCATACAAATTTTGACAGGAACAAAAATTTCTTATTGGAGTTATATTGATGGTTCCTTGTTATTCGGTAGAATCGGTAAGTTTATTTAATCCATTGGTTCTGGATATCTACTATAACTATAACTAGTGATTGATTATATACCTTCATAAAAGATCTTATGATTCAATCTTTACATGCTTTTTTTTCCATCAATTGTGGGCTTGAGGTTAATAGCAGAATAATTATTTCCCAATGCTGCTGATGAAGCCCTATCTCTGTCACTGGAATTGCTAAATATCTATAAGTGTTATTTAAAAAAGGCTGGATTTTAACATACAGATGAGAGTTATGATTCCCAAGCATTAGCATACAGGTTCAATTTATTGTTGAATTTATAGGGTGGCTAATTTAATACCTGCTTTTATGGTATATTTGAAGTTAAAATTAAATCTATGTTCATTTCATTACACTGACTATTTATATAATGACTACATAGTTTATTGCAGATGTTTTCATATTTATTAGATACACATACCCATTTGCTGCCATAAAGGTCGTTATCATTTAATCCTTGCATGCTTGATGTCAATGGCAGGCTAAATTTTTATCTAATGATATTTTAATATAGGCTTGATGCAGGAGCATCTGAGTCAACAAGCAATCTTGCATCAACCAAAAATTATGTAGGGTTCAGTTTGCGTAGACTAGTCGGCGTGTTTGTCCTTTTGGCATAGTGAAGTTGATCCAAGGGAAGCATTAGTACTCCAATACTTCAAGGGCATCAAGTGCATTAGAGAGGATTAGTTTGAGGAAACATAATGGTTCCAAGTGAGTGGGTTGAGTTTTTCAACAATCGGTGGAATTTGGGAAGTGGCTGCATCCATTGAAGGCCTATAAGTGATAGGTTTTGGGGCAGAGGAAAAAGGGCACGAAGAACACCTCCAAACCAAAATGTAATTGCACATTTGGGGTCTCCTAAAAAAGGCATTTCATTTCAAGTCTGTATGCAAAATATATGGCCTCCGGAAGATGCAAGGTTTTTCACTGTGACAAAATTGTTGGGGCGGTTTGGGAAAGGTTAAGTGGGGGTTACATATCCACCAATTGCATTAAGGGGTGGTTTTGCAACCATCCTGGTGGTTATGCAATCACTGCTTTGCATTAAGCAACATTTTTGCTTGCAAGGAATGCAAAAGAGAGTAATAGCTCAAAATGATGAATGTCTGTTGCTAAGAGTTTTCAAGATGCTTGCGAGTTCGAAGAGGCACTCCAAGAGTCGGAGAAAGTCAAAGAAAGATTCGAAATGGTTAGGGGAGTAGCTTCAAGGGAGGAAAAAGCGAGAGAATTGGAAGTTAGTTCTTCAAAGAGAGAAGTGAGTGTGAGAAGTTGAAACAATCCATGAGAGACTGTGTATGGGTGTATTTTCCATAGTGTTGAGACTCGGCAAGTCTTGCTGAGGACTTGCAGATCCAAGCCCGAGTCGACTAAAATGAGGCCACAATGAGTTTTTGAGAGACTCAACAAGTACTAGGATGGGACTCGCAAGTCTAGGCAAAGTCGCGAGTCTAGGCAGACTTGCGAGGGGTTGAGTTTGTCAAAAACCTCAAAAAAATTAAAACATGCAAAAAAAATAAAAAATAAAAAATAAAGTGAAAAAAGCAAAACACAAACCTAAACCTAAACCTAAACCTAAAAGGCATTCTAACATCCTCAAACAACCATTCACTCATTCTAACTTTGTTTTCATGAGCCCATTCCATTGTTCATTTTCTTCCCTTACAAGATTCACACACGATTGTGATTGAATCTTTCAGGTTTGTTGTTTTTTCTTTAAAGGGGCTGATTGGTAGTGTGCAAAGGTTGGTTTAGCAACAAGTGAGTGTATTGTTGGAGCCTTGGAGGCTGGAGTTTCAAGGGATTGACTGTTTTTAAGTGCATTGGCTGATCCAAAGCTTCAAGTCAAAGTATGTGCACCGTGGATTGTGTATGGTCGTGCATTGTTGGAGGCTTAGAGCTGATTCAAGTGTGCATGAATGGGTTGATCACGCTGATCGCGAGGCAAAGCTTGTAGCGTTGGGAGAGGAGCAAGCTCTTACAACTAGGGATAAAGATGTGGTAGATACCACGAGGGCAGGTACAATGGCTCTTCTCAGCCTTTAGATGTATCTTATTATATTATGTTTTTGGTAGTGCCATCGCCATGGATTTCTAAATCCATATTTTATATGTAAAAAATAATTTGATGAATATAAAAATAACTCCCATTTAATATAAGCTCTCAAGTTTCAAGTTTCAAGTTCAATTGTTCAACTGAAAACAATCAATATTGCATTATTTACTTACTTATTTGTGCATACATGTGTATGTTAGATGTAATTGACTAGTTTTGAGTGTATTTTAAAGTGGATTTGATATGGAATGCATTTTAATAGTTTTCTCTTAAAATTCACTATTTCTAATGATTTTTAAAATTTGCCGAGTCTTGCCAAGTATTGGATGAGTTTTTTTGCCAAGTCCGAATTCGAGGCAAAAATAGGCTTTCCGAGTTCGAGGCTCAACGCTATGGTATCTTCTTCATGTAATATCTCAATAGCCTTGTAAGGCCTAGTGAGCGAGAGTGTGCATGTTTGTGTAATCTTTTTAACATTGTTAAATGAATGCAATAAAGAGTTTGTTTTGAGTTCCATGCTTGAGTATGGTGTTCGAGTAAGTGTGTCCATTGATGAGTGTAAGTCTAGGCTACATGAACTAAGGATGTGAAGCTTTAGTGGGTTTGTTGTAGGTGTGAGAGAAGACTTGCAATTGTAGAAAGTTGTGTGAGTAGAAATGGCACATAGAAGAGTACCGCCTAGAAGAGGGGGGAGAGCTCCAAGAGTAGTAGAGATGGTGAGAAGAATCTATGGGGGATTGGATGTGATGGAGATTGTACAACAAATATGAACCATTGTTGTTGTAGATGTGAGTGAAGATGGAGGAGGAGTCCTAGAAGTTCAGTTTGAATATTTGGAAAATGAACTAGAGGAGAGATTGTTGAAAGCCATTGCCAAGATGGGAGGCAAGCCAAGGTTGGACACTCCTAGCCATTCAGGGAGTTTGTGTCTTGAAGATCTAATTGATTGGATCGTGGAGTTGGAGAATTACTTTGACTATGAGTCAATGGAAGACCCCAAGAGAGTAATGTTTGCTTTCACAAAGTTGAAGGGACACACATCCTTATGGTGGGTTCATGTGCAGTTGGAAATGAAGAGAAGACATAAGGACCAAATCAAGACTCGGGGAAGAATGGTTGCAAAGTTGAAAGGTAAGTTTTTAGCTTATGATTATAGGCTATGTTTGTTCAAGAAGTCACAAAATTTAAGGCAAAGGGATATGAATGGAGTAGAGTACACAAAGGAGTTATACAAGCTTACAATCCAGGGATGTCATGTTGAAGATGATCAAGGGAATATAGCAAATGTAAATTTCTTGAGGTTGAGCATACAAGATGCATTTGGGATGGTTAAGTTGTAGTCCGTAGAGGAAGCCTCTCAATGTGCATTGAAGGTGGAAGAGAGTTTGTCAAGAAGGCAACTAAAAACAACAAAGGATATGAGTAGCATGATGGAGGACGAAGATATGCAAGGAGAGGACAACTCTTCTCCATATGGAGAAAATGGAGAGGAAGATGAAGAGTTTGAAACCTCATGGGAAAGTGAATTTGTTGAAGCTCAAGAGGGTGATTGGACATTTTGTGGAGATTGTTATGAATGGGGAGTGTATGGGCATAGGGCATTTTGGTGTCCTCAAAGAAGGGATGAAACAAGTAATGAGAGTGAAGGCTAAGGGACAATAGGGCTATCATGTTACCAACCAGCAATGAATGACTGAGAAGAGGATGAGCAAGGGACTTCAAAAAGTTCATTTGCAGCCAAGAACCAAGGAGCGGATTTATTGGTGAAGAGAAAGAGCTTGAAGAAACCAAGAAGAGCCATGGCAATTAAGTCGCATATCACTAGAACTATTTGCAAAACAAGAGGTAAGTGTTGAAATGCTAGAGTTGATAGTGGGAATACAAATAATCTAGTGTACTTTGAAGTCATAAAAAGGGTGAAATTGAAGTGTGTACCACACCTCGAGCCATATAGGGCGTCTTAGTTGTTGGAAGAGCATGAAATTGCAATATGGGAACAATGTGAAGTGCATGTGAAAATAGGTAGATATTGTGATAAGAGTTTTGCGTGATGTTTTTCCTTTGGATGCATGTCATATTGTGTCAGGGGGGACATGGAAGTTTAACAATAAGGCTAAGTATGATGAAAGGAACAATGCAATTTCAGTTGAGAAGTATGGATAGAGGGGGAACCTACTTCCCTTGAAGGAAGAGAGTGGAGTCAAGAAGCACCAAAGTCAGTTGGTCTTGTTGAATACAAGAAAAGAAGCTCTAGTAAAGGTGGAAGAGGAATGGAAAATTGCAAGTCATGACGTGGCTAAGTTTGTGGATGAAGAGGCAAGAGAGATTAAGACATGTTTCTACAAGCATTAGAGACACATGAAGAAAGAAAGATGGTAGAAGAAAATGCTTAGAAATTGTTGATAGAGGTTAATTTATAGAGAATTCAGACAAGCGAAGATGATGAGTGTCACCCATGGGACATAGAACAAAGGAATGAGATGAATAATATTTTTGAGGACATCTTAAAGATGAAATTGCCGAGGATAATGTTGTTATAGCGGAGGTATAGAAATTGTTTGACATGGAAATGAAGGAAACAAGAGAGGATGACATGAAAACTATCTTAGAATAGCATTGGGGTACATGGGTGATCTTTTTAAGTCCCAAGGGTATTTATGGTGATAGATGTCCTACAATGGCAGCTGAGAGGTGGTGGTGGGTTGTAATGTTCGTGCATAACAATTAATCGACGACCTTAAATTTGATGTCCATTTGACCTTCACAAGGCAATTTTTCTTAAAACTACGATATCTTTTGCATACGACAGAGTTTGGAGCCCTTTTTTCCTCAAAAAGTTTTTTTCGAGTCCAACATAGTGGTGTAGTAACTAGATTGAGGCTATATATCAGCAATCAACAAAACATATGTGGAGAATATGACAAAGTTAGATTGATATCTATTGTTGTTTTTTAGATAAATTTATTTAAGATATTTGTACTAGTTTGAGTTCTTTGACAAGCAAGGTGTGAAGGACAAAGTAGTGTATGAGGTGTGCTCATGGAAAAAAAGAATATGTGACAATAGTATTGAAGACGGCTGGTGGAGGTGGACAAATAGAGGTGGGCAAGAGTCTACAAGGGAGTGGGGAAAGAGAAAGAGAGCGTATTGTAGGAGGTTGATGGACTATGCCCAAGCAATGGGCAAGGGAAAGAGAAGGGTGATTAGAGTTAGCAGAGGAGGATGGTCTATGGTTCAACAGGTGGCTGGAAAAGGAGGAAGAAACAAATTGGAAAATTTTAGAGGTACCTAACAAGGTGGAAGGGGACACTGTGGCCAATAGAATGGTTTTACTGTTCACCCTACTTTTGTGAGTTGGAGCTCACAATTTTTCAACCTTGGGTGTCTGATGTAGGAGCAATTGAGTCACCAAGCAATCTTGCATCAACCAAAAATATGTGGGGGTGTTTTTGTATGTTTACCATTTTGGCATGGTGAAGTTTTTCCAAGGAAAGAATCTAAAACTTCAAGGGCATCAAGTACATCAAAGACGATGAATTTTAGGCAGCAACATGGTTCCAAGTGAGCTGGTTGAGTTTCTCAACAATTGGTAGTACTAAAAGTGATAGGTTTTGGGGCAAAGGAAAAAGGGCATGAAGACCACCTCCAAACTAGAATGTGATTGCAAATTTGGATTCTCCTTGAAAAGTTATGCACTTTTACAAAAAATGGTATCTCATTTCAGGTCTGTATGTAAAATATATGGCCTCTAGAAGATGTAGGGTTTTGCACAAGGATGAAACTGCTGGGGTGGTTTTGCAAGAGTTAAGTGACAGTTACGTAAGAACTTTGGTGGTATTTTAACCGTTGGTTTGCATTAAGGGGCGGTTTCGTAACCAACAGGAAATTTTGTAATCGGTGGGGTGATTTTGTAATTGGCAAGGCGATTATGAAACCGTCGCGACATATTTAGCTGCAGTTTTTCTCGCAAGGAATGTAAAAAGAAAGGGCCCAAATGATGAATTGTTAGTTGATAAGCATTTTCAAGATGCTTGAGAGTTCGAAGAGGCACTCTAGGATTCAAAGGAAGTTAGAGAAAGATCTGAAATGGTTAAGGGAGTGTAGCTTCAAGGGAGAAGAAAGGGAGAGAACTTGGGAGTTAGTTCTCAAGGAGAGAAGTGAGTGTGGGAGAGTGAATCAGCCCATGAGAAACTGTGTATGGGTGTATCTTCTTAATGTAATGTTTCAATAATCTTGTAAGGCAAGTGAGTGAGAGTGTGAGTGTTAGTGTAATCTTTGCAACACTGCCATATGATTGCAATAAAGGGTGTGTTTTGAGTTCCATGTCTGATTAAGTGTGTCCATCGGTGGGTATAAGTCTAGGCTGCACGGTCTAAGGCCGTTTTTCATTGGACCCCTAACCGTGATTGCATCAAGGCCTCTTCTTTGTCACTCAACTGACTAAACATCTACAAATCAGTTGGATTTGCTGAACAAGTTTTTTAAATAAGTAGAAGAATGCTTTTTTTAATTATGCAGAAAAATGTTTAATTTTAAACCAAAGGTCAATTATCTGTTTAGGAAGTAATAGAATTAATCTGTTTTTTTGGTATTTTTATTTTATTTAAAGTCAAAAATAAAGTTAAGTTTGTTTCAGTAGGCTACGATTATTTGTATGACGAATCTATATACCCATGTTGAGTTAGTTGCCGGTTGTTTTCAAATTTATTAGACAAATGCTAATATGGTTATTCCATTTCTTTTACTCAACAAACTAAACACAATCTTGGCCCTGGTAATATAAAGTTCTACAAAGGCATTCCCATAATGAAAGGATTTTCTCCAGTTGGAATATTAATTATGAGTAAATTTATCAACTCTTCTTTGCATTTAGTAATGATTGAGAGGCAGGTCAGTAACTTGAATGTTATTGAACCCTAAGTATATGCTGTCATGATTGTCCACAGGGTTTCCTTCATAGGAGAATAGAAATTGGAAAGAGCATTCTTGGAGGCATTGAAGAACACGACCTTAGTTTTATTAAGGTTAATCACTAGTGGGTGAAGCTTGCAAAAGCGTGCAAGGACATCCAACTGTTTCTATAAACTGTCAGGAGAGTGAGAGATGAGGACCACATCATCAACAAAAAGCGACATACTGATCAAAACATGATGCAATGTTCAACCATTAGCAATTTGAGTATGGCTGCAAGAGATGACATCCTTGTTTGACAGCAATAGTACCCTCTACAAAGTCATAGTGAGCATGGATAGTCCAAAAGTGGTCAACAATCATCTCATAGAGCCCCTTATCTCGTGATTGCAATAATGAAGGCGTTTGAGATATCCGTAACATGCAAACTCTGACAAAGCAGATGTCTTGGAAGTGAGACAAAGGCCTTCCTAAATTATACGAAACAAAAAAGACTTTTGAAGACTGCTGATGCACCCCCTTAATAATAGTGCAGAGAACACAGGTGTGGCCAACAGTCTAAAGTCTCTTTTAAAGCGTGCTTGTCCTTTTGCTCTGAAATTAACACTCCAAATTCTCAGAAAGAGCTATGCTTGATGGCATGGCATAAAACCTGGCAAAAGTATGCCCAATCATAATAGTTTTATCATTAATTGGGTTGGAACTATCTCCCAACTTATGAAGGCGATGGATGATGTGCTATGGCCAAGAGGGGGAAAACCTAAAGCAAGCAACCTCATTCCAAAGCTCTTCCATAGGGAGGGCAAGTGGATCCACATCATAGTTGAGAATCTGTCTGAAGCCCCTAATAATTTACTGATAGCTCTCCTAATGGTACTTAGAGAGAATGAGTGGTAGGAAGGAGAAGAGGAGACTCAAATGGAAAGTTGATCTAAATTGGAAAGAGAGATGCATATTAGACCTTGGTGTGAGAGCCCCATACCAGACCCAGGCATGGGATGAGGCGGGTGAATTCTTTTTGCGAGGACAGTGCACCTTAAGGTGTTTGGGGAATGAAAGGGAGCCTCAAGGAGCTCATTTCACCTAGACACAAGAAGATGGGCCTTTTTCCTCCTTTGTCCACTTGCACTTGCAAGATTTATTCTTCCACTTGTTTTTGAAAAGGTTGTTGATGGGTTGTAGCTTCCTTCTATGAGTGCTCATAGATAAAAATATTTGATTTTTTTTGAATTTGTTTTTTGATCCCATCAACTTGGGGTCCTTGAGGTTGCATGTGCTCGGCAATCCTTGTCTCATAATTGAATTTGATGTTTTCATATTAGCAAGAATACCATATTTTTCCCACAATCGTTGCTGGAGCAGAGATACGAGATCACAAATCTGCCCCCCAATTTTATCAAGTTTTTAGATCTGGTTGCGAAGTTTTTTGCGTTGAAATTTGGTGTCTTAACCTTGTAAAACCAAGGTTTTTTTTACCTTCTCAGGTCAAGTAGTTTACATATCAAGGGCAGTTTAAACATCAATGTATCTCGAAGTTTCCAGGGAATTTTTGGAAAAACTTAAGATTTTAGAAGTGCAGGTAAAATTTAGGACATATGGAATTCTTAAATTGGTTTTAGATCAGTAGAAAAAGTCATCTCATGATGTGGGCAAACATGCTATCAAAAGCACTTCTGTGTTAAGCCTTGAAATTGTCAGGAGAAAGAATGGGAAAGCCCATGAAATTCTTGGGGACATGTTCGAGGGGATAGAAATACACGAAACTGTGGTTCTTGGCCAAATAATGTTTTGTTGCGTTGAATGAATAGGAGCTGATGTCATTAAGCTGGAAATAAAGAAAATGGGTGATTATGAGGATTATAAGATCAATTTTTCATACTTGGAGGAACATACCTCAATGGATAGCTTGACAATCATTTTTTTGATAATTTAGTTAACATTTTTGTACATGACTAATTCTCTGACCATGGAAGTACACATTCAGAAGGTAACTGTCCAGCTGTATCTGATTACCGAATGACAGAATTATCTGAAATTGAGTAAGATAATAAATAAACTTTGATTCTATTAATATACTAATGATGCAATGCAATCGTAGGCAGATCTAGGGGTATGCCCCCTATCAATTGGCATGCCTGTTAAACCATCCTGGCAGGGAAATACTTGTGTCCAGCACAGGTCTTCTGAAAGAGTCCCCTCTGCTAAGATTGGTGCCATTTAAGTTTTTCACATCGCTAGTGAAAACTCACCTATGGCTATGTCACTCTACCGTTTCACAAGGTTTGTTCTTAGTTCCTCCATGCCCCTCTTCCTTATTTGTAGGTAAAAATGATTTAATTGCGCCACCAAGATACCATGGGTTCTATGTCAACATGGGCAAGGGTCCAGCCCTCCTGCCATATACTCAATTCATGTGTCAAGGGAAGCATGCAAAACATGCAAATGCATAAGTATGCATGATCTTAGTGTAACCTAGAATTGTTTCAATGCCTGCTACATGGGTGGTGGAGTCAACTAGTGATCTATTTGTAAAGTGGACCACTATGCATCATGCAGTCGCAATTGCTGGAACGGTCAAATCCATGTTGAAAGGCATGCTAAGGTGATCACCAGCAAGAGGGCACTTCCTTATGTGACTGCCACAAAGCATTACCTTCATATGCAACAAATCTCCTTGCTATTCTTCCTCCACTTCCTCAATAAAGCATAGGGGTTGCCTCTACTTTGAAATTGAAGGTTCACGATCAATCACAATGCAGTAAACCGATAAATAAATAGCCATGTGCTCATGCTGGAAAAAGAGCAATTTAATAAAAATGATTTATATTTAAAAGTTTATTTCAGAAGTGAGGAGAGACAGGGCTGCAGAATTTCATTAGAAATCTCAGGCTTTAGTATAGCTTGATTTCAGCAGAAAATACAGATTCTAAGACTGGAATAACATTACTAACCATAACAAGGCTGGTGATCATTGCCTGTCAGCTTCCAGTAAACTATGACCTTTGTATCTACTGTAAGTAGGATGATTTTTGATGCAGACCATCCAAGTATCAAGTCTGTTTTCTGCTACTATAAAGCAGAGAATGCATATTTACTGCCCTTTTATCTCTTGGAGTCCTCTTTCCAGTTTCATGGAATCTCTTTTGGATTTCTGTTTGAAATCCTTATGATGTCTCTTGGAATTCCTTCACTCTAATCTCTGGGAGAGTATTTAATTAACATTATCTATAGCATACTATTAAAATTTAGAATCATAGTTACCAAATCCTGTTGGATCTGGATTCTGCCTTGCTAATGAGCCCAATAATTAACATTTAGTATATGTTTATGTAAATAATTTTTTGATACGAATACATATACATACATTTGTTTTTCTGAATCGACTTTCTGAATTTTTCCTACAATTCCATATTTTTGGATTTTTTCCCCACCGTACAAATCCGGATTTTCGATCTTGGTAAATGTGATTAGTAAGTCACACTTCACATGAGCTTCATGGGGGTTCATATGGTGCTTTAATGGCCTTTTGATTTTGTAGGGAGGGCGAATCACTCCCATTCCAATGTCTTTTGGATCCATTCTTTCATTGTTTAAACTTTTGGTTTATATTCTCAAATAGGTGATATTCCAAATGAGGATCTAAGAGAGTAACCTTGGACCAGGAGCTTCAGGGGCTTTAATAAAGTGGTTGCAGAAGGCCAGGGGCCTGCTCTAAAACGAGAGACATAGCAATCTCCAAAGAGGAAAGTCAGCGGAATGACATTGGGCTGTGGAATTTGGATAAGCTGATAGACTGTCAAGTAAGCATAACTCACTTCAATGCCAATAATTTTAAATCTGAAATCCAGTAACATAGTGAACAGAGCAAACCCGCAGAAAACAAATGGATTCAATCCTATAGGAAGCAAACAATGCACCTGTCTAAAAAGGATTTTACCACCACCAAACATCTCACTCTTCCCTATTACAAAACAATATACAAAATAGAAAGCGTTAAAATAGGAACATATTCCTGAACATGATATGTTATACAATTTTTCATGCATCACCCTCATATTGATTAGTGGAGATTATATGTATTCCCAGACCTTTGTGAAAAATGGCTCAAGAATACATTTTTGGTATCTTTCTACCCCTCACCTTGTAGCCATGATAGAGTTTGCTTTGCTAGGTGTGGATCCATCTTCCCACTTCATGGCAGTGACAGAGCTTTCCCTTCTAGTGGCCAGGTGAGAGAGCAGGCTTCTAACTCATCATCTCGCAATGAGTGTCGCAGGAAACTTTAGGCACACCCCCTGTTTTGGGTCCATGTTCTCATTCCTTGGGTGAACCATTTTGGAAATGTTCAAAACACCGATTTGTACCAGGAAATGGCCTTGAAAGGTCACGTACTTTTCTCGACTGTTACTAGGAACAACCTGGTGTGTTCTATTGATTTACAGAATGGATCCATAGACACACGTGAGTCAATCTTTAAAAAAACACAATGAAACACTAAGAGAAAAAGAAAATCCCTAAGTCTAATATAATCCATCTCCTTCTAAACACTAAACCTACCTCACTACTTCTTCAGAAACTACCTGAAGGCTTTCTATTGCTGCTGCAATCACCTCACAAGTACCAACTCATTGCTTCCTTACTCATTGCAATCTTTCATTGCAGCAAGGAGAGTTATGCAGCCTGCAAGTTTGAAGTTTGAAGTTGATTCTGGAGCAATCTCTCGTATGGAGCAATATGATCTTTTATTTGATGAGTTTCGCACTATGAATGATGTATTTTGAACATACAAATCACAAATCTATGGACGTATGAATATTAATTGTTTTTTAATTTATATAAGGTTTGTGTGCGCTTCTGGACCTTTTATTCACAAAACATGGATATTAATTATTATGTTCATTACTTTTTTCGTTTATAGTTATATTTTTTATTTTTAATATATTTTGTATGGATGTTTCCACCCCATTTTGTATCCAGGGTTCATGGAAAACTGGCATATCCCTTACACCTACCTGTACCAGAACTGGTATCATGGCGACTTAGATCAACTTAAAATAGTTGCAGTTTGCGATTCTTTCGTTTCTTTGTCTGGGTAGCAGCAGGTAGGCATAGATAAAGCTTGTAGGTAGGTGCATATATAGCTCTTTCTAATATATGATGTGTGTTGGCTTGCTTCCCCCTGCAATGGCTGTGATAGGCTTAGTGGAAGATGTAAAGAAAGTGTGGTGTTACTTGGCCTGACAAATAATTTTGCAAAGTCCAAGACATGTCAAGTGGTTGAACCTCAATGAAGAATTGGAAATTTTGTCTACTGGAAAGATTGAAAGATTATTCGCATGCCTTCCTTTAAATGGAAGTTCTCTCATTTCTTTATTTGCACAGGCTAACCTTTGTTTTCTACTTTTGTTTTCATGTGTTTGATGTCAAGGCTTGAATGTTCTTGCTCTTGATTGTACGACAGAGACATAGCATGTTTTCTCATAGAGAAATTAGTGATTTGAGAATAAGAAAAGTTTTTGGTCATGCAGGACCTATCTCCCTTGATATTAATTAATTAAATTTTTTATATTTATATATTTGTATCTATTGGTTTGCAGTTTGTGTCGCTGGTGAAACCCGCAATTTCTGTTGATTGTGAAATCCTACGGGACTGCTATGAAGCCTTTGCCATGTACTGTTTTGGGAGATATCTTATAGCTTGCTTGGGTATGTATATTTTATTGGCTCAAAATCGCAAGAGTGCATTTAATTCACACTGAATGCTTTTTGTTGCTTTTACAGCCTGCAAATTTAACCTGTAACTTTATCTTCATGCACTAAATTCAGCCTTCTTTTCATGTATTCTATCTGCCTGAGTTATTGTGTCCTCTCTCAGCTGTAACTGTAAGAGTTAAGATTTTTATAGATAGGCTACTACTTTTTCTGACACAAACTATTGATGACATATGTAGCGTTTCCTTGAGTTCGGACCTGAAAAACCTATTACCTCATACATCTGGCTGAAATGATTTGTCTTAACATTCTCTGTTACATGCTTGATGAAATGGAGACAAAGTTCAAGCTCACTCAAACTTAGATCAAGCTCCAAATAGTATTTTTCCTACTTCGCAACCCATTGAATACAATCTTGGGAAAACATTTCAATCAAGAGTGAAAGCCAGTGGATGTTTATAGACAATTATATGGTTATTAAGTCCTGTTGGCTAACAAAAATAGTTTTGGGTTGCATCTTCAGAGTGTCATTATTAGTGGCAGAGGTTTTGAAACTGGAACAGCTGTAAAATCTGAAATGGCTGAAAATTCTGACGACCAAAAGTGCTTGAAGAAAAACAAATTAGAACTGCTTTAAAAATATTGAGCGAAACTATACATTTGAAAAATGTAAGTTTGAACTGAAATATGAGATTACCAAGTTCTCTTTATACACAGATACATATAAACACACATATAATTCTTTTATGTTATCAAAGATCTAATTGTTTACAAGGGGAAAGAGAATAGAACTGTGGTATGATTCAAATATCAGTTCAAGATTGGTACACAACACAAAAACCTTTCCTGAGGAGGTATGGATGCCACCTCAGGTCAAAGAAGCTCCAAGCACATAATGGTTGCCGCTTAAGTTGCCTGTTTGGGTTTGAAGAACTAGGCTCGCTAGTATGACTATTTTTTTTGCCTTGGGTACGGCCATAAAAAAATATATATATAAAAAATAAAAAATATAGAAATTCTAGCCTAATAAATAAGAATTAAGTGACATTAACCACATAGTATGCATATAAAAAACAAAATAACCACAAAATACTAATTGAATGCCAAATGTCATGATAATTATAAATATCAAATATAATTTATTACATAAAAAATAACATTCATCGTCATCATGCTCTTACTAAGTTACTATTCGTCATCAGTCGTTATGAATCGGCAACTTTGATTTAAAGTGTTATCACCTTCCATGTTCCCTAGGAACCCCCTCTTATGTAACCCCTATCTCTACTACATCCTTCTAGAATATCTGTTACAAAAATAAAAATTATAAGCTAAAAAAAGAACGAAGGCATTTCACTAGTCGATAAATTTGAATGCAGTCTTTTACAAATACATGCCTTCATGAACAGGTCAAATGCAGCCCACTACTACAATACAACACTGCTGTCCACAGCAGCGTCATTGCCTAATGTGCGGAGACACAGGTTGAATAACACTCCTTAGTACTACAGCAGATCAGTGCCACGTATGAGAACAAATAGTCTTCATTGACAACTTTTTTGCAAAGTCAAGCACAGGCCCATGGTGATGCTTGATCAAACCCACAAAATGCAAATAACCTTATGCGTTTTGCTGCACATACAGATTTTAAACACATGGATTTGCCACGGGTTCGGCCTGGATTTGTCCTGGTTGACACAGGCTTGCTAGGGTTCTTCTATAGAACCAGGGTGAACCCGGGTTGCCCAGGTTGAACCTGGGCTGAATTTATAGAGGAATCGGATCCGTACCCATACTAGGGATGGACCGGAGCAGGATCTTGCAGGGGGACAAATCGGCAACTCAGAAGAACCTAGATGAACCCGGGTTGTCCTTGATGAGCTTGGGTCAAATTTATTGAGGAATTGGATCCGTACCCGTATAGGGGATGGACCGGAGTAGGATCTTGTAGGGGGGACGAATTAGCAACTTAGGTTTTTGCTTGTCGATGCTTAGAAATGCACCAAGCGCTGCACCTATGGCATGAGCACCACAGTTGGGAAGTTTCACTGCGTAGAACGTGGCAGTGAAACAACCTCCTCGGTTGAGAGGCTGGCTTCTCCTACTCTAGCTCTAATCTCATCATGATGGAGGTGAAAATGGAGAGAAGAAAACAAAAACAACAAAACAAAAATAGGGAGATGCGCCAAAACAGTTGCTTCTTCACCCATTCAAAGGAATGTATAAACATAACAGCTCCTGCAAATTCAAATGAATCATTCCAAAACTGATTTGCAAAAGGCATACACAAAAACTGAAATCAAGGGTAGAAAATTGCCACAAAATCTATATATGAAGTGCTGAACTACTACACAATGGCACACACAGCTGCTGAAAATGAACAAAAATGAAACTAAAACAATTGCTGATGCAGTGATTTTCACAATGAAGCTCCTAAGAAAGAGCTGGAAAAATTCCATGGGCTGGGAGTAGAGATGAATTATAGAGAGATTCTCTATTAATAGAAAAAATGGGGAAGAAGAAGACTAATGGGCTTTGATATGTGTATCTGTACGCCCAAAATTTGAAGCCACCATTAATGCAAATAACTGCCCGATATCTCCACATATCTCAATGTTCATTTCCACCAAAATATTTCTTGTGAATTCCAAACATGAATGGAGCAAAATAAGCCTTATAATATTTTCTTCCGCACAAAGGTTTGAATATTTAAAAGCTTAAAAACTTTTAATAAAGAATCTACACCTTTTATGCCTCCACTCCTGTGACTTTTTTTGAATTTTAAAAGCTTAAAAGCTTTTAATCAAAGGTGGGCCCTTTTTTTGATAAAGATAAATACCTTTATTACCTTCTCCTTCATGCATGCCCTTGGCCTTCCCTTTTTAAGGGTGAAAGCCTTTTTGAAACATTTTAGTGGCCTCCTTTTATTTTATAGTCTGGCTTATGCATGGGTTTAATCCCTTTTAATTAAAGGTGTACTAGTCTTGGGTTTTATACCCAAACATGAATAAAAGAGGGGAATTAATCACCCGAGGTTATTCCCAGGAAATTTGCCTTGAATTAATCCCCTCCCCTACTACGAACTTCCAGTGGCAGAGAATTGGAAAATCTATGGGAAAATAGTGTAAAAATTATGGGAAGCAGAATTTTGCAACATTTTTGGCGGCTCTCGGGGAAGCATGTCTGCTATGTGCTTGAACCATGTTGCTTGCATCCATTGGGCTATGGAATTGAAAATTGCTGCTTAGTCCGATGTAGTTCCGAATTGATCTTCCCTTCTCTTGTTCTGATTACCGGAGTGGGGGTCTGGGGGCAGCAATCCCCTCTGGAGTCAAGGGGCAGCGCCCTGCCCCCGACTCCAAGATCAATTTGCTCTTCATCTGGATATCAACTAATCTTTGAAAATGTAGTTCTTGACTGATTTTATCACTCTTCAGGCAGATCAGAAATCACTGCATTTTTGTTTATTTTCTGCCTTGTCTGAGTGGTAATTGTTGGTTGGCCGTCAAATTTATGCCCTGCACCTTCCATCTGCCCAACTAATGGTGCACTGTACCATATAACATATACTGAATGTTTATCAGAGTTGCGCCATGGGCAGGCTTTATCTGTGGCACCACCATTTGCTTTCCCTTTGCATTCAAAGGCTTATTCTTCTATAACTGATACAATGGCCTGGACCTTATCCAATGAAATCAATGACACGGAACCACTTCTGAGATTTGATGGAGCAGATTCGATGCTTAGATCCAATGGTGCGGATTTGCCTTGGGTAAAGTTGGTCAATGGCACACCTGCCATCACTGACAAGCTCCAGTTGAACTTCAGATTTTTGTGATGCTGCCAAGTGGCATATTGAATGGCGTGGGATAGGCTTTTCTTCTTAATGTATTTGCATTAATCAAATATTTGCCTTTTAAAAGGCATTTGAGCATATGACTTGTGGGCTCCACCATATCCTTACCCACCAGTGGTGCTCTTGCAGGTACTCGTAGGCTGCTAATTCATTAAGATGGTGCGCCATTGGTTGTCTACACCATGTAGACTTTGTGGCGGTCCTTCCATTTAATTTCCAACTTTATAGTAAGGCAAAAGCCTTAGTCAAGCTGCTACAAAGTAATGCAATGCTGGCAGCCTCCACCAGTGACATGCTTTTTAGTCACCATTGACATCTCCAAGATGTTGAGCCATTTTCTGATCAAGCTGATTGGAAAGTTATTTATGGCCAAAGCAGGAAACAATACAAGCCTTATAAGGGTACTTTCTCTATATCTGATGGAAAGAAGCCCAAAATGAAAAAAGAAAGGCAAAAGCCTCATAAGCGTGTGCAAAGATAATGACCTGCAGATCTGATAATCTCCATCCTTCGACCACTAAGAGCTCTGCTGGATTAAAGGAGTATGCTCTCAATTTTTACATGGATTGCTTCTCCTGTGAATTGTTCGAAAAATGCCAAAAACAAGCCTGCACACATGGCTGCACATATACTGGTGACCTGCAAATCATGAAATCTCCATGATTTGACCATCAAACAAGTCTGATACTCCACCATCATGATGTGCCATTGCTGGATAAAAGGCTTGAACTTTTAATTTGAAGTCGGATAGCTTCTTCACAAAGTAGTTCAGGTTTTTGAAAATGACTCTGTGATGTGCAGACCTGTGTATTGGCTTCTGAGCACAAAATTCTTGCCTATTTGACCATCATTTTGCTCTGTAACACATCCAATGGGATGCGCCATTCTAGGATTGGAGGAGGGTGTCCATGATTTGGTCTTGGATTGCTTCTATTCTGAATAATTCAAAAAATACTGAAAACGAAGCCCGCAAACATTTCCTTGCACACAAAACTAGTGACCTGCAGATGCAAAATTTACCCATGAATTCGACCACCAACAATTCTGCAATTTAACCAATGTGACATGGCACAGCAAAATTAGAGGTGGACTTCAATTTGGACTCGAGTGGCTTCCTGTCCTTGTGTATTTTACCTCTGAGATTCACCCTGTGAAAATGTACATGCCCAGCCAATTGCCCAAAATAGAAAAACAATGCACACAGCTAAAATTGGCAGCAATACACATTGATGTTGAGCATCTTATTAGGGGAAATGAAATTCTACCCTAACATTGACAAATTGAGGCCGATTGGATGAATCCATTGACAGGAGTGGAAAAACAGCAGCTAGGTTGATCAGCATGCACCATGATATTAGTTTGGAAATAATAGTGCTTTGCCAAACGTAATATATGAGAAAGAAACGACTATTTGAAGATGGGATTGGCTTATTAAGGTGCATGGGCTGAAAACTTAACAGTAGTGGCTTTTCCATAGTCTGTAATGCGAAAATTGATGGTCTTTTTTGTTTTAAAGGTGTCATCCTTTTGCTGTTGCACAAAATCAATGATTTTGTAATGAAATTACTTAGATAGATCCAGCCAATTCACAACAATGGATGTAAATATATTTATCAAGAACAGAGCAACAACAATGAATCGCAATAATTAAGAGTAGGATACAGCACATCCACATCAAATATTGATAGCAGAGCAAAATATTGAAAATATAAAACTGAGCGACTTCGAAGGGGCAACCTCTACAACCATGAAATAAAAACATAATTCATAATATGATATTCAAGTATTAACCACTACCTTCTATATATATCCTATTTAAGCTATGGTTATTCCATAAGTCGACTCTACTAACAATACGAGAATATAGAGAATTGTGATATGATAAGTTAAAAGGTTATGTTAGCCATAGATCGGCCACACATTCCTATAATCGCTATAGGTTAAGGGCATAACGTGCCCCTTCCCTTCAAAATAATGTTGACCTCAACATTGAATAACTTTGGATGCTTTTGTATGAATGCTTCATCCTTCCATGTTGCATTTTTGTTGGTCAAAATTTTCCACTTGATCAAATACTCCTTAATCTCCTTTGTTTGCAACCTTTTAGTGCGTCTAAAGTATCTCCTCAGGTTTTAGAATGGCTCTTTCGTCTTCATCTAGCTCTAGTAACTTGGTTTGGGTGGATACTCTTTATTCGATTACTTTCTTCAAGTAGGAGCCCTAAATTACTGGATGTATGCATGGACACTGAGGTAACTCCAGCTGGTATGCGACACTGTAGTTTTTTGCAGGATCTAATAAGGGCCGTAATACTTAGGGGAAAGTTTGTTGTCCTTTTTCTATTGCTTCAAGGACATTTGCTTGTAAACGGTTGTAGGCGCACATAGACCCAATCACCAATTTCAAAATGCCTTTCGCTAGGTTGCTGAACTGCTTGCTGCTTCATTCAGTTCTGTGCTATGGCTAAGTTCTCTCTTTGTCTAGCTAGTACCTTATGCTGAATGTGTTATTCAATAACTCGAACCTTTGGCTGTACACTCAAGGATGAGGTGATGGATGGGGGGTGGTACCCATATGGTGCCACAAATGGAGACATTTTTAGAGGTATGGATGGAAGTGTTATACCATCATTTTGCTAGTGCTAGTCAATTAATGCATCTCTCTTGTTTATCCAATGCAAAACAACAGAGGTAACCTTCTAAGCATTTGTTGACTACCTCTGTTTGCCCCATCAGATTGATGATGATATGATGAGCTATGAATCGAGTACAAAACATGCAAACAAATCAGTCAAAAAATTACTGGTAAAGATAGGGTCACGATCATTTACTATGATCATGGTGGTAGCATGAAGCTTTTGAACTTAATCTAGAAACGTATATGCTACTATACTTGCTACAATTGGTTGTGATAAGACACAAATATGGGCATATTTGGTGAGGCTGTCCACGATTATCATGATGACATTTTTACCCTCTGACTTGGGCAACCCTGTAATGAAATCCATGGAAACCTGCTCCCACCGTTGGCTAGGAATAGGTAAGGTTTGAAGAATTGACACAATGCATTTGGCCACAAGTTTTTAGATATTCCCCTTGAGTCCTTCCCAAAATAAATCTTGCTTGACTGTAGGAATAGGTAAGCTTTTAAGAACCCTGAATGCCTCCTATTGGAGATGCATGTAACTTCGTAAGAATCTTGTGCTTGAAGGCATAATTCTTGCACATGTACAACCTATCTAGGTACCTTAGAGCATTCTCTTTCTACACAAATTTGTCTTAAGACATTAGAATCTTGCTGGAGCTTCTGAATTAGAGCTTGTGTATTAGTGTCATTCTAACATTTGTATTTTGCCTCATACACCTTGTTTGCCTGCCATATGGACATTGCACATAACAATGCCTCTATGGACTTATCCTTCTTCAATAGTGCATTTACAACTACATTATCTTTTCCTTTCTTATATATGATTTCAAAGTCAATTTCCAACATTTTGATCACCCATTTTTGTTCTTTTTTGGATGACCACTTCTATTCCAAGAAGTATTTTAGACTATTATGATCTGTCTTCACCTTAAAGTATCTTCCCATCAGATAAGGTCTCCAGTGTTTGACTACACGAATAATAACCATCATCTCCTTATAGATAGGCTTTAGCAAATTCTTACTTTTGAGTTAATGACACTCACATGCAATGGCTCGTCCTCCTCCATGCGTATTGCTGCCATTCTATACCCCGATGCATCACACTCCACAATGAATGTCTTTGAAAAATTTGGGAGAGCTAAAACTAGAGTGGTGTACACGGCCTCTTTCAGCGTTTCAAATGCCTCGGTGACAACTTCGTTTGAGTGGAAAGAGTCCTAAAACAAATTTGTGAGTGGTGTTGCTATGCTTCCATGGTTTTTTACAAAACGATGATAGTACCTTGTCAGCCCTAAGAAGCTCTAGAGGTTCTTGAGGGTTTTGGAACTTGCCATTCTATTATGGCCTTGATTTGTAGAGGGTCTAATTTGATGCTTTTATGCGAAGCAATGTGACCCAAACACTCCACCTCTTTTACTCTAAATGCACATTTAAAAGGTTTGCATAACGCTAATGCTGTTTTAGAGTTATCAGTACTTGATTCACATGTTACAAGTATGTTGCCCATGTCTTAGTGCATATTAGGATGTCAGAAAAAAATGCCAAGGCAAATTTTCACAGAAAAGGCCAAAAGATTGTGTTCATCAAACTCTGGAATGTAGATGGTGCATTTGTGAGACCAAAAACTAATATTGGCCCTCATGAGTTCTGAAAGTTGTCTTATGTATATCCTCATATGTTATCCGAATTTGATAGTAATTTGAATGAAGATCTAGTTTTGTAAAGTGGATAGCTCCATATAACTCATCTAACAAATCATCAATTTCTGGAATAGGGAACTTATCTTTGATGGTGTACTTGTTGAGTTCTCTGTAATCCACATTCTCCACATATCATCATTCTTACTTACCACTAGCACTAGGAATTAGTATGCACTTTGACTATGCTTGATAATACTAGTGTCCATCTTTTGTATCATCTTTTCATTCTCAGTCTTTTAGACATATGGGTACCTATATGATTTGATGTTTGGCGGTCGAGTCCCTAGTAGCAGTTTATTGACATGATCATGTTTCCTTTTGGCGGAAGTCTTTTAAGCATTGCTCCAAAAAGGATTGAGTGGTTATCAACTATTTTATGTAGACTAGGTTGTGCAGACATCCTTGTTGGTTGTACTTTTGAGGTAAACAACTGTGTTACAAACCCTTCTCTGCCCCCTTTTTAAAAATCTTCTGCATTTGATGAGAACTAATTAGCTGTGGAGACTTTGCATGCAATCTATGCAGTTCAAATGTTTTGCCTTCAGAATAAAAACACATGAACAACACCTGGAAATTTATCTCTATTGTTTCCAAAGTTGTGAGCCATTGGATTCCCAAAACGATGTTTGCTCCACCCATGGGAATAACAAACATACTAGAGTCTAGCTTGTAATCTAACATGATAATTTTGATACTATGGCATTTCCTTGAACAACTAATTGTGCCACCATCTGCAATCATGACCCAAAATTCTAGAGTTGGATAGACAAAACAATTGAAGTGTGTTGCTAACTTATTGTTGATAAAGTTGTGTACTTCCCAAGTCAACAACGCTCATTTTATGTTTCTTTAGGAAACCCACTACCTTGAGGGTTTGTGGAGTGCTAATGTTTGAAATTGCATGGCATGAGATGGTTGGGTATCTTTTGATGCCTCCGCTCATCCTCATTCTCACTTGCTACTTCCTCATCCTCTTCTTCTTCATTGGCACTTTCAATGTAGAATAATTTATTTACAACACATTTATGTCCTCTATATTTGTTGTTATAGTTTAAACATATCCTTTTTGCTCGTATCTCTTCAACTTGTTGAGGAATCAATTTGGTAGGTTGTGGGGAAGATTGTGTTGGAATAATGCGATCTCAATTAGAAGTGAATCCTGTCGTTTGACCATATCTCTTTCCTTTGCCCTGCGTGTGAAGACCATGGACTCTAATACTAAACTAGGATTAAATATGTGAACGTCAAGCCATATGCTATCCTTGAGCCACCCAAAAAATACGTCATTCAGGTTGTCCTCTGTGATGTCCTTCATGAGTAAGGACGGAATCGTTGAATATAATCCTTGACAGTCCCCATTTGTCACAATTTTGCTAACAAGTTGAAGTGGTTCATTGTTACACTGTTGCGGTAGTGCATCTGTGGCTCATCAATAAGCACCGATGAAGTAATTGTAAGGCCTTTCTTTTTTTTTTTGAGTGCGTAACCATCGATACCAAATGAATTGCTCTGGTTCCAAATACAGAGATGCCATGACCACCCTCTGTGCACATGGAGTCTGATGTAAGTCATAAATTTTCCTTTTGATTGATTTAGGTGACTGGATCCTTACCATCAAACTTGTGCATTTCCACTTTTGGTAGCATGTTCCGCGAACCTATATTTGAACTTGGATTGTTTTAATTGAGAGAATATGAGTGGCTTGGTGGAGAATTATTGGAGCGGCGTTGTTTGCATATTAGCCAAGGTCAGCATGATAGTTGCCAATGCCACATTGGTTGCTCAAAGTTCCTTTCACTGTGTCCCATTCACCTTTGAACCCATACAAAACTTTTTTACCCATGCTTTGCACATCTACCCAGAGTTGGGTAACCAACCTAGGAACCCCTGTATCATAAGTTTTGGCCTGCATTTCTTCCTTGCTAGGTGTTTTTCCTAGTGTGGCTTGCCCTTTTTGGTGACCTCTAGTTCAAACTAGCTATGCATGAATTCTAGGTTGTAGTGCTCAGGAATTTAGGGTTAAGGTAAAAGTTTTAGTGTTTTGGGTTCCAAAAAATTACCAGAGTATTATATTGATGCGATCTTCTCACCGAGATTTTGCACAAGGGTGTGGATTTTTTTGCCGAAGGATTTGAAAAAATTTCAAGCAATATTGTGCTGACGAAAAAAATAAATTCTTTCTAGATCGCAAGTTATGTTTTTTTGACCCTTAAGCCCATAGAACAACTGCTACATTAGATCTGAAAAAGTTGCACTGCAAAACCTTGTCCAAATTGAAGCTCTTATTCCACTTGTAATGAAAATACTTAAGATAGATCAAGCCAATTCACAACAATGGATGCAAATATAATTATCAAGAACATAGCAACAACAATAAATTGCAAATTAAGAGCATAATAGAGCATATCCATACCAAATGTTGACAACAGATTGAAATATTAAAAATATTAGAAATATAAGATTGAGCCATTTCGTGTTGATATGTGAAGTCAACATTTGAATAAGCAGGGGGCGATCAAGCTGGCAAGTTGGATGATTCACACACGTTTTGTACTACACATTTTTTGGGGAGTTAGTACATGCATTTTGTATTACACGTGGACTTGTACTACACGCGGATTCGTACTAACATAGTTTTGTACTATGTATTTTTCCTATATAAAGAACCCATGAATTGTAAAGTAGATTATTGAGCTATACTCATTGTACTCATTTCTGAGCTTGTGCATGGCGACTGCGATTATTATAATTGCGGATTAATTCTTGGATAATAAAATACTGAAGACCTTTTCCCGTGTTTTTTACTTGGTGATTTGCCAAGTTTTTCCACGTAATATCTGTGTATGTCTTGAATCTATTTTCTTTCACTGTGATTATTTCTCTCTACATGCTGTTATTTTGCAACACTTGGAGGGGTCAATCTTTACAACTATGCAATAAGAACAAAATTCTTTATATGATACTTAAGTACTAACCACTACCTCTTATATATAGCCCACTTAGGTTGTGGTTATTATCAAGAACATAGCAACAACAATAAATCACAATAATTAAGAGCATAATAGAGCACATTCACACCAAATGTTGACAACAAACTAAAATATTAGAAATATAATATTGAGGCACTTTGAGGGGGCAACCTCCACAACCATGTAATAAAAACATAATTCGTAATATGATACTTAAGTACTAAGCACTACCTCTTATATAAACCTTACTTAGGCTATGGTTACTCCATAGGCTGACTCTAATAACAAAACGAGAACATAGAGAATTGTGACATGGTGAGGTAAAAAGTTGTGTTAGTCGTAGATCGGCCACACATCTCTATACACACTATAGGTTGAGCGTATCAAATCTCAAAATTGCCAAACTTTAGCTTGTATTGCACAATATATCCTAAAAGATTTTTAATTCTCATAGGTTAACCACTTTTTATGCAAGACCAACATTTGGGTGCCTTTGTCTTGTCAGTAGACATTACATCCGTTTGCTGATCTCCCTCAACAAAGAGTTCACATTTTATTCGCTAAAGAGAATATAGCCTTCCTAAAAAAATAGAGAACAAATTCATTTTCTGATCTTCTTTGTGAAGGAGAATGAATCTTTCCTCATCAAGGAGGACAACCTTCCTATAAAACAAAGAACAAATCCATTGCACAGTTAGAGGAATTAGACTCATCAAGAGAAGCTAAAAGACTATTTATTGAGGATGGATCCTCAATAACATATTTCATTTCTAAGTAGTTTTATGTTTATTTTGATTTTAGTTAATTTGGTGCAATGCACCAATTAACTAGAATCTGTAGTAGGGAGAGAAGAAAACAAGAAAGGGGCAATGCACCAAATTAATTGCTCCTTCACCCATTCAAAGTAATGTATGTACAAAACAGCTGTTGCAAATTCAAGTAAATTATTTCACCATATATATATATATATATATAAATATATATATATATAGTGCTGAACTATTATACAATTGGTTTTGTGTGGTTTTTCATGAAGACAAAAGGTTTTGTATTCTGGATTCATTATGTATGAAGAAACAAATTCCGACGTTTCAAGTACATAAAGTATTACCTATCATCATGGAGAGAAATAAGATAGAGACACTAAACTCCAAAAATGAACAAAAATGAAACTAAAACAATTGCTGAGGCTGTGATTTCCACAATGAAGCTCCTATGAAAGAGCTGGAAAATTCCATGGGCTGGGAGTAGAGACAAATCATAGAGAGACTCCCTCTATTAATACAAAAAAACAGAGAAGAAGAAGAGTAATGGGCTTTCATTTGTGCATCCTTATGCCCAGAAATTTCAGCCACCATCAATGCAAAAAACTGCCTGATATATCCACAGATCTCAATGTTCACTTCCACCAAGATATTCTCTTGAATTCAAAACATGAACGGAGCAAATTGAGCCTTTAATATTTTTCACCTCCCAAGGTTTGAATATTTCAAAGCTTAAAAACTTCTAATAAAGAATCTCCACCTCTTATGTCTCCACTCCTGTGGCCTTTTAAAATTTTAGAAGTTTAAAAGCCTTTAATTAAAGGTGGGCCCTTTTTATAATTAAAGGTAAAATGCCTTTATTGCTGCCTCCTCCATGCATGCCCATGGCCTTCCCCCTTTTAAAGGCTGAATGCCTTTTTAATGTAACAATAGTGTACATAATTCTAGGTGTCATAGTATAGTTTGTGTCTTATTCTAATAAGCTGTTGTCCGTTCCCGTAGGAATAAGAAGAGTCTTATTGGGAATGTGAAGTGCACAGCCATTTTGGCTTATATGTTTGTAATGTTTGCTCATTCAAATATAACTTGAACACAATCTTGGCTTGCACCAATAATTGTCAAATCATGCCATTAATCCTTGGGTTGATAGTGGTATTAGAGCATGGTTTTGTTTTCTTCCAATCATTCATTCCTCCTCATTTCCAGCTGTACGGCCTAATAAAATTGGTCTTTGACCTACAAAGAATTTGTTTGAGATTAGTATGAGAGGTGGGCGCAATATTTAATGTGTTTTGGAGCTTCAGACCTATGTGACAATTCTGTGCAGTGCGTGAAGCTATTTGGGAGCCCTTCAGACATTATTCTGCTGTTTGTTGACAATTTTCAGCTAAAAAAAAAGGGTGCAATGCCTGTCAAGTGGACTGCGTGACTGCATTGTAAAGTGTTTCAGTCTAGTGAATAGCATTTTGGTAGAATTCTGAACTTTTCTGACTGTGTGGTGGCTGCTCTAGCTGCGTGGCATGATAATCTTGACAATTCTGACTGTCTTGAAGTCTCTGCAAGGAGTTTAGATGATTTTGACTGATTTTGGACTGCGATTTTGGACTGTGTAGATGCTCCATTGTGGCACTGCTCTGATTTTTTAAGGAGTTTGGCGCATTGGTACTTTTTTATTAGCTGAGATTTGCTGTATAAAAGCCTCAAGAAGGCACCTCGAGGGGTACGTGGATTCATTTTGAGGGTACAAATTCATGAGGGTACAAGAGTCATAGTTCATTCAAAACTTTTCCCAAAACAACAATATGACAGCTAGAGTAATTGCTTTCAGCAGCTCCAATGGCTGAAACCCTTCACAAATTAACATGATACAAGAAAAATTCCTCAAAGTTTGCAAATTGGGTGCTGAATGTGACTGATAACCGTCCAAAATCAATAACCTTGAAAATCAATAGTATAAGAATGGTACAATTGCTGCAATACTGAAAATCCTTCGCAAAATTCAGTAATGTCAGTAATATTGAGACTAGAAACAACCATACAATGACTGAAAATACTTCAATAGCTGCAACAAACTGAAAATCACTCAATTCTATGACCAAAACCACTTGTATGGCTATAAATGATGTAATGTAGCAGCTGGAAATGGTGATAACATTAGGCCTAAAGCTGGAAATTATGATGACAACAGTCTTTGGTATGTTTTCTTTGCAACATAATTGCAATATGCTATCATTGCTCTTCCCCTTTATGCCTTGTTTGTAATCTTTTGTAATCATATATGGGTGTGAAACTGTCCACTAAGCTTATGTTGAGTTACTCTGATATTCATGTGAACTGCCCCTTGAGACGACCTTGTGGTGCTCAAAACTTCCTCAATAGGTAGGATAAATCCAACACAACTCCTTCTAACTTTTGCCGGTGCTCTTTACTTAATGGCAATCTTGAAAGTGCAAAATCAAACATCTTGCAAAGCTTAATGATGCAAGGAATGGTGAAACCATATTGTAGTATCCCAACTTTTGTGAGTGCACCTTCACACATTCAATGGTGGAAAACTTGTATGCATAGTTACCAGGAGACGTGGGGGTACGGGTATTGGTACGTGGACGGAGACGACATTCAAATCAGTGTATGCGAGTAAATGAATAGGGGTATGGCTAAATTGTATATAAATGTTGTCATCAAAAAATGTGGGTACAAGGATTGGTATGTGGTCCTTGCCCCTATATTGGAGTTTCCTGGTAACTATCCCTGTATGTAGCTTGATTCCAACAACACCATACCATGTTGATCCAAAATAAATCAAATGCCATCATGATCAAATGTCTCACCTATGGATGAAATTGTGGTTTTCACCAATTGATATTCCATCCATTTAGCCATGACAACTCTTGGAGCTCCATTGATGCCTCAAAGCACTACCACTTTTCCTTTGTATTTCAACTCCATAGTTAACTTTCCAATAGACTGCAACCATTGCATGCCCAATACTATGCCCACCTCTCCTAGTTTGGTGTTATATTGATTACCTTGGGACTTCAATTGTTGCTTCAATGCTGTCCCAAGCTATTCACTTCAACAATTGGTCTGGATCAGATCTTATGACTGCCCATATCATAATTGTAGTGGTTGGAAACCATCTTCTATCAACTGCAAACACTTCACTAATGACAATAGGTGAAAAATGCATCTTCACTGAGATATAACAGTCCTGTATGGCTGCAAATAAAATGTTGGGCACGCTGAAAATGAGGGGGACAACAGTGCTAAAATTGGAGACAGGTCCAATACTGATCCATGTCTCACCTAGACCCATGATATAGGAATCATTACATACCTAAGGCTGACATCATGTTGTAAATGTTCCAATATACCTTTCTTCAATCTGGGCTCCAAATGTGGGACTTAACTCCAAGGAGTGATCTATGAATCGTGAGCATTGATCCTTTACAACTTCATTAGAATGCACATCATATTTTATAATCTTCTTTTTAATCCAAATGCAGGGGATAAAGAATTCACTAGAAATAGTAATATTAATCTTATTAAAGCCTTCATCTATTTTGTGCCTCAAATGATCACCCGACCCCATATGCAAAAACAATTGGGAACTTGAATCAAAGAATCTATATGCCTTATGTTGCAAGTAGTATCCTCCACCCTATCACCCTTTTATTACGTTGTCCATGATGACAAGATTCTTGTAAGAACATAGTATGGAGCAATAAATCTGGGATATGACCATCATACCTTGAGCTGTAATCTCAATGTTTATCAGTAGTTGCCGATCTGAACATTTCAGCAAGCTGAAAATCAACATTAGTTCTCGGTGAAGCACCTTTCTCATGTGCATGTGTTTCAACACAGTGATTTGGAAACTCAGCGTCATATGCTTCTTGACATGACACATTCTTCTGTAGCATGGACTCAATCTCATGTGGATTGATGAGTGTGTATTGAACTGAAACATCTTCCTCACTCGTGCATTCATCAAGTGATACTTTTTCTCCCTTGACTTACCATTTTGCTGATACATTCAATTATTAGAAGTCAACAAAACATTCTCTACTATCAAAGAATTTTTATTTTCAGCCGTCATTTCCACTATAAAGTACGGTTTCAACTTTTCTTCATATTAAATCTTTTGAGCCAATGCATGTGCAATTGGTGAGACTTTTTGCTCATCCTTTCTCATATTAGCCAATAAAATTGATAGGAGTGGTTGGAAAATATTATCACTCTCATTCATAATTAAAGACACAATTGTTTGCATTGAGGTAACAACATTTTCTACATGATTCTCTCTAACAGTAGCAAAGAAATGTTGGAACATTTTAAGAATAAGATCATCACATTCAAGATCTATTATTACAACACATGATTTAACTTGTGCAGCAATATCTAAAATCATAACCCTCTTAGCAAAAGGAGGGTTTTTGATTTCATCTAAACATTGAAAACTTTTCACAATCAACTGAAATATTTCCGTCATGGTGTTGCTGTTGTATGGCCTTTCAGTTGCTGTTATTTTAGTAATTTCACTGATACAAGTAATAACTACAAGTCTCACATTTAGATCTAGGTGTTTCAAAATCTTGGGTTTCGCCAAATAAGTCATTGATAGATTCACTGCCCATAACATAGACTCAAAATCTGAGTGTCTTATCATGGACAAACGATTTTACTCTTCCTCCAAAACTCTGAGTAGAATATTTTTTTGAATGAGGCGACTGCTGAAGTTTCTTCCCTGTCCTACAAAGCTTAATTTTCAAATCATCTTTACTCATTAACTCCATGATTCACAAACTATGGATCAGATAGTATCTGCAAAATATTAATTCTTTCCTACTGTATGCAAGGAAATGACTTTGATACCACTGTAATATCCCTAATTGTACATTTTTAAACAATTCTGAGTTTATTGAAAATCTTGAAGACAACAATAATATCTATATTTTATTACAACCCCTGTGGAAAAACACAATAATCTAATTTTCTATTATTTATGATAACAAACCTTGAAACAAAATACCCAAATGGTTTGGAAATCATTGATAAATCCTTTGAATATTTAGATTTGATTTCACCACCGTTCCTCCACAAATGACGTTTTAGATGGGAAGTTGGGGGCAAAAGATGATCATGCAAACTAGAACCACAAAGATCTCCGCACTGAAATGACGTTGGCAATGAAATGTGTTTCTAAAGGGTGATGTCAACCCTTAATCAGGTCCTAAATGGGCTCAAAAAGTTGGAATTGATGATGCCCTAGCTGTAACACAGTTTTGGACTAGAAATCAGGGCTAAAATGTACCCTAGGTGAATTGGAAATTGAATATCTCTAATTCAAGCACAATTGCAACCCCTGGATGGAGTTAGCTTGGGAGATGAGAGGGTTTTTCTCCCCAAATCCGTCTACAAAGAAGGGTTTCATCTTTTATTGTTGTAGCTGAAGTGTTTCCATCAAACATACATGAGAGAGTAATATGAATTTTCAAGATGATTTCTAAAAGAAATCCCCAAGTT
This sequence comes from Torreya grandis, assembly GCA_037957365.1. NCBI lineage: Eukaryota > Viridiplantae > Streptophyta > Pinopsida > Cupressales > Taxaceae > Torreya > Torreya grandis. The sequence continues at coordinate 2,006,387 of JARHVA010003251.1, forward strand.
GTCTTTTATTGTTTTCCATTTGCCTTTCCCAAGTGGGGTGCTCCACTTTGGGCCTTTATTTTTAATAAAGTAACGCTTATATTTCTATTTTAACGACTTTATTTTACATTAAAAATCACCTTTTTAATTAAATATCAATAAAACATAATTTCCCTTTCATATAAAGTTAATTTTTGGTTTAGTCATTATTTTAAGTATTTAAAAATAATTTCATTTTAATAATAAAAATATTATTAAGTTGCCTAAAAGATTAGAAATGATAGGGCCCAACTTAAATAATATTATTAATTATTTTAATCTAGAAAAGGGGACATGGCACCACATACCATTTTGCTCTCACGTGCCTTAACGTCCCTTTTATGTATTGTTGAGTATAAAGAAATGACGAGCTTTTTCTACATACTGACGAGTATATAGAAATAGTGGGTATATAAAGAGATTTGGTTTATCTATCTGGTGGTATATAGAAAAGGGGATCATTTGGAGTAATAAATAACCAATTTGGATGTTTCACAAACTCAAAGCTTAAAACAAAAAAAGTGCATTCAGTCAAATCAATTGTTGGCACAACATTGACTGGCAAAGATAGATGGTTAAAATGGTCTCAACAAGTAAAGAACACATTCATTTTCAATGATCTATGGTTTGATATTTGCGACAGGGATACACAACTAGTTGAACCAACAGGGAATGTAAAAGATATTCAGATATGGAAGCAGAAAAATCATAAAACAATGACCTTGATGAGGGCTTCGGTCGACAGAGATGTGTTTCGTCATATTCAAGGGTGTGGTACTCCATGGAAACATTTCACAAATTGAAAAACCTATATGATTCCCACTTAGAGTTGGAATTCATTCAGTTGCAGTTGAAGTTGTTCAACCTCGAGTTGAAAGATGATGATGTGATGAGATTGGCTTCCAAATTACGTGCAATAAAGCATGATGTGGATGCCACGAGTGTCAAAATCAACATCTATATGACCACATTCAGAAAACCTCTTTTTCCCAACTATTTAACCTACTTGGAGTCTCTACAAGCAAGCAATCAGTTGAAGACTCTCACATTTGATCGATTGATTGAAAAGATGGCAGAAAGAGGAAAGGCTTTTGAAAGGAAAACCGAGTTCACAAGAGAAAGTGTGTGCTCTGTAAAGGGTAATTCTTCCAAAACATCCAATAAGGCCACGTCTTTCAAAAGTGAAGGCAATAATAAGTACAAGAAGAAAAAAAAGGAAAAGGTGGCAAAAATGTGAACACAATTTTGGCTTGCACCAATAATTGTTAAATCATTGCATTAATCTTTGGCCTGATAGTGGTATCAATTGGGCCACAGGTGTCACAAATGCATCCATTGAGAAAACAAAGTTGTTTCTTGTTGCAAGAGAAGTTGTCTTTTGTGAAACTGCAAAGGACAAAACCAACGTTGATCGACAATTGAGTCGACTTGATAAATATGCAAAGTTTGATGTCTACAAAAAGAGTGATTTTGACATTCCAAATAGTGAGTGGGGGACATACAATTGAGAATCAATTGATTCTTTATTGTCCCCTGTACATGAAAATGGAACTCCCGAAGAAGAAAGTGCAACTTCATCAGACAATGAACAGGGCCCACTAGAATAGAGGATGTAAAGTGAACGAACTTCAGAAGATGAAATTGAAGTGCACCTAAACTAAATAAAAAGATGCCTAAGTGGGCCACCCAAACATTGAACAATGTTAGACTCAGTGAAGTTGGGAAAACATGCACTAGAAGTGCACATGCAGCGGCATCAAAATCGGACAAGTTCCTTGAAGAAATTCAAGATAAGATTGAAAAGCTTACCTTGAATGATTCTCCAAAAAAACTCAATGTTGCATTTGGTTAAGAACCAACATTTTTCAAACATGCTGAGAGCATGAATCTTGGAGAAAAACAATGAAAAATGAGTAAAGTGCATTGGTAAAAAATGGAACTTGGAAATTGGTCGATCCTCCATATGATTGCACACAAATTGCCGCAGGTGGGTCTACCGAAACAAATACAAGACCGACAACTCAGTTGACAAGCATAAAGTTAGGTTTGTCGCAAATGGATATGCTCAAAAGGAAGGAATTGACTACAATGAAACCTTTGCACTTACAACAAAATGGACTACCATGGTTGTGACAATTCACAACGGATGGAAAGTTCACCAAATGAGACGTCAAAATTGCATTTCTGAATGGTGACCTCATGGAAACAATGTACATGACACAATCCGAAGGTTTTGCAGTAAATGGTTAAGAGCACAAGGTGTGCAAACTTGAAAAATCTTTGTATGGATTGAAACAAGCCCCTTGAGCATGGTATGATAAACTCGCTGAACACCTCATGAACATGAACTTCAAACGTTTTGAGTTTGAATATGCAACTCTTTTTGTTAAAACAATGGACAAAACAGTTGTATTTGTGGTGGTGTATGATGATTTGCTCACCATAGGTAAAAATGAACGTTATAGTGCAAAGTTCAAATCAGAGTTGATGAAAAGCTTTGAAATGACTGTTTGGGTTATCTTCATTACTATTGGAGTATTGATGTTCAAAAGCCAAAGTACATCATCATACAACATAATTACATTGGTGACATTCAGAGCAAGTTCGGAATGAAAGATTGTAAGCCTCTCAGCACGTCCATGGAACAAAATATAAAATTGACATCAGAAGATACAACAGATTTGGTCGATGCCACTAAATACAGACAACTCATTGACAGTCTGATTTATGTGACCACAACAGACTGGATATATCCTTTGCTGTAGGTGTTCCTTAAAGATTCATGCAACAACCTAGAGACAGTCATCAGGTGGCATCAAAAGAGTCCTTAGATATCTTAAAGGAACACAAAATGTTAGGCTCAAATACTCCAGGGCAGGAGACTTCAAACTGGGTGGATATTTAGATTCCGACTATGTTGGTGATCATGAAGATGAGAGATCCACTATGGGTTTTCTAATGAATTTGGAAACAATTGTTAGTTGGAAATCCAAGAAACAAACAATGCCAACAATTTCTTCAACAGATGCAGAGTATATGGCTGCTTCAGAGACAACCAAAGAGATTTTGTGGCTCTGAAGGGTTCTTTTGGATTTTTAGGAACAACAGGTTTCGTCAACACTTCTCATGGTTGACAACACTTCTGCAATTCAAATGGCAAAGAATCTAGTCTTTCTCGACTGAACCAAATATATCAATATTAAATTTCATTTGATTCAACACCATGTGAAAGATGGCAGTGTTAAATTGCAACATTGCTCTACAACAGAGCAACCAACAAATATCCTGACAAAAGTGCTTGAATGAGAAAATTTTGAAAAGTTTAGAGGAATTCTTGGTCTCACCATGACCCTTGAAAATTAAGGGAGGGATGTAACAATAGTGTACATAATCCTAGATGTCATAGCATAGTTTGTCTTATTTAAATAAGTTGTTTTCCATTTCCATAGGAATAGGTAGTCTTTTTGGGAATGTGAAGTGAACAGCCATTTTGGCTTATATATTTGTAATGTGTGCTCATTCAAATGTAATGTGAACACAATTTTGGGTTGCACCAATAATTGTTAAATCACGCCATTAATCCTTGGACTGACATTTAAAAGATTTTAATGGGCGCCTTTTATTTTCAAGCCTTTGGCTTGTGCATGGGTTTTAGCCCTTCTAATTAAAAGGTGGGCCAGTCTTGGGTTTTATACCCAAACATAAATAAAAGAGGGAAATTAATCCCCCAAGGCTATTTGTAGGAAATTTGCCTTTAATTAATCCCCTCCCTTATGACGAACTTCCAATGGCAGAGAACTAAAAAATCCATAGAAAAATACCGTTTTATACCCAAACATAAATAAAAGAAGGAAATTAATGCCCCAAGGTTATTTCTAGGAAATATGCCTTTAATTAATCCCCTCCCTTATGATGAGCTTCCAATGGTAGAGAATTTAAATCACACCATTTATCCTTGGGCTGACATTTAAAACATTTTAATGGCAGCCTTTTATTTTAAAGCCTTTGTCTCATGCATGGGTTTTAGCCCTTTTAATTAAAAGGTGGCCATTCTTGGGTTTTCACCCAAACATGAATAAAAGAGGGAAATTAATCCCCCAAGGCTATTTCTAGGAAATTTGCCTTTAATTAATCCCCTGCCTTATGACAAACTTCCAATGGCGTAGAATTTAAAAATCCACAGGAAAATAGTGTAAATATTCCGATAAGCAGAATTTTTGAACACTTCCCTTGGCCAAAATATAATTTCCCTGGCCTAGACTTGTGCACAAGCACTACTTACCAAAACATAGAACGCTTCCAAAGGCTTAAGGGCCTTTTTATATTACTTTGCCTTTATTATTTGCTCTTGTATAATTGATTTTACATAAAACACAGTTAACTGACAAGAAAATACAACCAACTTATATCAAGGTAAGTTAACTAATAGAAAAGTACAGGGACTGACATAAAACTGCAGAAAACTAGAACGACACTAAAAACTATTCTGACTGAAATACATTATTCTTTTTTAGTTACTTTTCCTTTAAGACTTGTAAGTTGTAACCTATGTGCATGTGGGATATTTAGTTTTACTTTTTACTTAAAAATCAATTAAAAGAAAAGTATAATTTCATGACATAAAAAGCAGTTAATTAGCAGAAAAGCATGCTGACTGACATAAAACTCTGGTAACTAACAGTTTCAAAAAATATTATAGTTTATTTGAAAATGACAATGGCCCAACCATATATGCAACTAACTGAACTTTACTATTTTTTGATATTGGAACAGAAGTCTTTTTTTTGGCTACCAAACATTTTTATCGAGCCTCTTGTTTGATTTCTCTAATATAGACTCTGTGGGATGTGCCAAAGATTTAGTGTGTTGGTCAGAGTTTCGTTCAAAATGGAATTTGCATGTGATTGCCCCAAATATTCACTTCAGGCATTGAAGACATGATACAAGGTATTCCTTTCATAACTTTACAGGCCTGGAAACATTCAATTTAATAAAAAAGAAGCTGGCTACAGGAGAAAAACCAATTCAAGAAAAACTATAAATAGAAAGAAACAATGGGAAGGGTAAACATGACATCCACAATAGTTGAAGCTGTTAGTTCTTTCCCGATCAATAAAAAGGGGTTTTTATTCAGGTCCTTTCTATGCTAAAGAATAATCAACAAAAGACAAGACTACTCAAACCAGTACTCTGCCAAAAGATCCATCAATTAAAGAAAATATATCATAATATTTATTATTTCTTACAAGCCTCAAAGCATTCCTCAGAAACCGGTCATTATTCCAAATGCACTGTTTTCAGCTGTCTGTCGTATTATATACATCTGCCAACTTCAACTAAAGCCCAAGGCCTCTCATCTTGATACTTACACAGGCCTGGAAGAGATCATCCCAGTCATCCTCTGGAGCTTTTATGGTCAAAAGTTCTACTCCTTTCTTTTGGATCATCTCTAATCCCATGTTGAGCTGCATTTATTCTGTTCTCTGTATGCATGCCTGCTAGAGATATTTTGAAACTCTTGAATCTGTGAGTATACTGCAGGTTGAAGCAATGAGGGTGTAAAAAAGGGTATTAGAAATCTGTGCACAAGGTAGCTTGATAACAGAGGATATTGCATTTCCTTATATTGAAGCTTCTTGCATTAGATGCGCTGCAATCTTGTACACATGGCTCCTTACTTTATTTATGTGTCCAAAAAATTATTTTAGCTGAAAAAACACAGGGTAAGACATTGAACTAGGAATAATTGTGTGAGTTGATAGGTTGAAGCAGTTTTGTGCCATTTGAGTGGCACCTGGTTGATGGATGGACACTTCTTGTGTTGGATATGTTTCTATATTTATAATCCAATTTGATAATCTGTAAATGTTAAATAGAGTTAATAGTGTGGTTGAACCTTAGACATGTTCTGCATGTATCGTATTCTGGTACATGCCATATGTGTTGCAAGTTTTAAATTTGAATATTATTCTTCAACTTTCAGAATTTGGGTCTTGATATATACTCATGTAACATGTTGCATACCTTATCGACCATAATCATGTCCAAAAAATGCATTGGATGCTTCTTTACTACCCATGTTTTCTGCTTCTCATGTTTGGTAATTGATTCTTGACTTTGGTGGTTCATTAGAGTAAAGTCATTGTATCTTCAAAATAAAAATGATATACTTGTAAAATTAGGGTAAATGCAAAATAAAATACACAATTAATTTATGGTATGCGTGAACGTAAATGTAAAGAGGGTATACACTACATACAAAGTTTGGGCGTCTTTTCTTATCTTCTTATCTTAGATAATGTTAACTTTTGAAGGTGGAGAGGACAGAACTATCGAGTTCATGAAGAGGCAGGGCCGTTCAAATGCCAAAACACCCCTGTTAGAACCTTATTCTGAGAAGGGATGTGTGAAACACCCTTTCCCACTGAATTATTTCTTTAAGCCGTGGAAGCTTGGACAGTGGTTTTTCCAAGTTGTTAAATTTGGTATTGTTCAGTATGTACGTCATTTGCTTCCACAAACAATGTTTGTCAAGTTTTCAAGTGTTGTAGTATGTTATTTCATTGCTTAAATGAATTTTTAATCGTAGTTGTGGCTCTTATGTTCTAACTATTTTGGCCTGTTGTGACACCTGGTTTTCTCAGATGATAATAAAGACATTTTGTGCTCTTTTAGCAGTGGTGCTTGAAACTTTTGGCGTTTATTGTGAAGGAGAGTTCAAGGTAAATTGTGGGTAAGTAGTGATACCTATATGCACTATAGTTCTTGGATAACATGTGTATTAGCAGCAAAAAGTTTATAATGTTTTCCTTATTTATCATTTTATTAAGGGATCCTCCTCCTAAACTCAAGAACTACTTCTTTTTGAGAATGTAAAATATATTATTGTTTAAAAAAAAATATTTAAAATGAGCCCAAATACTCTGATACTACTGAGGTGTATTGAATTGAAATCTGGAAACAATTGAATATTAAAAAATTTTGCACTGTAAAAAAACAATAAATATATGTTCTAATATATTTTATCACCAATCCAGCTTGATGACACAATTTTTGCATAAAGAAACTATTTATTACAATATGTTCTTCTATAAGAAACCCTACAGATAGTGTTCCTCCCCTATATTTAGACTCACTCCTAAAGATAGCATTCTTCCATAAAAAACTCTATCATTACTTTATTCTCCCAAGGCAATCTTTATGTCATGCCCAGTTTTTTTTTCAAAAACAATAGACAAGACATTATTTACAACTAACAACTGCTATTGATCATGGGCAAATACCCAATTCCATTCGTTCACAAAACAATTCTGCAATAACCATAATGTATTAACAGACACAAGCCAAGATTATTTCGGCTTCGCACTTGGAATACTTCCACGATATCTTGTCAAAAGTTGACTGCAGTTATGACATGGAGATGGCCGTCAACTTCCTACTCGGTAGATGCTTATGTCAGCGGATTCCTACGAATTGGAAAAGAGGCTTCCATGTGGGTGCTGACTCACCATAATTGATTATATTGGTATATGTGTTATATATTTGTTTTGATTCTATGTATGTAACCTTACCTTAGCACACCTACTTATACATACGTCCCCCTTGCAGTAAGCTTGTGATGACTGGCTAGGGATAGTCAATGAGGATTGGCTAAACTTGAGATGGAGGAACATATGAAAGAGGCTGTCTTTAAAAGATGATTTTATTAAACCTCTTCTTGTGCGGTGACTCATAAAATTTCCAAGAACATGAAATGATTATCAAAATTTCATTAGGTGAAGACAACAAAGTTCTTGTGTTGATTATTAGAAGCAATAAAAGAGAGTTGTTGCAATAGGGAGCTTACATAAAACATGTTAGAAGAAATTGATTAGAGAGGACACTCTATTAATATATGGTACATAATACCATTTTATATAATTTTTTGAGGAATTTAAGATAATGGAGAATAATAACTATATATTATTTGATTTCTTGGCAAGCACAATTGACATGGTGCAACACTTTTAGTGAAATACACACTTGTTGACAAATAAGAAAATTAATTATACAAAGACATTTCAAAACAATATATTTAAAAATTGAAAATAAGAGAAGTTGAATTACAAAATATAGAAATGCACTAGACCATAAAAAGAAGGGAATTAATTAGTCAAGGAATTAGAAAAAGATTGTTATGCCAACAACAATACTCCCTGTGAAGAGGCAAGATAAAGGGATTCGGTCAGCTTGTGATGTGGACCCTATCTCCCATAAGCAGTTTGTTGATGATACCATTATTTTAGCCGAAGCTTCTATTAAGGAGGCTAAAGAGGTGAAGTTATTGTTGAAAGGTTACGAGGAAGCTTCTGGCCATAAGATAAATGTGAATTTGAGCTCTTTATTTTTTTTATTAACACCCCTATCATCCGCCAACATTAAATTGCCAGAGTTCTAGGTTGTGACATAAAAAATTTCCCTGCTACGTACCTTGTAATGCCTCTCTTCCACGGTAAAATATCTTTACATGCTTGGAATTCTCTCTTGGACAGGTTTCAACATAAGTTGGCAAGTTGGAAAGGCTGCTTACTCTTTTGCAGGCAGGCAAGTTACAGCTGATCAAGAGTACTCTTCAAAAGCTCCAGGTTTATTTTATGTCTATTTTCAAAATGCCTTGGGTCATTGCTTATAAGATTGAGAGAATTCAAAAGAGGTTTCTTTGGTCAAGTATAGAGGATAAGAACATATTCTCTTTGGTGGCTTGGGATAAAATTTGCTGTTTTAAGACTTACAGCGGGCTGGGCATTTGTAAAATTAAGCCTATGAATTTAGCATTGGTTGCCAAAATGGGATGGAGGTTCCTTATATAAACAACTCAGTGGACCTAAATCCTCAAAGCTAAATATATGGATTCTTGGGGGTGGAAATGGTTGTTGGATGAAAGTCTCCCAAAAGGGTCTTGTTTTTGGAACTGGTTGGTTAAGAGTAGGAAGATTTTATGGAAAGCGGGTAAATGGAAGATTGCATCAGGTGAAAGAGTTCTATTTTGGGAAGACTCGTGGATTCTTAGTGCCCCTCTTTCTATGGTTGATCCTTGGAATAGAGTTTGTGATGCAATCAGGGGGAAGTTCGGTGAAAGAGTTGCTAACCATACTGAAGACAAATTTTCAAGTACAACTTGGAAGATATTATCCTTAAACAACCCAAACCAGGAAGAGAGCGGAATTTTTACTAATTTAAATGAACTTCTCAATGGAGTTTATGTTTGTAGATCAAGGAAAGAAGACAAGTTGGTTTGGGAGGATTCCTTTGATGGAAATTATTGTGTTAAATCTGGCTACATTGTGGCTTTAGAGGAGACTCCTGATGGCTTCCCGTGGAATAAGCTATGGATTAAAGATCAGATTCCGAAGATTAATTTTTTTCTATTAGCTAGCTGTGCAGAATTAAATCTTTACCATAGACAATTTGATGAAAAAAAGACTATCCCCAACAAATGTGTACTATGTGAAAATAATGCGTAATCTACTATCCATTTGCTATTGGAGTGTTCCTCTGCCTTTGAAGTTTTAGGAGTCATTCTTTCTAGGTTCGAGGTTGACTAGGTCCAACCTTAGACAATTTTTGAAATGTGGTGCCAATGGATTGCTCCTTTCAAGAGTCAAAACCTAAAAAGTTTGTTGCATATGGCTTTACCACATGTCTTTTGGGGTCTATGGAAGGAAATAAATCAGATAATTTTCAAAGATAAGACGACTAGTAGCACACATGTAGCTTCGAAAATTGTTAATCTTTTGAAAGAAAATTATGCTTCTGTCAAAAGTAAAAATGAGAATAAGCTGAAGGATGAAGAGCTGAAGATTGCAGTCAAGTGGAACCTATCCGATGAAGTTAGAAGTGACAATGATTCTAAAAAGGAGGCTAGGAGTTTAACTAAATGGATTTTACCCTCTCCAGGGTGGGTCAAACTGAACTTTGATGGGGCTTCCAAGTGGAATCCTAGAAAAGTTATAGGTGTTATTAGAGATGGCAAAGGATCTCTGATTGCTGGCTATGCTGGGAATCTTGGAATTCAATCAAATCATATAGCACAAGCTAAAACGGCTCTTTGGGGAATCCAAGTGGCAAAAGAGATTGGATCCACCCATTTGATCATTGAAGGGGACTCTTTGAACATTGTTAATTGCCTCAATAAGAAAAATGCCCCCATCTGGTCTATTAGAAATCTTATAAAGGATGTTATCAATATTATTCATTCCTTCCAAAAAACAAGGATAATTCATACCTTCAGGGAAGGCAATAAAGTTGCAGAGTAGTTTTCAAATAAGGGTGTTTTAGTGCAAAACTTACCAAGTGGAATAATGTACAAGATCTTCTGAGGGAGGTGTGTCAACAAATTGAATTGGAAACATGTTGCTCTTAGCGAGGACTTTGTTTGAGCCTTTTCAGTTTAGTTGTAATTTAATGTTTTCCAATTTCAGAAGGGTCGTCATATGGCACATTGTGTTAATGCTTATCATTAACACAAGGCATGACCCATTTTATAATCATTTTGCCTTTCTTGGAAATGATTTTGGCAGCCTGTGGGAGGATCATATTGCTCGTGCAAAATCTCGGCCAATTCTTAAGGGCTTATTTGCTTTAATGACATTGAAGGCATCATTCTTTCCATTGTGTGTTGTGCTGTATGATCAATCATCCCGTTTTCCAAAAGGCTAACCATGTTTGGCTTTTGAGGGATAAGCGTGGTCAAATGGTGGGTTCTCATAGGTATCTTGGAAATTCTCGCATTATGGGTGGTGATCAATGCAAAGTTGAACTCAACAATGTTAGACCTATTATAAAAAGAAGGCCGAAATTGGGGCATTCTGCAAGAAGGGGGCCTCATGACATATATGGAAAATGTTCAAGGCTATTATCCACACATTTCAGTGGAGTTTACGAGAGCTTGGACAGGGCGTTTTATGGAGATGAGGGGTGTGTCAATCCTGTTCAGTGAGGAAATCATAGTGCAGGTAAATGAGCTAAGCATGCAGGGGAGGAAATTATACAAGTCCAAGAGGGACAATAAGGAGGAAGTTGAACAATTTATTGAGGAGAATGAGCAATTGATTGATTTCCAGGGAGGATATCTTAAAGACTCCCTCCCTTCTCCCTAGCAAGAGGTGGCACATCAAATCACGAGGTGCATAACAATGGAGGGTTGTTATAAGGTGGTCTTCTCTTATCACTTTGCCTTGTTGAATCATTTTCGCCATAAAATTGATGTTAGTTTCCTGTTTTATTTGCTGTTATCTCTGGGGAACTTGGTTATCGAAGTTCAATTGGGGAAAGTTGCTTTCCCCACACACCAAACTCTTATATTTTTGCTTTTCAATCATGCCAAAGATTTCATAATTGGTCTCTCTCCCAAGATCGAACTTGTCATACTTGGCAAGAAGAAGCTGGTTGTGAAGGGGGAAGGCAAGGGGAACAGGTCGAAGACTATTTCATCAAAATCCCAAGGGCTATGAATGTTAAAACACTCCTCCAACAAGAAATCCCTTGTTATAGTGGCTTCAGATTCAGAGGCGGAAGAAACTTCTTCTGATGATTCTGAGTTGAGGATGTCTAGAGCCTCGGAGCCTTTGCAAGTTGTGACACCAGCAAAGAAGGAAGAAGAGTTGAGGGAGGAAGCTTTCTTTCAAGGAAAAATCGACGTCAAAGGGAAAAAGAGAGCCCTTAGAGGATAGTAGTGAGGATTTTCAGGACAAGTTCAGAATGTTAGCTAAGGATGTGGACCTGCACAAGAGTATTATCAACTGGATTATGAAGGAGAAAGATGGTATGAAGGAGTCCACCAAGAAACTTCAGCTTCACCTTAGTGGGAATTCTAGCCAAGTCAGCCTTCCAAAGAACATTGATGATAGGGAGGATGCCTACCAGAAAATGTTGCTGTTAGAAGATAAAATCGCTAAGCTGGAAAAGGAAAAAACACAGATTAAGGAGTACATCAGGCATATGGTTCATATTAGCAAACCAACTATCAAAAATTGCGTGTCCAATTTCAATGTGTTGAAAGAAGTGATCAAAGGTGGGAAAGATGAACAGAGCAGCATGAGGACGAGCAAGCGGTCTAAAGGTCAGGACCAAAGCAAGCTTTCGGAGGTGGAGAATGACGGCATTGGTGAATTTGAGAAAATCCTCAACAATCTGGCTGAGGAGTGGAATGCAGTCCTTGTTGGACTTGATGTTTAGTTTTTATGTTGACGTTAGTTCCTTGTTGTTTGGTTGTTGGGATGTAGTTTTTCTGCTGTTTCTTTGCCGTTGAGTGGCTGTTGATCAACAGCTTTTTGTTAGCCCCTGCTGATGTAGTTGTCTTGTTTGGCCTTTTTTTGGCTTTTTGCCTGCTCTTTGTAAAAGGGGAGGGACCCTTTTGAAATCCTCACCTTTTATTAAAAAATACTCCCAATGAAGAAACAATGGATTCCCTTGTTTAGACATAAGAGTCCATTCAAACTTAAATAAAAAAAAATGCTATAGAAAAGAAGGCCATGGAGGTTGGTATTAATTGGGAAGCGCAAAAATTAAAAGAAACAAAAAATATTATGATAAATACATTTTCCCATTCTTGAGAACAAGTTGTTCAATGTCATTGGGATTTATACAAATTCCTATGGAACACTTGCAGAATGAACGTTGGGAAAATAGGAGTGACAAAGCACTATATATAGTCCTTGCAAATAGCAACACCGAAAATCACAACAACATAATTTAGAAATCATATAGCCGAGTAAAAGCTGATCAAATAAACCATATGTTAAGGATGTTGAATATTTTCACGTGTTAATTGATTCTAAAGTGCAAGAGGGTGGAACAAAATCACAACGTTATCTTATAGTTGGACAACCCTTACTGCCACCGACAGGGTGATGTCTCCTATGCATGGAAAAGAAGCGATGGACTCTCGTTGCATGAGCTATTTTTGCTTTCTCTCTCTTCCTAATGAAAGCTAAAGTTTTGAATTTAATCAAGCTCATTTTGTTGTTTCGGTCCTGCTTCGTGCAAATTTTAATCCCCTAACCTTTTATCCCTCATAAGTGGGCTTTGCCTTCAACCTTGCTGTAGGATCCTTGGTATGTAATCATTGCACTTCTAACAAGTTCATTGTGTGCCCACTTGATATATTTCACAGAAAATGAACATATATTTGGTAACTTCTATTTAATGTGACATCCTTTGACTTTGGATCATTTTTGAACCCCCTATACCTGCAACATCTCCTCCTACTGAAAAAAAGTGATTACAAGATATCTGATTTTGTGAAAAAATCAATAGCCCCTGAATTCGTTTTTTCCCTTCTAAAACTGTAAATCTCCTCAGTCAGGCTCTAAATCGGATCCCAAAGAATGGAATTGGTTGGGAAACACCCTTCCAACAATTTTTATTGCTCTCCAAACCTGCAACAAAAACCTCAACAAACTGTGAATGTAGAAATGAAAGCAAAAGTTTGGTTTGTTGTTTTGGTGTGGAGTTAGGGGTAGGTTGGTGTGTGGGTTAAATATGGGGTAAGTTAGAAAAGGGTTAGATGTTTCTTCCAAGCTTTTTTCAAAGTATAAATGTCATATATTGGCCAGTCTTATGCATGGGCCGGATAACCTTGGAAAACTTATAAATCCACCATGGAATACAGCAATTGATCAGAGCCGTATCAGGAACAGGTGGATACACAATATGGGTACCACCTGAGCTATATCCAGACCTTAGATTTACTATGATATCCTTTGACTAGTGCTACGATGGTAAACCAGTCCAAGAATGCATTAAAACTTGAAAATAATCTGTTGAATCTTCATATTAGGTTATTTACAATGACAGTTATTAATATCGGCTGAAATCTGACGTGATATTGGCAGTGTAAATCAGGTTGTGTGTGCCTTTTCATTATTTATATTTGCATTTGTCAAGACTTCACTGCTCTGCTACATTAGATACAAATATACTCTTTCCATGTTCCTAACTGTATCCTTGTATCGCCATGAACTACCTGTTGGGATCCTGTTCTGCTATCTTCTTTGCCGTAGACCCTGAGGAATGAAAAGTTTTCAGCCTTGCACAGGTTGATTCTGCCCTTGGAGATAACATAGGGTGCAAACCGTTGGTTAGGGCAGAGCAGGTTTGCGCCTGCAGGGTATCTTTATCAGCTTATTTAGAAAAGATAAAATCTTAAGAACAGATTGTTATTATTATTGTATTTTTAATTTTATGTGGCATCCTTCATGAACTTTTGCATTTTATTTTTTATAGGAAGTCTTTGTTTTATGGATTGTGATATCTTGGGCGTCAGTCACTTGTTCCTATTGTTTGCTTTTGATTGTCTTTCCCATGATTATTTGCAGGTATCCTTACCTGGCAGTTGCACTCAACTTCAGTCAATCGTGGGCATTGTACTGTCTAGTCCAATTTTACACGGTCACAAAGGATGAGCTGGAACCAATCAAGCCTTTGGCAAAGTTTCTTATGTTTAAGTCCATTGTATTTTTGACATGGTGGCAGGGTGTTGCAATTGCAGTTCTCTATTCTTTTGGCATTTTCAAAGGTGCTTTAGCACAAGGCCTGCAATCCAAGTCAAGTGTTCAAGACTTCATTATATGCATAGAGGTGTGGGCATATAACTTTGGTTTTTTATTCTAATGTGATAGATATTCAAAAATTTAATTATGTATTTAAACAGGCTGCTGACATTTAGTGCATGTAATTTTTAGCTGCAGTTGTTTGTAACATCTGAATTAAAATTTAAAACCATGCAAATGGAAAATGGTAGCATTTAGAAGGCTCATGGCACTCATGACATTAGGTCCAAAGATTTTGATATATCTGCAATGGTGCTAGTTGGTTTGGTTGATGTTTATAAGCTGCTCCCCTTCCATGCTCCTCTAGAATATTTATACCATAGTTAACTAACCTCTATTACTCTTTACTCTCTTTCTTTCTCTTGAATCAACTCTTTGGCCAAGTTTTGTTTTGTTTTTTGCGGTCTTACACCAAGCCTGAGTCTGAATTGGAGTCTCCATCTTGCTGAGTCTGATCTGTTCCGTCTGGCTACGATGGTTGATGCATATTGGTTTGACCTTTTTAGCATATATCCGTAAGATCCTTACAGATCTAACTTTCCATGTCATTTAGATTACTTAATAACTGAGACCTGCCTAAATGTGAAAAAACGCCACTGATGCTCCTACCAGTACTGAGGAATATCGTAATTTTGATCGGTGTATCCTGTATTTAGGAAAAATGTGGAGGAGAAAGATATGTATTTTTGTTCTTCAATGTAATTTTTATATTCTCTCCAGTTGTATGAACGAGGTTAAATGTGATGTGATAACAGGCAAATTTGCAGATAGTGTATAACCGCATAAAAAAGGCTTAAATTGTCCTAAATTTAGTGGCTCTAACCTTGCTATTGTTGGCCGCTTTTGCAAGCTCTCAAGTCAGCTAGGATATTGTAGGTCCAAGATCCGAGTTTATTTGCAAAAGAGGCTTCACTAGAGCATTGCATGGTTTGTTACCTTTATGGGACAACATAATACTTTTTTGTATTTTGTTTACTTGTCAGTACACCATCTGAATTGATATTTTGCAAAAAGACAAAAACTTGAAAAGTATTTCAAGAAACTGTATGGGCCGGTACTTTCATTGTTTAAGGAATCATTGACTTATAAGTTTCAAGTATGCTCTTATTGCCGAAACAGTAATAGATACCTTTGAGTTTAATATTTTATTACCTTTATGGGATGACATAATATTTTTTTGTTTTTGTTTTACTTGTTAGTAAAAGATCTGAATTGATATTTTACCAAAAAAATTTAGTAGTATTACAAGTAACTGTATGGACCGTCACTTTCATTGATTGAGGAGTAATTTACTTGTAAGTTTCAAGTATGCTTTTATTGCAGAACCAGTAATAGGTATTTTTGAGCTTAATATTTTATTACTCTGCAATTTGACAGATCTGTGAATTTTTTTTCAGCACAGATGGGTGTTGCTTCGATTTTTCATCTCTATGTATTCCCTTCAAAGCCGTATGAACTTATGGGAGACAGGTGTATTGGAAGTGTTGCTGTAATGGCAGATTATGCTTCTATGGATTCTCCCTTAGATCCAGAAGAGGTTAAAGACAGTGAACGCCCAACAAAAATGCGGTTTCCTCAGCCAGATATTGAGGGAGGAGGGGCAATGACATTTAGAGAAAGTGTCCGTGATGTGGTTTTTGGAGGTGGTGAATATGTGAGTCATCATAAAAGTTCAGATTGTTACCATTCTCAATATTTATAATTCTTATTAACCATCCTCAATGTTTATTTTTATTTTTTTACTTATAATACTTTCTGATTTACCAAACCTTCCTGAATTAAATTATTGAAGGAAGCGGTACTCACTCACAGAAACTGCCTTGTGTTTACAGATTGTGAATGATGTAAAATTTACCGTCCACCATGCAGTAGAACCTGTTGAAAAAGGGTTTACACGGATTAATGAAACATTTCATCAGATCTCACAAAATATTAAACGTCATGAGAGAGAGAGAAGGCATACTAAGGATGATAGTTATGTTTCATCCTCAAATTCAGTCAACAGAGTAATACGTGGAATAGATGATCCATTGTTGACAGGAAGCATCAGTGATAGTGGGGTAGCCAGAAGCAAGAAACATAGAAGTTCATCTGGGTATGCAAGTGGTGAAAGTGGGGGGGAGAGCAGTGACCATGGTGGGGGTCGTTATGAGATTCATGGAAGAAGATGGATTTCGAGGGACTAGTGGTGCAGATTTATACTACGCTGCAAGATTTTTGTCCATGAAGTTTTGAACATAAGATATGTTGTTCCGCTGTCATTCCGTGTGATGTATGTAATATGTAACTAAAAACACAAACAATTGCCCTGGGCCTTTAACCTCAAAATAGAGGACTTGTTCATGAGGAGGCCCCATTCTTCTGATATATCATGACATGATTGCATATATTCCAGCTGCTGTTCTGAGGTATCGTTTGTTTGTCTTTAATCATTGGGACCTTTACCTGTGGAGAAAGCAGAAACTGAATTGAAAATGCCAAGTGGCAAACTTGGGAAATATTCTGCCATCGCGATATTCATCTATTATTCTTGTTCATTTGGGTGTACTCACCCTTGGCATCTATAGTTCACATAATGCAATTCGAGTATCATCCATGCAGGCATTATTGTACCTTTTCACTCTTCAAATTTATTCTGTTGATCTCTCTAGCCAAGATGGTGTTTGTTAATACATTATAGCAATGCATGGATTGTAGCAGGCACATGGGTCAAGAAATAGGGCTTTGCCGATATATATAAATGACAAAGCAAGGCCAGTTTAACAGCTTCAGCTAAACATTATCGGAAATCTCATTCACTCTTAAGAGTGGGATGCTTTGCACTTGGTGGGTTTTCGCTACCTTTAAAATAGAGAAACATCCTTGGGAATGGCTGGATGGGTATTCAAAATTGTCAGCGAAATGACTAGAAAACATGCAAATTGAAAACTCACACAAGAATATTCAGAACTAAAAGCTGTCTTATCATATAGCAATAGCAGCATTTTTTAGAATAATTAATTTAGGAGGTTTTTAATTTTTCTTTAATTAATTTTTGTTGTTTACTCAGCAAGGTTTTTGCTGTATTATTTCAATCACTAGAATCAATGATTTCAAACCAATTAATTATTGCAATATTATCTCAATTTCCTCTCTACTTGCAAGTGACCCAACATATACAATTTGTCCCGTGATATGATCCTTCCGTGGAAGATTTGGGACAAGTAGACAGTCTAATAGCACAAGGCTAAAAAAAATGAGTACTAAAATAAACAAAATTGAAGGGCATGAAAGCAAAACAGAAGCCCCATTACCATTGTCTGCTGTCTATGAAAGATGAAAAATAGTGTCAGATCAAGTGCCATTTATACAAAGAAGTCTTGTGTAGACAAATATCTAAAACATAACTTGTATGGCTGCATAGGAAGTTTATTTATACTATTACAACAGGTGTATATCTGCTGTCTATGAAAGATGAAAAATGGTGTCAGATCAGGTACCATTTATACAAGACTACATTTCTACAAATAAGTCTTGTATAAACAATTATCCAAAACACAACTTGAATGTGTGCACAGGGGCTTTATTTATGGTATTACAATGAGTGTATGGGTGGGTTATGCTTTGGTTTTAAAAATTAGTCAAAACATATACAATGTCTAAATAGGTATAAGGCAAAAGACCATTCAATATCCAACACAAACATGAGGGTCCATGTGAAATACCATTCAATATCTAACACATGAGCACGACAGTCCATAGTAGAGATTGTAGGCAGTAGGTGAGATTGTAACTAAATAATCAGAGTAATGGAGGGACAAGGCAAAAGACCATTCAATATCCAACACATAAACATGACAGTGCATGTGAAAAACCATTCAATATTTAACACATGAACATGACCGTCCATAGCATGGAGTAATGCAGTGAGTAATTTTAAATTGTAACTAAAGATTGTGATGGGTAGAGTGATATGTATTTACATATATAGCCTCTATTTATAAAGGAGGATAGAAGACCTTATTCACATTGACATCTAATTAGGCAATGTAGTTGAGTTATGGCATTTAGGTTAAGGACTGCAGTAAAGCCATGTGTTGTAACAAAGTAAAGATGATAACAAAGTTAAAACAAATATATGTTGTAACATTAATAAAATAAAATATATTATATAAAATTAAAGCATATGTAAAATCATTGATGAGAGGTGGGCGAGTTGGTAAAGTGTCTTGGATGTTTCAAGTTTCACTTAGGTTTAAATTTCATTAAGGTATGTGACGTTGGTTGTGGCCGTTTGTGTTATTCTTGATGCTAGTTGTAGTCGTTAGTGGTATTCTAGAGGTTGTGGCCATTGATAGTATTTTGGTGCTGGGTTGTGGTCATTAGTAGTTAATCACTTGGGGATTTGGGTCCTTGTTGTGTCCCATACTAATTCATAGCTCTAGTGGAAAGCGATTACCATTTTTTTTTTAATTTTTAAAACCATATGTAAAATAGAGTAAAGCAAATGAATTTTTTTGGTGCATTAGTCTCCTCTTTGGTTTTGAGCATTTTGTGAGAGGTGGAGTCAAGATGGATATAAAAAACTATTGGAGGCTCTAAAGACTTGGTGCATTTTGTTAGCATGGTTCTTATTCTTGAATCTCCGAGTGTTTTATTGTGACTTGTCTTCTATTGGTGAAGTTCCTTTACCCTATTCCTCTTTAGTTTCCCTAAGAGAAGTTGAGTGCATGCAAAAAATAAGTTAGTGTTCATTCAAGAAATAATCACGGTTGTTCTATAAATACGGTATGGACCTTTACGTAGTTTCATTTTATTTGACATCATTGGCCATAACAAGGTTGGATAAAATAAGAGAAAAAACAATATGTCATCAAATGGATTGATAATGTCAGTGAGAAATAAAGAAAATGATATGAAGGTGGTAGATAGGTACCCATGACACATCTCTTACTGGTTGTCTCAAAATTAACCCACCTCAATCTAGAATACATATGCTTCTGTGAAGCTCATCACTTGCCATACAATGTAGGAAGGGATGGTGCTTCAATAAGAAAGTATATGCGAAAAATTAAATAAAAGAATTGAGATGTTGAAAATGAAAAGTGTACCACTGCTTACCTTTCTAATGAATGGATGCAAGCACGTGTTTGAGTTTGATCGTGGCGGGTGCAACTAATGCTTATTTCATTGTCAAAACTTGCTTATGGCAACCCTAATAATGCAAAGACTACATGGAATCTGATGTAAGAGCATCCAAGGTGTACATGAAATCTTGCATCAACCAAAAATAAAGTGGTGTGTTGGTGTGTGTTTTTTTGTTTGTTTGTTGTTTTAACATGGAGTGGTTGTTTGGGCGTTGGATTTTTGAAATCTTCATTTCCTTTTGATTTTTGTACTAATGGATAGACAAAGTTGATGTGATCAATTTTGATTATAAACACTTAGTGCCAAAAGTTGTTTTAACTGCTCAAAATCGTTGTTGAGAAAACCCGACTGGGTCTTGGGGTGTTTGAATGTTAATCGGACCCAAAACCTTGATTTGGTCTGTCGAAGTGTTCGTCGGAGTTTGTAATGCTAATTGGGCCTAAAACCCTGATTAGGTCTTCGGAGTACCCCCCTCCCCCAATGATTGTATTGCCCATTAGGCCTAGAAACTAGATAAGGTCGAGGAGTCCTAACAATGCTCAGAGTCGCTGTTAGGCCCTGAAGCTCAATAGGGTTGATGGGAAACATAATAGATGCCCACAATGCTAGTCGGATTCCAAACCGTGACAAGGTTTTCGAGCTCATCACTGTGTTGATCAAGACAAAAAGCCCAACTGGGTCTATAGGGTTTGCTGTGCGCTAGTCAGACCAAACACCTTGACAAGGTTTGTGATGTGTTCGAATATTGTACTATCCTGAGACCCCCCATTCATTTAGAGCTTGCTAGTTGTTGATCCATGCCTTAGAGTCCCAGAGCTTGATACTCCTAGAGCCATTTACCGTGCCGTTAGCTGTACGATTGTGGGAGCTCGTAGGCTAATTAGGAAAGGCCATGTAACATCCAATAGCTCCTAGAGTGGTAGTAGGATAGTATGGCATGAGAGGTGCTATCCAATCAGTGTTGGCCATGTGTTAGACAATGAGGTAATTAGGAAACTGAGTCTTGTTAGAGCACTTCAGGGGAAATAATATGGGAAGCACATTTTGGAGGAGAGACCTTGTGAGCCCCAACCCTTGGAGGATGCTCCATGGATGGAAAAAATACTAAAGGACATAATTTTTTATGGGACCCCTTTGGTTGCAGGGTCATCTTCATCAACATCTACTTCCTTAGCTAATGGGAAGACCTTGGCAAGTCCACCTTCTTTTGAAAAAGCATTTCATATCTTTCGTGATTGAGTCATAGTAAAGTTCCCCAAAGGCTCAACCATATGTCACCCGAGCTAGTTACCCCTACCTATGTCATGCTAATACCATAAGCAATTCCCTGAGCTATTGGGTCTACTCATAGACAAGCTTCCCTAGGATTCCCTATTGTTGTTGGTGCCCCTGTTGTATCTAGTTCTACAATTCCCAGTGTGCAAGTTTCATTTTATTTAGCAATTTCTAGCTCCCCTCTTGTGGTTGGTGCTTTTGTAGTCTATTGTTCTATAATTCCCAGTTTGACAGTTTCATTTGTTCCTACAATTTCTAGCTCCCCTATTTTGGTTTGTGTCCCTGTATTTTTTGGTTTTGTAGTTCCCATTTATCCTACTATTCCTATTAGTGTTGTAGTTCCCATTGCCCTGGTTTCTAGTTTTGCAGTTTCAAGTGTGTTGATTCCTAGTAGCCCAGTTCCTAGAATTCATTCAATCTCAAGTGCCCCTTCTCCACTGTATTCCATAGCCACTTACATTGGAAATTCATCAAACATCAGGGGTAACAAAGGTGTACACAAGGCATGCCTCGACATTAAATATTAAAAGCTCCCTACTTCCAAGTGCCACCACACATGAAACTAACTCTATATGCAGTCTTGCTCCACACTTCAAGCCAATTGACTTAAAACCCTTTGGACTCTGCAACTTCACAACTCCATCTTTTATAGTTGGTTCCTCTACTCCACCTTTTGTATAAAAAGGTCCTCAAATTTCTCTTCAACCTCCTCAATAGTTTGGCCTTACACCAACAACACTTTCTTGGATTCCAATCTCTCATGTCCCACCCCCGAGGTTTATTTTTCAATAGGCTTATATCCTCTTTGAGGAGGATGCTCAAATTTCAAGGTGTCATTGGATCCTCAATCCACATGACATAATGACAAATCAAAACCTATTGCTCCCCCTTCTTCCCCTGTCCCCCGCCATAGCCCCGCCATGCAGTGCCCTTTACCATCCTTAAATTCACTCCCACTACCCCACCTCCACATTCCATCCCCATTCAAGCCCCTCTTGCATCCATACCCTCTTCATCCACTCCACCATCAATCTCACTAGATGCATCCCCAGTTACTGCCACTTTGAGAGCCCTTTGATTTGCACAAGGAGACTAGATAGATACCTTACAAGCATAAGCGATACAAAGGCCCAAAATGATATACCATGGGGACCTTGACATATAGTGTAAATTTTATAAGGAAACTGGCTGAATGAAGAGGATCATGACCCAAAAATTCAGAGAAGGGGACCTTGTGATCTAGCAAACAAAGAACTTGTTCTCCCTAACCAAAAAGAAGAGGAAATTAGGATAAGAGCACAAGTTGAAAACCTGGTTTTTGTTGTGAGAGCCTCCCATGATATGGTAGGGAAACTCATGGAGGAGTTGAAGTAACAAGTTAAGACCTTGGAGTCCCAAGTAAGGAACCCCTTCCTCGTTGAACTAGTAGATAAAGTAGAGGAGGCACTCTCTGAGCTATTTCATGCATTAGAAGAAGTGATGGAGGCTCTCTAAAAAGGGAATGTGCTTTATGAAAAAGTACATGGATATATGGAGTGGATTATCAGGATGGAAAATAAGCTCAAGAAAATGGTAGTTGTGATCAACAAGAAAATGTCCCGTTGGTTGAAAATCATGTCATTAGTATATCTCAACCTATATTAGACATTTTCTGGGAACATGAGAACCTCATTGGAGGACTAGCTAAGGGACATGAAGGAAACAATAGTCCCATTAGAGAATAACAAACATTAAAAGTTGGCGTATTTCAAGGAGGTCAATATTACTATATTATTTAATCAGGATGGCATAATCATCAACAAAGGTGAGTTTGGAGTGCACCTCAAAAGGTTCAATTCTGCATTTAGGAAGGTCACCATGGCTAATAAGGCTAGAGCTCATGCCATCATGGGCTTAGCCACACATGCTACAAAGAGTATCAATAAGGTTAATGTAGTCAAGAACACCTTGGAGGTCCCACAAAAGACCCATAAAGAGTAGATCACATGTGGAGAGGTGTTGTTCTGAGAGCCATCTGTCAATCTATGCAAACTAGATCGAGAGGCTAACATGATTGCTCAAGATTCTCAAATGCAACTAGATGGTGGTCCCGACTGAATGGAAATCATTGTATATCTGAACAATCCCAAAGTAGGAATGTTGTGTCCTAGTTTTGGGCCCCATTTTTGTTTTGTCTCCTCTGAGCATGTGTTTTTTGTAACTTAGTCATGAGGGATATGATGAATATTCCATTTCCTTTTGGGTGATGGGTCTCAATTATTCTATATATAATGCTCTATAATATTGTTTAGAGGTTAAATTTTTTAATAGAAAATGCAGGGAATTACATAAACTTGTAAAAGTGTTCATGATTACTACGTTATCTTTATGGAAGCCTTCCTATTTTTTCTCATGGTAAAGTGGTGAATGTTGGTGCTTAGTGGACTATGATATGAGTCTAAATTTTTGTGTATTTGCTAAGTGAGGATGAGTTGTTTGCTATTCTAACTGGTCTCTATGATTTATTATGTTCATCTAAATAATTGTATGCAGAAGTGTTTGTTAACAATCTTATAATCGTTCATTTTATGAGAACATTGCAGGGTCTTGCATATTATGGTTTCCATAGAATCTCCACCCTATATGGTTTAGGCTGAGCCCATGTAAGACACAACATACTTAGGTAAACTTTAGTTAGACTCAAAAAGTTTTCCCAAAGCATTAACACCATTTGACCAGAGAGAACCTCTTTTTTGCCTTACCTTCCTCCATTTTGCTATTTATTTTCTTTGATCCATTATTAATATTAGACCAGGGTATTTTTTAGGGGCTATTTTTCACAATTGGCTATTTTTTGGAAAAAATCTATAATTTTAGATTCCCAATGAACACATTTTTGTAAAACTGTTCACCAAATTTTCTTAGAAAGTGTCAATAGAATTGGTAAATTCGTAAACATATACATATGCCAGTATTAAATTTTATGTTTTTATCTAAAATTTTCCTATTGTACATACATTTGATAGTTTTCAATATAAAAATATTTGCCTACAAATATACACTTCTAAAAAATTCTCATTCCTTAAAAATATCCTTAAGTAGACATGAATATTGTAAATTCCTTGAGTAGCTAGAGTGACAGAGTTCATAAATATACTATAGTGTTGAATAATAAGGTTTTACTTCTCTGAGGTAGCAGTGCATACATTGAGATCTATTATATGGAGGCTACATAGGAGATCTCAATACTTGTAAATCATGCCCTAGGCTGTAACAACATCAGTCATAAAATGAAAGGGTGAGATCCCCTGTATGTTATCCTCAATGTGCTTATACTCTATAGGTACCTCTTGAGTGATCAATAGAAAAATTGGTGCTTGAAGATGGGCCTTAGAAACACTATAATGTACTTAAAAGTTGTCATCCTCAAATTTACAGATTGCCTATAGAAAAACTTAGAGCCTATCCCATGTATTAGTAGATCCAAATCTGATTTTGGTTGCTATACCTAGAACTGGTAGGGGGAGATTAAGAGCCCCAATTGTGTAGCCTAATCCTACTCAACCTCCTAATACAAACGCTACTGAATCAATGGATTGGCTAGTTGGATCTGCCATTAATATTACTAAAAATGTTCATGATTTGTGAAGGAACCCAAAGAGATACCATGTTTCACACCTAATGGAGGACGCAAAACCAAGAAACACATTGCCTCTTATAAAATTTCCCTCAGGATCTTGAATGTTGAACATGAAGACATGGCATGTAGGATGTTCTCATTTACCTTACAAGACACTGCATATGATGGGTTCTTAAACTTTCTTGAAGACTCTATCACTAGTTGGGACCAATTCAACAACACCTTCTTGGCCTAGTTCAAACAAGTTATAGATCCCAACAACCTTTATCAACAATTAACCAATATGAAGAGAGAAGTTAATGAACCCATTATAACCATCAATGCTACATTCCAAAATATGTACAACTGAATCATAACCCTATATAAACCAGATGGTCGGTTAGCTCTAGAAATGTACAAGAACACTTTGTATCCCTAGATCACTATGTTCATGTGAAAGGATCCCCTCATAGCGGGTTTACCACTCACATATGCTAAGGCAATCAAGGTGGATAGGAAACTAAAACCCCAAGGGTATATGATGGAAATCATTCCCGATGTCATTCTTAATTTTCCTATCTTGAGTCCTATCCCTATTGCGAACTAGATCATGCCAATGCATAATCCAGTGTCAGTGATTAATCAATTACCCTAAAGGAAAGTAACATAAAACCAAAAATTAGGATTTATTATCCCAATTGATGGTGATGTCATATCCCATGCTCACAACTATGCATTAATACATGTCATAAACAATGTCTAGAGTGTACCTCAAGACGTCACTAAGAATGAGTTGGATACTATTCATCATATGGTACAAAAGCTCAATAATGACTTCTCAGGCATTTAGAGGAAGGTTGGAAACACTATCGGGGAAGGATTCAACAATAATTTAACCTACCAGAGATATATCCATCCCTTCAACTATTCTAACAACCAAATAAAATCTTCACCTAACAAGTTGCTCGAGATCAACATTTATGAGTTAGCCTTTTTGAACTAGTGTAGGGTGCAAAAGACTACCCAACATGGAGAGTTGGGCTATATTGAGTTTTGAAATGAATTTGACATCTTAAAAAATGATATGGATGGAGATGAGGTGGTTCCAAACCACCAAACCATAACCAACTTGTCAGATGCCCCTAGCACATCAAGATCTATAAGTACCACTATGGTGATGGAAACCTTAGAATTTACCAACTAGGAGGATAATGAGCATGAGGAAACCACATATCAGGTTCATGATTTTAAATAATGCTAGAGAAATATCTACATACCTAGGAGTCAGACAAAACAAAAACATCTTAAAATGGCCACTTCCCCAAATAATGGTGTTACCCCTCTAGATCCTAAATCTAATAATAAATCTCCACCTCCAAAGTGTAACAAGAAAAGACCTTCTGTAGAATTGCAACCTATCCTCAACAAAATGATTTACAACATAGTAAAGGACATGAAGAAAATCAACGAAAATATCACACTCCATGAGCTAGCTTAAATCACTGAGCAACATGATCTACTCTTGAAATCCTTGACCGAAACACCAATTCAACCCAAGCAAAAGGCTACACATACTAGCACATTGATACACAAGAACAAGGTTGAGGTCCCCCCTTTCCTACACATAGTTCAAATACTTGGAAATAATTTACATATTTTTTTTTGTCAATTCTAGAGCTTTGACTAACATCATGCCTATTGGAATTTGAAAAAAAATTAGGAATGACCCCTATCAAGTGCAATAAAATAGCTGTCTAGCTAGATAAATCTAAGGTCAAGGTGGTAGGTGAGCTGTTGTGTAGCTAGAGTTTGAACCCAAAGTCTAAAAATTTATAGACATATCGGTAGTCAAAATCCTTGAAGCGTATGGGATGTTACTCAATAGAGATTGGTCTAAAACATTAATGGGTACATGGCCACAGATTGTTCAAACGTGACTTCCTTCAAGACGTGTTACCAATCAGATTCATATTGATATAAAGCCCATAATGAAACACATGATAAATGAATATAATTTCATAAATGAAAAGGTGAATGTGGTATCAATTGACATTGGTATTTACACCCTCTCTAGAGAACATGATAGAGATGAGACTGAAAAAACTCTAAATCATAAAGATTATGGTACCTCTACTTTTATGGAGCTCACTGTAAACAAGGTTTTGGAGCTGGGATTATGTTGGTCAGTTTGTAGGGAAAGAAACACTTGGCCACTTATAGATTATAGTTCCATTTTACTAATAATCTAGTCGAATTTGAGGCACTGGTCCTAGGCCTAAGAGTTGCCATTAAACACAAGGTTAAAGAGCTGAAAGTGATTGGAGACTCAAAACTAGTAAATCAACTAGGTCAGGAGTAAATTTTAGTGTAATTTGTGTTAACTAAGGAAATACAATTAATGCACATGGGAGCTGATTGAAACATTCAAATCTTTTAATGTTATTCCCATTGAAAGAGAGGATAACTAGTTCATAAACTATTTATCAACTTCTGCTTTGAATCTAGCTCCACTAGATGATTTAGAATTGGAATATTTCTCCTTAGAGTTAGTAAGTTACCCCTGGCAACATATAATATCATACTTTTGGGGTCTTATTCTATGCAAAAACTTGTACAATACTGAGAACCATTCAACCAATCAAAATACACTAGGTGGCACTTCCATACCTCCCAGAGTGTTAGAAAATTATATGACATGGTAGGTCCTAACAAATTAGCTTATGCCATGTGTCCCTATCATACACATGGAAATCTATATACCTGATGAAATATGTTTAACATGAATACTGTGTGCATTCTTGGAGTCCACCTATTAGCAATCCAAGTTGCACCCTATTGAAGTAGATTGTCTAGTTCTCCTTCAAACTTGGACTAACATTGGATTGGTCTATAGGTTGTGGGTTACCTATAGCTAGACCAAACCTATAGATTATGAGGATAGATCCTATGATGTGTCAAATTTGAATTCTTTTACTAAACCTATTTTACTTTGGGGGTAAAAAGAGTTAGAAAGATAACATAAAAGGGAAAACCTATACTAGTGATAGTGATGCACCAATTATTTAATGATCCTCTCTTAACCTTGTCTTTAAGCACACTTATGAACCAAAAGGGAATAGATTATCAACCAGACATTCTTAATACAATCCTAAACACACATATATTTCAAATGAAGTTTAGATAAAAGGTCTGTATCTTGAATGTAAAGGAATCAAGGTATATGAAAGACACTACAAACTAACTTAATCTTTAACACAATTCTATCTCTTAAGACTTCATGTGACCTATAGTGGATGAAAACATAGCATTAGGTGAAGGAGAGGACCTAAAAAAAAATATGGATATAATACTTATCTACAAATCAATAATCAAGAAACATACTAATAACCATGAAGAAGTCTGCAACAATCTTTTCTTACTAACTCAAGGTGCAAGTTACAATTTCAACAATCCCAAAATAAATCCATAAGACCTAAATATATAGAAAAAGAGGAGAGAAAAATATGAAGAATGATGTATATTAGAGAAGAAAAAAGTCATCAATTGATCATCCTTAACTCATACATTACTTAGTCATAATTAGTTACCAATAGTCCACAAGAAATCTCTCCATGTTTGATGCTCTTGGATGATTCCTTATGCGCTGAGATGAGGTAGTTGAAGATGTAGTTGAATGATTCAACCTTATCTTGAAACATGCTATGCCTTTATTTTGATTTTAACATAAGATCAAATTAAGTGAATGAATCCTTCCTCCATTAAGGCCATGGAACATGCATTGATTGCCACTTTAGGATCAATTAACTCATGATAAAGACACTTAAGGATCAATTATGCATGATAAGGATGATTAAGGATCAATTATGTATGGATTGATTATTTTTAATTAACTAATCCAATAGTTCTCTATGCCATTCTTCATCTTCACTTTTTGACCAAGTAGGTCTACTAGGCCAATTAAGCCTAGTAGCCTAATTATGTGTGTTTTATGGACATAAAATATTACATTAAACCTTAGAAACGTATGAAATAGTGAATTTTAGACATGAATCAATGCCTCAAATCATAACATATACCTCCTTTAACAAGAAACACTTACAGACTTGTCAAACTAGGTGACTAGGTCACCTTGTCCTTCACTCCTACAGATTGGCTAATTGGAAGAGATTCATAGAGGCATTTATAGGCATGGTTTTGAGATTCTGATGACTTGAGGAGATAGAATAAATTTCAAACCTTCCCTTTCAATGATTGGAACTTTCCTAAACTTCCTTGTACCTCTCATTTTGCACTTTTTCCTCAAAAAACCATATTTTCTAACAGGTCCATACACCATCTGTACAACGAAGTGCCATGTAGATGATCTAGGTGGTAGTAAGGTAATTTTAATATGTTTGGATGCCTTTTCCTTTAATTATTCTCAATTGGGTCTGTAATAGGGTTTAGGGAGGGTTTAAGAGTGCTTAAGAATATTAATGATGATTCATAAAGTTTGGGCATTAAATGTCTAAACCAATGCCACAAAACACTAGTATACTAGGTCCTCTACCTATCCCAAAGTGCCCAACTTCCCATTAAAATCTCCATACCTTGGTGAGCATGTAAAGTCACCTCTCAAGGAAGAAACAAGATTTATGAGTAGTGTTTGGTGTACTAAGGCCTAAATGACCAATCATACCACCTCTCATGTGGCTCAAATTTAACATACACCTCTCTAACATCCTGATGATGAGGTTTATGAAGATTGGAGGTGCACTCATGACCACACCTTGCCTTCTGCTGCCCCTTTTTTGACGACACTTTCAAATGAAGACAAAAGAAAAGCACATTTATATGCATAGTTCTTATAATTCTGAGATCATTGTGAGTTTAAAATCTCTTACTCATTATATAGGACCTGAATGACCTCCATGAAGTCCTTTGCAGTCAAGGTGTCGGCTTGAATGAGCCATTCATCTTCTATTTGTATGTACACAATCCATTTTTTGAACATCCATACCTATTTTCCTATATAAATAGTCATAAATACCTCTATATATGGTTCTTACATGGTTATTAGGAAGTTCATGACCCCATCTTCATTCTATAACTCATTGTGTATGCAAACACCTTTAATTTCCTTGCTTACTGG
Organism: Torreya grandis; assembly: GCA_037957365.1. NCBI lineage: Eukaryota > Viridiplantae > Streptophyta > Pinopsida > Cupressales > Taxaceae > Torreya > Torreya grandis. Next base: position 2,036,127 of record JARHVA010003251.1, read on the forward strand.
CTCAAAATAACCTTCTCAGGCCTAGTCCATACAACATAACCCATGCACATGCCAAAAAATAGGCTATGGAAATTTTTAGGAGAGTTAGGAAGACCACCAACACCATTTCATGGCTCAAACACTTCATTAGAATGTACATTGAGGCATATTTACTCCATTGGGTATCTTTCAGGGTTTTGCAAGGGTTATAAGGGTCTAAAAATTCTTAGCAATGATTCATATCATACAAACCCCTAATGGAAAACCTATTTCCATATATTTCAAGTACACTAACACCTTCAAAAACCCTTGTCATCTCAATCTCCCATGCAAAATGTACATCAAGATATGTACATAGTGAAGAGGTGCTTTGACTAGCTATCTAGACTGTGTAAGTTAAACCAAGGTTTGAGAGATAGAAAGACAATTATTTTACATTATATTAACTCCAAAACTTCTATTAGTATTTTAAATCACTCTCCACATCATTCTAATGATCATCAATGTGAAATAACACATGGATCAGTTTAAAATGGTGGCATTTAAGGCCTGTCTTCATATGCTAGCCCTCAAGGGTACATTGGCACAAAATTTTGAGTGTGATACATCTTAAAAAATGTGTGTGAGGACTTACAATCACCTTTATATTCCTAAAAAACCTTCACATGAAGTCTAAACCCTCTATCATATCCATTAAACCCCCAAATAGTCCTCCTATCTCCATTACTGACTGTCAACAAATTGAGGTTTGTCTAAGATAAAATAGTGAATGTTTCTACTAATATTACACTTAAAAAACCATGGTCACTTAAATACACTTGTAACCACCAATTTTACCTAGTTTCATAGCTAGATCATGCCTATAGAGGCCTCAAAACTCATTTTTATTAAAAGTAGCTAGTGGACTGCCTGAGTTTTCAATAGGGTTGTAACTGAGTTTTATATCAATTTTGTGTTTGGGTCTAAGGATGATCATAAGGACTTGATTAGGATATATAATCCTTATATAAATTATTCTTATTCCTTTCATTGTCTCTTCACAGTTCTATGCAACCTATCATCACACTATATCTCTTCATTTCCTTCAATGTAACTACCTCAGGCAATACTGGCTATAGGTGTTGATTAGGGAATTGGAAGTCATTTTATCCATTCCATAACCAATTATCACTTTGATACCTAAAAATTTATTGGGAACCATCCTCTCGTTTATTTATTTGGTACATTAGTTCTTCAAAGATACTCTTAGGTTCCCACAGTCTTGATTCCATACATAGGCCTATGTACCTTCATGAGTTTACATACCTTTTATAGAAGTATTGATCTTGGTGAAAGTTTTAAGGTATCAAATTTATCATTTAAATGCAGGGGTAACTTCATAAGCTTCCTCCTTAACTAAAATTTACCTTGAATTTCATTTGTCTAGGGTATGTGGATATGTCCATATAATTGACCCTAGTATTGGTTGTGTGTAGCCATTTCAAGGTTAACCTTGGGGTGAACCTTGTTTGGGATAATATTATTCATACCCTGTCCTATTCCACATTTTCATTTATTTTATAAATCATTCATTTAATCATGGGACTCTTCTATAGATACTCTGCTCCCATCCTCTTCATAACTTGGAGATAGACTTGTTTTGGCAACGCTGTAGATGATATTTTATGAGGTGAATGGCTATGTTATTTTGTAATTTGGACCTCATGGATTGTCATTATTGAACATCTAAAGTGACTCTAAAACGTAGGTAAAAAATGAAACTTCATTGAGCTTAAAGATATAATAACACATTCTTCATAGTCCATATAATTTAATCTAGTATTGGCATACTTCAAGAGCCATCCAAACACTACTGTAGGTGAAGTTTCACATGAAGATATGTCCTAATTTGAGTTATCCATACTCAAGGTATGCCTCTGATATAATTTTCATGACCATAAATTTGAAACACTATCACCTCAAACTCATTACTCTACCTTTGGAACATAGAGCTTTCTTCATTATAAGCTTGACTATGTATGAGAATCTCACCCTTGTACGGACTGTGTGTAAGTTTTAGGTCTTGAACTTGAAAGCAACATACCTCCAAAGTCACTCTAATTCTCTTTCCCTTCCTTGAAATTATTATTGAGTTCAACTCTCCCCTCAAACATCCAGGTTTCTCCTTGTTTGCATATTTGGTTTCACCTTTTATTAGTATGGCTGTAGGTGATCATCACTATGTCTTGTATGGATTAAGATAGAATTAGACCTTGAGAAGCTCAATGATATAGCTTATGAACCTATCACCTATTCATTTCAACTTATGGATATATTTTAAACAAGGTTATTCAATGAGATGTCTATATCCTATAATCTCCTCAAAACACCACTTTCATGAAGCATATCTTGAATGTATTTGCCTTGGTTGTAGGTGGAGATTGAGCTCTTAAGTATGGTTTTAAGGTTTTACAACATAGATTCATGACCATAATGATTTTTAACACTCCTTACTCTTCTTTGATAGTGGATCCATGAGGTGAATGTGAATAAATAGGTAGTGATATGTGTATGGATGATGGGATGCATGAAACTGAGAATGGAGTGGAATGATAAGCTTATAGCCATGGTGTAATGGCAATGATAAGGATTGTGAAAGTGAAATGAAGAATAAGAGTGAAAATGGAGCACAAATCCAATTCTAAGATAGTCATGAAGGGTTTTAGGGAAGCATAAGCATATGTCTTAACCTGATATATCATTTTTGAGGTCCTTGAACTAACATACATTGTTCCAAGTGAAACCTAGGAATCATCAAAATACCTTAACAAATTCTATGTTTCCTTAACATTTTATAAATTAGGACTATGAGGATGTTTGAGGATGATTTTGGGTGATTCATCCATGAGACCTTGAGGAACCTTTGAGACACTTGAACGAAGGACCTTTGCCATTAATGAAACATTGAAAACCAAGTCTTAAAAAGTATTGATATCCTTGGATGTCTCATAAACTGTACAACCATCCTCAACTTGATTTTAGAATACAAATTAGTAATTTATGTCTTTTTAAACTCCATGTACTCACACATGTGGATATACCTATTGGGGAATCCATTAATGGCATCTTCAAGACTTGAAGAACTAGGATCAATCAATAGTTTTGTTAGTTTAGTGAGGATTTTCAAAAAACCCTACCACTCTTCTTGCTTTGTATAGATGCAAATAGTGAATGTAAACCTTAAGTTATTAATATTTATTCATAAATATGGGAAGAAAAAACCAACAACCAATACCCATGATTGGAAGGTCATGATATATAGTTTCTTTGGTCAAGAGCTCAAATATGCTTCCTCCCTCTATTATACGATTTGAGTATAAACATGAGGTGATCTTGAAATTTGCCAATGAACAAGCCATGGAAAACACAATGGTTCTATAATTTTAAAGCCTTTAAACCTTCTAATATATTTTTCATGTGTCTATAACCATCTCTTCTTGCATCTCTAATACTCCTCTTGAGCAAAACTATACAATACATATCCATACTATCTAAAAACACTATCCAAACCTACAAATTCTCCTTCCTTTCCTCTTCTTTCAGCTTCAAACCATATTTTTAAGGAAATATGGAGAAAAATATGAGTCAAAGTCATGCTAAAAGCAAGAGATATGTAAATAAGAGCAAACAGGTAGCTCCTTTCACACATGAAATCTCTTTTGGTGGCCAAAGAATGCTTTAGACTTATATAAGATATTTTCAAAGCATACAATGATTGACTAAAGTAATGTTATGACCATGAGGTGATTTTAAATGTGTTAGGAATGATTTAATTAACTTTTGGGATCATAATGTTCCATTTAAAGACCAAAACCTTCACTTTAAGACTATTTACACATAGTTTCACAAGAAGATTGCTAATGAGTATCATGGAAAAGTACCTTAAAATATTCTTAAAAGTTCTTCATGAGGCTTTTATGTATGTTAATCACCCTTTTTTAAGGCTTATAGCCCATAATTCTTGAATATACTAGATACATCAGAGAAACTCATAGTGAGTCATCAACTACCATCTTTAACCATCTTAGCTCATTGGGTCTAGATCAGAAGACCACTTCAATTCATTGTTAAAGACATCACGAGATACTCAAACATTGTGATGGTACTTGATACAAATTGAGATGGAAACATGACACTGAGACATACTCCATTCACTTGATATTCAATGAACATTATGATGATTGAGCACATCATCTAAGAACCAAGGACATCTAGAATATATGGTGATCTTAAGTAGACTCAATGACATATCTAAGAGTGTTTTAATGACTTCAAGAAGTAAATAGGAGACATCATGACTCAGGATAACATCATGTAAAGACTTAAGTGGGTACCATGAAATGTTTTTAGTTGTAGGGGTTGGCATTTATCCTTGATAGGCCAAATTACTGACATTTTTGGTAACTCACAAAGGTTGACCAACCTACTGGTAAAACAAATTTAGAATCTCCTTGTTTATCACTCATGACTACACAAAACATGACTGATCTATGAAACTATCAAAACTTGCAGACTTGACACAAAGCAAACAAATAAAACACAAAATAGGAAACAACAACAAATAACTAAAACAAACCAACAACCAACATGCATGTGAAACAACACTTAGAGGAATGAAACTACTGCTATGTACAGGAGGATTGGTTGTCTTAATAACAATACTTGAAGAACATCCCATTGATAGGAATAGGGATCTCCTTACCACTCAAATTGGATAATTAGAAAGTATTAATTTTCTTACAACTATTAATGACATATCAACCACTCCAAAGGTTATCAAATTTAGAATGTTTACCTGGTTTGGCATGGTCTTCATCCCACTTGAGTATAATATCATGTTGATGAAAGGTCTTGGATAAAGCTCTCTTGTCAAAACATATTTTGACTTGTTCTTAGTTGGACCACATAACATGCATATAATTGTCTCTTGTTTCTTCCAAATCTCTCAACTCATTCATTATTACCTCCATATCATCATTTTACATAAGATCCAACTGATGTGCAAGTTCCAAAGCTAAAATTTCTAATGAAATGGGTAGCTTTACTTTTCTACCATAAACTAAGAGGTAAGGAGAGTGATGATCTAGAGGTTATTTTTGGGTGTCAAAAGTTCTTGAGATGTCCCAAAACTAGTACAATACATAAGAACATTATAAGATCTTTCCAACACATATTGGAATGTATAAAATGGACACCATATGCTCCATATATCACTGGTCAAAGTCTGGATAAAAAATGGTCAACAGTCAAATAGTGATGTGGATGCGTGTATGGTTACTAAGTGGACCAATTGGCATGTGACATGTGGTAGTACAATGGTAAAAGGGTGTTTGGTTTTCACCTTTGATCTTTGACACTTATGTTCAGATAAATGGGTCCTACTATTTACTAGCTACGGACCCTCAACCAAGGTTGACACACTCTTTTTTATGGAGGAGTGCCTTTGCCTCTGTTACTTCATATTACCATTGTTACACTTTTGTATATATATGCCTCTTTGTATTCTTCATGGTGCATGTGTGACTAATAATCCCATTATTTAAACCAAATATCATATATTAATTTAGTGCATCTCATAGGATGAGGAGCATTTGGAAAGGTCCACATGGTGGGTCCTCAGGCCACCACATCATTCTATTTTCCAAGTCATTTACCAAGTTTAATATATGTCAACTTGAGTTATTATTCCAATAGAATCTAATCGAGATAATTAACCAACTCATAGGTGGTTCCCAATTACTCAATACCGATTTTACCTAATTTTGGTCGAGATCCTATTTCACAACCATCAAAGGATAACCCAAGATCGTTTAAATCAAACCAAATAAAAGGAGAGATAGACATGACCTAAGCCACATCATATGCACTAACGACAACCTTTTTTTAGGCTTAAGAAAAGTTGTAAACTACTGCATGTGGGATATTAATCCCTATATGGTAAAATCCATGATCTAAGTGGTTAAAAATAAGAAAAGTTCATAGGATTTGAACTGATGACCTACATGCTAGAAGTATTTATCCCTATCTATTACACCATGGCATTAGAAGACAAATATGTATGTACAAATTGATATTTTTAGATACATAGATCCTAAATATAATATTATAATCCTCCTATTTTGTAAGGCCTTTGGCCATGGAGTTCATTATATTTTTACATTGCAGGGTTATTTTTAAGGAGTTGCAGGTCTAAAGAAAGCAGAGACACTCATTATTATGATGCCCATATTTTAAGAGTTTTCTATAAACTCTTAATGGAAAAACCATGCCTGAATGCATGGAGATGATGCACAAATACTTCAGACATTGAGAAGACATTTGATGAATAGATCAGAGTCTTCACATAGCTAGGTTTCAATATTATATGTAGGTCTGAATTGCATTTTGATGTAAGTTAGTAAATTGATGATATTTACATCATTTTTAATGGATTGGTTCATTATTTTATGAATCTAGAGATGTAGACCCTAAAAGGGGTGAACTTCATTATCAAGATTTGTGTCAATCTTCCTTTTTAGTATGTTGTGTTTTATTTATAATTTAGTTTGGGAAAGAATTAAGGAAATGTTAAGTAAAGTACAAAACATCATAAAATGACACAAAAAAGAGTTTTAAATCAGGAAATGAGTTTACAAAGTTTTCTAATCACTTTCATTCATTCCTAAAATTATGCATCTAATTATATGTATTTAAGGGAATTGAGATTTTTCAGTATCTGATTTCATAAAAACTGTTTGATTTATCTAAGGGGTAAATCTTATTTTTGGATCAATTTTGGTATCAGAGCAGGTTGATACAAGACTTGATTCAATTATTAATATATTCATTTTTGGAGTGTTTGTATATCATATTTTTGGTATTGGTATTTTGTTTAATTTGATCATGCAAGATTGAATAGTGCAAAAGAGAATTGGAAGGTGTTCCAATCCACTAAAAGAAGACAAGCTTATAACATCTAAGATTCTGAAACCACTAGTCCTATAGGTTCAATCTAGATGATGAACAAACAATTATCACTTGAAGGTGTGACATGGTGTTGAGAGAGGATCAACCTTTCTTTATTCGGATGTATTTAGATAAAATGCAAGGCATTTTCAATGATGCATATCCAAGAGGAATCAATTGTAATCCTATCATCATTATTACATAGAGGGCAAAAAAGGTATGATAGTGATATGATTTCATATTGATATTGACATAATATTTTGGTAATGATAACTAGTTATGTAACCTTTATTTTTAGATAACTAATCATATTTTGGAAGCCTATGTCCTTAATTATAGGAATAAGTGAAAAGACTAGTTTCCATGGTAAGATATGGAAATGGCAATAGGGCAAACAATTTTTTTCACTTTGAGTTTGTAGTTGTTTGAAAGTTGGTTTATGTCTTCACAAATTTTGTTAAGAATTATAGGAAGCAAACATGAAGTTGTTTAAACACCACAATACGCCAACCATTGTTCAATAGGTGCACTTCATATTTTCTAAAGAGGTATATGATATTTTCAAATGTAACTATGTATACACAATTTTTGTTTGAATCCTTTGTGTAGGGTTGCTTTGGAAGTAAAATATGCCCTGATTTGAAATTGTTTTAAAGCCTTTTGAAAATAAAAATGGATCATCTAACTCTCATAAGATAGAGTTTTAAATAAAATGAAACCTTTTATTCAGTGATTGGAAACCATGAAGAGGGAACAACCCTTATTGATAAAATGGTTAACTTGAATAGTTTTGGATGAACATATCTATAGTATTGAATAGTATGCTTAGTTTCACTTCAAAACACTATTTTTAGGGGAATTATTAACTATTGGATCGAGGGAAGGAATATTTGATAAATCTATGTTTTGAATAAAATTTGCTATCTCCTACTTAGTTTTCAATTATCACAAACTTTTTTTGGAAATCTAACTCAGTTTGATGAGTTGTGGAGGTGTGAATCAGGGAATAGTTAGATAGTGAGGAAACTTTGAGACATGTTTAAAATTCTTAGTTTTCTCCTCACATTTATGATATGTATTATAGTCACTTGCATAGTTTTTAAGTTGGTAAAGAATCTCTTATTATGGAAATTATCTAAGTTGACACTAAAGTTTGATAGGTACAAAGAAAATAATTGATAATCAGTTTTAGGGACACAACAATTAACTATGTTATTTTTACAAGGTGTATATCACATCTACTTCCATTGATTATTATTTCATATATGTGCAAGAGTATATTTTGCATTAGTAACCTTATGATGGATAAATTAATTGCATGCTTATATACTTGACATCTTATACATTTAAGTCCCACTATATCTTGGGAAATGTTTGTATTGCAAACTTTATGTACACTCACACATATGTTTTACATTCACATCATGTAGATTTACTTTCAAAATACCCATAGATGGGAAACATTTGTAAATGCAAATATACATGTCTTGTAGTTGTTTATAAGTTCCTAGGGGCATTTTTTACATAGGTAACACCTTAGCCTTTATGCAGTGCAAGGGTTGAGAAAATATGTTAGATTCAATGACTATTTTGGGTAAATAGGTCATTTTGGTAGAATGGGTAAAGAGTTTTTTTACTCTCCATAATCAATTTATAGTTTCAATTGGATAGTTGACTTCTTGTACGGAAGTTTTTGATGATGTACTATTTTGATAATGTAAACTTGGTGTTTTCTCAAATGGAGTTTTTTTGCATAACTTAACTTCATAACACCTTCACTTGCTATATTCTAATTTTTGTAATTTGGTGTGAGCGAGAAAGCCATTTCATAGATTCAGTGGGTTATTCTCCTTTTGGAGACCAAAAGGGTCTTATTATGGAGGTGTGATCTAGAGGTCATTTTGGGTATTAGAAGTTCTCAAGATATTCCAAAACTAGTACAATATGGAAGAGCATTTTGAGAGATTTTCAATGCACGTTGGAATGCGTAAAATGAACATCATATGCTCCAAATATCATTACTCAAAGTTTGGATAAAAAATGGTCAATAGTAAAATAATGATGTGGATGCATGTATGGCTGCCAAGTGGACCAATTGGCATGTGACACATGGAATATAATGGTAAAATGGTGTTTGATTTTTGCCTTCATTCTTTGACACTCATGTTCAAAAAATTGGGCCTCGTTATTTTTTGGCTGCGGACCTTCAGCCAGGGTCAACACACTCTTTTTGCATAGGGATACCTTTACCTCCATTACTTCATATTACCATTATTATGTTTTTGTATATATATGCCTCTTTTTATTCTACTTGGTACATGTAGAACTAATAATCCCATTATTTTAAACCAAACACCATATGTTATTTTGGTGCATCTTGTAGGATGAGGAGCATTTGGAGAGGTCCATGTGGTGGGTCCTTAGGCCACCACATCATTCTATTTTCTAAGTTTGATAAATTAAAACTTGAGTCGTTATTCCAATATAATCCAATTGAGCTAATCAACCAACTCATAGGGAGTTTCTAACTACTTAACACCAACCTTTCCTAATTTTGGTTGGGATCCTATTTTACAACCATTGAAAGATATCCCAGGATTGTTTAAACCAAACCAAAAAAAAGGAGAGATAGACGTGGCCTAAATCACATCACGTGCATCAATGACATCCTTTTTTTAGGCTTAAACAAAGTTGTAAACTGTTGCATGTGGGATATTAATCCCTATATGGTAAAAACTATAGTCTAAATGGTTGAAAACAAGCAAAGCTCATGGGATTCAAACCACAAACCCATGTGATAAAAGGATTTGTACCTAGCCATTACATAACAACATTAAAAGACAAATATATATGTATAAATTGATATTTATATACACACAAAGCTTGAATGTAATATTGTAATGGTCTTATTTTATAAGGCCTTTGGCCATGGAGTTCATTGTATTTTTACGTTGCAGGGTTATTTTTAAGGAGTTATAGGTATGAATAAATTAGAGACACTCATTATTTTTATGCCCATATTTTAAGATTTTTCTATATACTCTTAATGGATAAACCATTCTTTAATGCACAAAGATGATGCACATATACTTTGGACGTTGAGAAGACATTTTGCTGATTAGATCAAAGTCTTCACATAGTCAGGTTTCAATATTATTTGCAAGTCTAAATTCCATTTTGATGTAAGTTATTGAATTGATGATTTTTAAATCTTTTTTAATGGATTAGTTTTTTGTTTTATGAACCTGAAGATATATCCCTTAAAAAGGGTGAACTCTGTTATCAAGATTTGTGTCAATCTTCCTTTTTAGTATGTTGTGTTTTCTTTATAATTTAGTTTGGGAAAGAATTAAGGGAACATTAAGTAAAGTATGGAACATCATAAAATGACACAAAACATATTTTTAAATTTGGAAATGAGTTTACAAAGTTTTTTAATCACTTTCATTCATTCCTAGAATTTTACATCCAATTCTATGTACTTAAGGGAATTGAGATTTTTCAGTATTCGATTTCATAGAAACTATTTGATTTATCTAAGGGGGTAAATTTGTTTTTAAATCAAGTTACCAATATAATTAATTATATTAATTATATCTTTTGGCAAGGTAGTGTTTAACTTGGTATGCCATCCTCTTTTATTGTCCTCCATTGTTCTCTTAATGATCTTAATCAAGTTCTTATTGGTGGACCCTGCTAGTCCATTACCCTGAGGATAGTAATTTGATGAATATTTGAGATAAATACCATGATAAATATCCCACTCACACACATTTTAACTACTAAAATCCAAATCATTATCTGATATGATGGTTGAGGGTACCCCAAAATGAGTCACTAGGCTATCATAGAACTTTAAAATGTATTCTCATTTTCTTCCTTGAGTGAAATTGCCTCCACCCACCTGGTAAAATAATTAGTGGTTGTAAAAACCCAATTATATCTATAAATTGATGGAGGATCAATCATACCAATGAATTACAATCTCCATTCCATGAAGGGATACTCAACTTGAATAGGTTTCAAAGACATGGCAGCTAGTCTCTATTTACTAGTGAACATTATGCACTCGAAACATATTATAAAAAAGTATGTGAATATTTGAATAAATTAGGATAAAAATAAACATATATTATGATATTTTATGCTATAGTATTGGCTAAAAAGTGGCCTCCTACAAGCCCACCACGAAATTGTTCTAACAATTTATCTACTAGGCTAGTTTCTACTCATCTTAGAAACATACCTCCAATGTCTTTATTAAAATGTACTCCATAAATAAAGATGTAAGGAACAGAGTTCAGATTTAAATTTATATTATTTCCCCATGTAAGCCTATAGGACACTCTCCCATTTAGAATAATCTTACTATGTATTGTGTCTAGCTTAAAGGAGACATAGTTGTAGTTGCATGTTGACTGTCTGGGACTATCAAAACCACTTATTTTACCTCTTTAACATCTACTATAAGGTGATAAAAAAGTTCCCTACCTCTAAAAAAAAATTTAACCTTCAATTATATACCATATTCCATGCATTTGATCACTCAACTAACCCTCTTTTCACTTAGGTATCTATTAAGGATAAAATCCTTCACACTAGGATGAACCACCATCACAAAGATCTTATTTTTAGATACCATATGCATGAAATTATTAAAGCCCATATGAAAAAAAGGACATGATTTCCAAAAAAATAATATTTATCCTCATACCCTTCTAATGCTTGACTAAGAAAAGCAATAGGCTGCTCTAATCCTTCACTATTTTGTTGCATGAACATGGAAAAAATTGTGTTACATGTGGAAAAGGCATACATGAAGAAATATTTAGTAAAATCAAGGTTGATTAAAGTATGATGTTGAATAATTTCCTATTTAATGGCCTCAAAACTTCTCTTCCCTTATTTTCTCCATGATAATTCTTGATGTTTCTTGAGCATGTGAGTTAGTGACCTCACCAATTCTACAAATCTAGGTATGAACCTCCTAATAAAATTGATCTTTCCTAAGAAGCTTTACAATCCCTTCTTATTTTTTGGAAAATACAAATCAATGATTTCCTCAATTATTTTAAGATCAATATAAATTTCACCCTTGGATATAATTTGTCCTATAAGCCTTCCCTCATGCATTGCAAAGATACACTTCTTGGGATTCAAAGAGACCCTAAACTGTCTACACCTATCAAATACCAATCTCAAGTTTGCCAAATAATCTTCAAAATATTTATAAAACATAGTAATATCATAAATATAAATGAGTACCATTTCACTTATAAGCCCTTGGAAAGCCACATCCATTGCACTTTGGAAAGTAGCCCCAACACTGGAGAGTCCAAAAAGAATTTTCTTATATGCATAGGTACCCCACTTAGTTATGAAGGTAGTATTGTATTGATCTTGATCCTTCACCAATATTTGATTATACCTTGAGTATCCATCAAGTACATAAAACCTTTGTGAACTAGAAACTCTATGTAAAATCTAATCCATGGATGGAAGAGGGTAGTGATCTCTTAATGACACCCTATTGAGATCTCTAAAATCTACACATAACCTTATCTCCCCATTATTTTTTCTCATAGGTATAATATTTTCCACCCATGTAGAATGTTTTATGGGAAAGATTATGTTATATTTAATAATATTTTTTAGTTCTTTCCTCATAAGGATCTCAACCTTGGGGTTGAATGGTCTTTGTTTCTATCTCATAGGTTTGGCATCTTATTTTATCTCTATGATATGTTGTGCCAACATATGATCAAAAACCTTAAATTAATGATAATTACATGAAAAAATATCCATAAAATATTTACACAATGCTATGAAATATTCTCTCTCATCCTTAGTATTCACTTTCCCTAACTCGAGTAGTTTATCTTCAGCTATGGTAATTTGTTCATAATATTCATTTTTAGTAGAGATGTTTACCTTATATTTTCTTATCTAATAATATTCATTGAATATTATCTCCAAATTTACCAAGAAATTATGTAACTTATTTGACTTCAATTGGACAATATGGTCCTCATATTGATGTTGTAACTTATCCTGGTTCCTTGAGCAAAATTTTACCTCATGTTGTAGGAAATAGGCAATTTGTTTATCACTATAAAATACTTGCCAAATTACCTCATTATTATAGATTGAGGGCCTTCATACCACCTTAATTTGGGATTTCTCATTAATGTCTTTGATCCCATCAACCATATCATACTGTGCTCTAATAGAAGCTAACTTATTTGCATGCTGATTAGATTCTCTAAGAATGGAGCGAATGTTAAAAGCTTAGAAGTCCTCCAAAAGATCCCAAACCTTGTATTTTTAGGAATTTAAGAGTGGATTCTTGGTTGAACTTAGACCTCTTACTTGATGTACTACTAATTCACTATCTCCTTTAACCTATAGAAGCTTAATACCCCTCTTCCTTGCCCATTGTAGACCATGAATGAGAGCCTCATATTTTATAGTATTAGAGGTACAACTAAATTTAAATATTATAGTATAATAATACCTTTGATTTAGAGGAGAAATAAACATGACACCTTCCCCACTCCCATTCTTTTATCTAGACCCATCAAAGAACAAATTCCAAACTCCCTCATGATCTTGTGTTGTACTAGTGAGACTAGGCATTATGGCACCTTCTTCATGCATGTAATAAACACCCAAACCTGATTCTTCAATGATTTTATAAGGATAATAACCATGATTATCAGCTTCCCAATCATCAAGGATTAAATTTGGTACACCTTCAAGTGGCTCAGAAGGTTCTTGGTCATTGAAGTGTTAATCTTTCTCTAAGATAGTGCAATTGACATTTGATAACTTGGTCATATAAGGTTATAAATGGAATATGGATATAGGTTCTAACCTTATGGTAACATTTGTCCCATTCCTAGTTCTAAAAAAACTATAGGAATAATCAAAAGAAATATACCCCCTAATTTTGGCAGTGAAATCCTTAGATAAGCATAAAGCAAAGTATGGGGAAGATCAACTACCACCACATCTTCAAAGATAGTAAAATTAAGACAAGAAGATAAAATAACTTTAAGATCCCTAAGAACACCCACATTCTTATTAGGAGAACCATCCAACTATAAAACTCCCTTCTCTTGAGGTTCATATTGAAGTCCCAACTTATCAACTATGGATTTAGGCATGATAGAGGTACTAACCCCACTATCAATCATGCAATTATGTACAAGGAAATCACCCATGACAAGTGAAAGATAGACGGGGGTGGATTAATCACCTTTTGATCCAAAACTTGAAAAGCTTTGGTTGAAAGATAATTCAGAAATAAGAAATACACAATTCAAATAATGCTATCTCTGAAAAGAGATGTTTTATTGATAAAAAATTGCAGACCCAAACATATACCTATCTCTGAGAAGAGATATCTGATTTCCATTTTTGGTTACATCTTCATTTATACATGTTTTGAAGGTGTGGGGAGGATGTGTAAGGTCACCAATCTTGAGGGAGATGAATTGGTTTAACTTCCACGATTTACAACAATACAAAATTTGAGGAATTACTATTTTTAGAAACTTACTATTTTTAGACTACACTACTAAAATTGAAATTTGGGACACTTACATTGGGTTTTAATGGGTCAAAATTCATTGAGAAAAGATCATGCCATCTCATGATGTTCCCCTCATTATTAGCTTTCCAACAGTTCAAATGGTGAGTCAATTGGAGCTACGGTGTAAAAGGTATGGCTCCCAAAAGTTCTGCCATCAATTAGGGTGGACCCATCACCTAAATGGTCATCTGAATTGTTGTTTGGATCACCTTTGGTGCTTGAGACTCAAGAGGTTGATTAGAATTTGTAATAAAAATACCTACTTTTTTTCCTTATTTGTCTGAAACATTAAGCTTGGAGAGCTCTTCTTGTAAGAGGTCCTTTTATCCTAGAATGAATAATGTGTCCCACATAGAAATAGAGACAAGGGCATTCTTCATCTAGTCAACAATGATAAGAGGATGAGTGGCTATCTTAGGATGTAATTTAGGAGTATAAGTGCTACCTGAAGATTGTGTAAATTGTGGTATGAAAGGACCTTTCTAATTTTTCCCTTTACCATCTTGTACTTGATGATTTGATGGTGACTTTTGAGGTGCATCTTGTGTGGTAGTATTTTGAGGTGGTTGAGAAGTTAGAGGAGCTACCTTTTCAGGACCCAAACCATCACCAAATGCCCTTCTTTTAGATATTGTATGAGCTACAACTGAGTTATCCACATTATACATATTATGACCTTTATTACCTTCCATATGATCAAAATGATTTTCACCATATTAGAAATTGGAAAAGGTAGTTTCAGAAGGTGTTTGACTTCCACCTACTCCCTACTAACTTGGTACCTCATCTTGAGTGAAAGAAGGAATGTCTCCATGTGATATAAAAGATTCTTTATGTTGTGAATGTAATTGATTATCTCAAGAAAGATTGTTGACTCACCTCACTAGTTAGATCCATTACCATAGTGGTTGATTTCTCTAATTGACCAAACCACTGACCTTCTTTAGCATAATTGCTCTGAGTTGGAACCAAAGCTCTGTAACTACTAGAAACATTGGGGTTATAAGCATTATATGGTATTTATTGTGTAATATACCCTTGAACCTAATGATTGGGTTGATAAGGAGGCTTATTATATTGATAAAATTGGTTAGGGGCTTTGTAAGGCCTGTAAGGTGGAACTTGCTACCTTTCCAAAGCCACTAGCTTGTTATTTTGAGCCTTAAGTGCACTTTTTATCTTATCCAATCTATCCACTTGGTTACCATTTATTTGATAAAGATTATCTAGAACTAGTAATGGAGCAATGGTAGGAACATGAGGGTGTATATATGGAAATAAAGGCATGGTGGTCTAAGAGAGAGTTGCCTACCTAGATTAGGCAATTCTTAGCCCTTATGGCTACTTCATAGGCCTCTGACAAGGTGCTTCCTCCCATTGATTATATCATAACCAACACATATAAATTTATATATTTCAAGTAATACAAGAATGAATTTTAGGGGTGGGTTTGATAACTATAGGAATCCTACCCTAGGTTTTTTGAAACCTATAGTTGAAGTCTACCATGAACTCCTGGGAATTTCTCTTCATTGTAGTAAGTTGATTCACCAAGGAAAGATGGTCACTTTTGTCTTAAAAATGCTTACACAAGATATCTCCAAACTCATCCTAGGTGTTAATGGATGTAGGTAATAAACCCATATACCATTAGAGTGCCTTATCTTTAAAGTAAGTTACCAATAATCTCATAGCCACATTCTCTTGGGTTATATTATGCACTGAACATAGGTTGGCTATAACTGCAATATCCTCCATAAGGGTAATTATATTTTATATTGTGAAATAAGGAAGTTTCTTTAAGGCACCAACTATAATTTCATCAAACTAATTAAGGTTCAAGGGGATGCCACCATTAAAAGGCATAAAAGTTTATCTCCTAAGAATAGCCATTTGAAGAGTGGAATTTATAATAACATTTGTTTGGACAATATTTGTTTAGACAAAAGTATACTTTTGGACAATAGTAGGAGAAATATGAGGTGTATAATTTTGATTAGACTAAGAATACTTTTTTTTAACTGTATGAAAAGACAAATCAATTTTAGTCTCCTTGCCTTTTAAGGAAGATCTTGTAACCACTCTTGGCATGAAATATCTAGAAATCTACCTCTGACACCTTTGAAGCTTAATAATGTACTCAAATATGAAAATGTATGCTCTGAATCCTCTGATTGAGCAGCCTCATCGAGCATGCTAGAACTGTTAGCAACTCAAATTGCACCCTATTGAAGTAGATTGTCTAGTTCTCCTTCAAACTTGGACTAACATTGGATTGGTTTACAGGTTGTGGGTTACCTATGGCTAGATCAAACCTCTAGATTATGAGGCTAAATCCTTTGATGTATTAAATTTGAATTATTTTACTAAACCTATTTTACTTTGGGGGGTGAAAAGAGTTAGAAAGATAACATGAAAGGGAAAACCTTTAATAGTGATAGTGATGTACCAATTCTTTATTGATCTTCTCTTAACCTTATCTTTAAGCACACTTATGTACCAAAAGGGAATATATTATCAACAAAAATTTCTCAATACAATCCTAAACATGAGTATTTTAGATGAAGCTTAGATAAAAGGTCTGTACTTGAAGGTAAAGGAATGGAGGTCTATGAAAGACACTACAAACTAACTTACTCTTCAATATAATTCTATCTCTTAACACTTCATGTGACCTATAGAGGATGAAAACATAGCATTAGGTGAATGAGAGGACATAAAAAATAAGATGAATATCATACTTATTTTCAACTAAAAAATAAATAAATACACCAACAACCATGAATAAGTCTATAACAGTCTTTTCTTATTAACTCAAGGTGCAAGTTATAATTTTAAAATAGTTTTTGTATACCAGCCTGAAGGAGCCCAAAATAAATACACAAGGCCTGAATATATAGAAAAAGAGGAGAGAAGAAGATAGAGAATGGTGTAGATGAGATAATAAAAAGGTCATCAACTGATCATCCTTAACTCATACATTAATTTAGTCACAACTAGTTACCAATAGTCCTCAAGAAATCTCTCCATGTTTGATGCTCTTGCATGATTCCTTATGCATTGAGATGAAGAGTTAAATATTTAGTTGATGAATTCAACCTTATATTGAGACATGCTATGCCTTTATTTTTATTTTAACATAAGATCAAGTTAAGTGAATAACTCCTTCCTCCATTAAGGCCATAAAACATGCATTGATTGCCACTTTAGGATTAGATAAATCATGATAAGGACACTTAAAGATCAGTTATGCATGATAAATAAACTTAAAGGATCAATTATTCATGGATTGATTTCTTTGCATTAACTCATCCAATAGTTCTTTATGCCATTCTTCATCTTTAATTGTTGACCAAGTAGGTCTATTAGGCCAATTAGGCCTAATAGCTTAACTATGTGTGTTTGATGGAAATAAAATCCTAAATGAAACCTTAGAAACCTATGGACACATGATTTTAATACATTAATCAGTGCCTCAAATCATAATGTAAACCTCCTTGAACAAGAAACACTTACAAAATTATCAAATTAGGTGACTAGGTCACCTTATCCTTCATTCCTATAAATTGGCTGATTGGAAGAGACTCACAAAGGCATTTCCAAGCATGGTTTTGAACATATGAAGAATTTATGAAATAAAATAAGTGTCAAAAATTACCTTTCAATTATTATAACTTTATTAAACTATATTACACCTCTCTTTATGCACTTTTTCCTTAAAAAACCCTATTTTTTTATAGGTCCATACACCATCCATATAATAAAGTGACATGGAAATGAGCCTATCTAAGTGGTAGTCAAGTGATTTTAATCTATTTGGATGCATTTTCCTTAAATTATTCTCAATTGAGTTTGTAGTAGGGTTTAGGGAGGGTTTAAGAGTGCTCAAGACTCTTAATGATGATTTATAAAGTTTGGGAATTGAATGTATGAACCAATGCCACAAAACACTAGTATACTAGGCCCTCTACCTCTCCCAAAGTTTTTGTCCTACCATGTAAAATATCCATACCATGGTGGGAATGTGAAGTCACCTCTCAGGGAAGAAATGAGATTTGTGAGTAGTGTTTGGTGTCTTAAGTCCTAAATGATTGGGCATACTACCTCTCATGTGGATTAAATTTGACATACACCTCTCTGACAACTTGATGATGATGTTTATGAAGATTAGAGGTACACTCATGGCCCCACCTTACCTTTTGATACCACTATTTTAATGACACTATCTAATGAAGCCAATAGAAAAGCACATATATATGCATGGTTCTTAGAATTATAAATTAATTGTGAGTTTAAAAGCTCTTACTCATTATATAAGACCTGATGACATCCATGAATTCCTTTGGAGTCATGGTGTTGGCTTGAATGATTCATTAATCTTCTATTTGTATGCACACAACACCTTATATGAACATCTAAACTTATTTTCCTATAGAAATAATCATAAATACCCATGTAGATGGTTATTTAAAGGTTATTTAGGAAGTATATGACCCCATATTTCTTTTATAACTCATTGGATATGCAAACACCTTTCATTTCCTTGCTAACACACTCAAAATAACCTTCTCAAGCCTAATACATATAACATGACCCCTATACATGCCAAATAATAGGCTATGGTGATGCTAAGGAGAGTTAGGAAGACCAAAAACACCATTTCATGGCTCAAACACTTCATTAGAATGCACATTGAGGCATATTTACTCCATCGGGTATATTTCAAGGTTTTGTAAGGGTCTAAAACTTCTTAGAAATGATGAATATCATATTGACCCCTAATGGAAAAACTCTTGCCATAGATTTTAAAGTAAACTAGAACCTTCAAAAACCCTGATCATCTTGAGATCCCATGAAAAATGTACTTTAAGATATGTACGTAGTGAAGAGGTGCTTTGACTGGCTGTCTAGATTGTGCAAACAAAAATAAGGTTTAAGAGACAAAAAGATAAGTTTGTTAGATTTTATTCACTCCAAAACTTCTCTAAATATTTTAAATGACTCTCCACATCATTATAATGATCATCAATGTGAAAAAACACATTGATCAATTCAAAATGGTGGTGTTTAAGGCCTATCTGCATATGCTAGCCCTCAAGGGCACATTGGCATGAAATTTTAAGTGTGATCCATCTTATCATATGTACATTAGGAATTATAATCACCTTTATCTACCTCAAAAACCTTCACATGAACTCTAAACCCTCTATAATATCCATTAGACCTCCAAATAGTCCTCCTAGATCCATTACTAACTGTCAATAGACTGAAGTCTATCGAAGATAAAAAAATTGATGTTTTCACTTCTTATGTTCACCTTACAACACCATGGAAACTTAAATACACTCATAACCACCAATTTTACTAGGTTTCATAGCTAGATCATGCCTATATAGGCCTCAAAACTCATTTATCTTAAAACTAACTAGTGGGCTGCTTGAGTTTTCAATAGGGATGTGACTGAGTTTTATATCACTTTTGTGTTTGTATATGAGAATGATGATAATGAATTGGTTAGGATAAATAATCCTTATATAAATTATTATTATCCCTCTCACTGTATCTTCTAGATATAAGAATGATGATAAGGAATTGATTAGGATATATAATACTTATATAAATTATTATTATCCCTCTCACTGTATCTTCTAGATATGAGAATTATGATAAGGAATTGATTAGGATATATAATACTTATATAAATTATTATTATCCCCCTCACTGTATCTTTAGAATCCTATGCAACTTATCATCACACTATATATCTTCATTTCTTTCAATGTAACTACCTCTACCAAAACTATCTATAGGTGTTGATTGGGGAATTGTAAGTGGTTTTATCCATTACATCACCAATACTATCTTTGAGACCTCAAAATTTATTAGGAACCTTAATCTCACTTATTTATTTTGTGTATTGGCTCTTTGAAGGTACTCTTAAGTTCCCACAGTTTTGATTTTGTATATAGGCCTGTGTACCTTCATGAGTTTTCTAAGCTTTTATATAATTATTGATCTTGGTAAAAGTATAAAGGTATCAACTTTATAATTTGAATGTAGAGCTGACTTCATAATCTTATTCCTTGACTGAAATGTACCTTGAATTGCATCTGTCTAGGGTATGTGGATATGTCCATATAATTGACCCTAGTATTGGTTATGTGTAGCCATTTCAAGGTTAAACTTGGGGTGGACCTTATTTGGGATAATTTTATTCATACCTTGACATATTTCAAATTTTCATTATTCTTATAAATCTTCCATTTGATCATGGTCCTCTTCTATAGATACTTTGCTCCCATCCTCTTCACAACTTAGAGATAGACTTGTCTTGGCAAGGCTGTAGATGATATTTTATGAGGTGAATGGCTATGTTATTTTGTAATTTTCACCTCATGGATTGACATTATTGACCATCTCAAGTGAATCTAAAACTTTGGGAGAAATTTAAACCTCATTTGTCTTAAATATATAACAACACATTGTTCATAGTCCATATAATTTACTCTAGTATTGGCATACTTCAAGAGCCATGCAAACACTATTGTAGGTGAAGTTTCACATGAAGATATGTCATAATTTTATTTATACATACTTAGGGCCTGCCTTTAATCTAATTTTCATGCCCATAAATATGAAACACTATCACCTCAGACTCATTACTATACCGTTTGAACATAGAGCTTTCTTCATTGTAAGTTTGACTATGTATGAGAATTTGACCCTTGTACAGACTGTGTGTAAGTTTTAGGTCTTGAACTTGACACCAAAATACCTCAAAATTAACTCTAATTCTCTTGAATTTACTTGAAATTCTTATTGAGTTGAACTCTCTCATCAAACATCTAGGTTTCTCCTTGTTTACATCTTTTATTTCACCTTTTCTTAGCATGGATGTAGCTAATCATCACTATGTGTTGTATGGACTAAGATATAATTAAAACTTAAGAAGGTCAAGGATATAACTTATGAACCTCTCAAATATTCATTTAAAATTAAGGATATAGTTCAAACAAGGTTATTCAATGGGATATCTATATCCTATAGTCTCCTCAAAACACCACTTTCATGAAGCATGTCTTGATTGTATTTGCCTTGGCCATAGTGGAAATTGACCTCTTAAGCAGGGTTTTAAGGTTTTACAACATAGATTCATGAACATAATTATTTATAACACTTTTTAGTATTATTTTAAAATGGATCCATGAGGTTAATGTGAATAAATAGGTAGTGATATGTGTATAGATGATGGAATACATGAAATTGAGAATGGAGTGGAATGATAAACTTATAACCATGGTGAAATATGAGTGATAAGGACTATGAAAGTGAAATGAAACATAGGAGTGAAAATGGAAAATAAATCCAATGTAAAAATAGTCATGAAGGATCATAGGGAAGCATAGGCATACATCTTAACTAGACATATCATTTTGGAGGTCCTTGAACTAACATACATTATTCAAAGTGAAACCTAGGAATCATCAAAATACCTTAATAAATGCTAAGTTTCCTTAACATTTGAAAAATTGGTACTATGAGAATGTTTGAGGATTATGGAGGGTGATAAATCCATGGTATTTTGAATAAATTTTGAGACACTTGAATGAAGGACCCTTACCATCAATGAAACATTAAAAATCAAGTATTAAAGAATATTGATATCTTTGGATTCCTCATGAACTGTACAACCATCCTCAACTTGCTTGCAGACTATAAATTAACATTTTATATATTTTTGAACTCCATGTACTCACACATGTGGATCAAACTATTGGGTAAGCCATGAAAAGTCTCTTTAAGACCTGAAGAACTAGGATCAATCAATATCTTTGTCAGAACAGTCAGGAATTACATACAACCATACCACTCTTCTTGCTTTGTATAGATGCAAATAGTAACTTTAACCCTTAAGTTCTTAATGTTTGTTCATAAAGATATGAATACAAAACTAGAAACTAATACCCATGATTTGAAGGTTATAAGGTATAGTTTCTCTGGTCAAGAGCTCATATCTTCTTTCTCTCTCTATTGTATGGTTTGAGCATAAACATGAAGTGAACTTGTATTCTACCAATGAAAAAGCCATGGAAAACACAATGGTTTTGGAATTATCAAGCCTTAAAACCTTCCAATTTCTTCACCATATGTTTTTAACTAGATCTTGTTGCATCTTTAGGACTCTTCCTGAGTAGATCCTTACAGTACAGATCCTTACCATCTAAAAACACTATCCAAACCTACATATTATCCTTATTTTCCTTTTCTTTCAGCTTAAAACCATATTTTTAGGGAAATATTGAGAAAATATGAGTCAAGGGCATATTTAAATCAAGAGATATGCCAAGGAGGGCAAAAAGGTAGCTCCTTTCACATGTGGGAGCTCTTTTGGTGGCCAAAGAATGCTTTATACTTGTATAAGAGATATCTTCAAAGCATATAATGATTGAATAAAGTAATTTTATCACCATGGGGTGATTTAAATATGTTAGGAATTATTTAATGAAAATTTGAGATAATAATTTTCTATTTAAATACCAAAATCTTCACTTTAAGACCATATACACATAGTTTCACAAGAAGATTGCTAATGAATATCACAAAAAAGTACCTTAAAACCTTATTAAAATTTCTTCATGAGGATTTTATGTATGTTCATCACCCTTTTTAAAGGTTTATATCCCATCATTATTGAATATACTGGATACATTAAATAAACTCATGGTGAGTCATCAAATACCATCTTTAACCATCTTAGCTCATTGGGTCTAGATCATAAGACCACTTTAATTCATTGTTAAAGACATCACAATATACTAAAAAATCATGATGATACTTGACATCAATTGATATGGAAACATGATAATGACATGACATTGAGACATACTCCCTTCACTTGATAATCAATGAACATTATGATGATCAAACACATCATCTAAGGACCAAGGACATCTGGGACATATGGTGATCATAAGCAGACTCAATGAAGTATCTAAGAGTGTTTGAATGAATTCAATAAGAAAATAAGAGACATAATGACTTAGGATAGCATCATGTAAAGGATTGGGTGGGTGCCATGAAAAATTTTCAATTGTAGGGGTTGGCATTTAGCCTTAATAGGTCAAATTGCCAACACCACCTCAACATAGATGGAAACTAGAAAACCATGTAAAACCTCCTAAATGAGTTGAGGCAAAGGAGGAGGCATGTGCCCAACAAAATTTTATCAATCAATATGTTGGCTAGGCAGTTCCATGGGACTTGATCTTATTTTCAAAAAAATAGTAAGTAAAAAATAGTTAGAATTATAATTTATTGCTTGTTATTGTATGTTATATTGCATAATCCATAGAACATCATCAATAGAGTTCCATGATGTATTGTAACTACATCATCCAACATCGATATAACTACCTATGTGTTTTGACTATATCATCCAACTTGATATAATTTTTTGTATTTAACATCCTACAACTATTTTACCTTTAGACCACATCAAAGTTATCGATATAATCTATTTTATACTAGTTCTCAAGATACTATATTGACTAGATTGATATAGTCTGATCTAGGTAGCCTCTATTAGTGTCACCTTTTATTCATAACCACATTGGCCAACCTGATATGGTTTCTCTAGACATACTTATAAATTGATTGCATCAGCCCACCTGATATAATTTTTCTTAACAGACTCAAAAATCAATTGCATTAGTCAACTTGATATAATTTCTATTGTTCAATATAGTCAACATCATACTGTCACCTAATAGGATTATCCTTGCTAGCCTCAATCCACTCAAGTTTTACATGGGTTGCTCTTTCCTACCTATATAGTCCACTAATGAACCCAACACTTCATGGTGTAAGTATTCCCAAAATCCATCTAGATCTATTAAATATAATATGATTGTCAAAAAAATAATGATCTTAATAATTCCCATATATTTATAAACCTTGCTGATAATACCATTTACACTCTTAACAATAATAATAACATATCTAAATTTCCTTTTTCCTATACCATGGTTGGGGCAACCAATAACAATCTTAAAAATATTCTCCCCAATATTAATGTTGGTAATCCTCCTAAAACTTATACACAAAACCCACCTATCGATACAAATCAAATCCTTGCATAAATGGTTCAAAAAATGAATGTCATGCAAACAACCAATAGTTCCCAAATGCTCAAATGTAAAATCACATCTTGCAAATGGCTAGCCAACCTCAAGTCATCATATCTTAAAAAAAATCAATATTTTATGCCTCCTCTTCTAAGAGATTCCAGTGGGAATATCATCCCTCAACCTCACATGCATAATAAAATGTTACAACATATAAACATTTATCTCCTTTCATTTTTTCCTTAGACATTAGTAAAATATCTACATCACATATGATGGAACTAAGTATCCTAATATTTTTCCAAAATATTTTGGCAATCTCTATAAGGAATGGGACCAAATCAATAACTTTACCACTGTTTAATAGTAAATTGACATGGGACAATATAGTATAGGGTTAATAATATATAAATGAATAAGCACAAGGGTGATAAATAGATCTATAATTGGTTAATTAATTTTCAAATTTAAACAATGTTTTAAATTTAAATGTTGAGATATGCTAAAAATATAAAGTATAGTTATTGATTGATATTGAATTAAATTATAAATAAGATTATGCTAATTTACTATGTGCATGTAACTCTAAAATGGAACATTCTGGAATATAATGGATATGAATTCTAGATCAATCATCAGATTCTATAAATTTATATTATATGGCCTCAGATGCTTACATTGAACTTGAATAGTTATGTTGATGCTAGTATTTGAGTTGGATGTAGGTGTCCAATATATAATAATGACTAGATCTAGATGCAACCACCTGTAACCTTATAATATTTATATCACATTTTATATGGTGTGTTAAGATATCATGCATTGGTTATTTATCTTTTTCAAATGATCAAAACCCTAGCTTTCTCACCCTTAAGGTGACCATCAAAAAATGGGTTAGTGAGCACACAATGTCAAGATTCACTAAGGATCCCTCTATCAATGGGAACTATCTACATTTCCAATACTCCAAATATGGACTTAGAATTATGTAGTTCTTCCCTACATGTTAACTTGTGTGTGCATAAGGATACAACATGTGATAATCAAGTACATAGAGTGACCTAGCTTGTAACTTAGAAAATATGGCTCATTGAATGTTCATTTAGGACTTTAAAACTATAGATGGAATATCCCTATGAATAATATTAAAATAATAAAGAACATGAAATCCTTATTCACTTTAATGCTTCATATAATGTTTTTGGTAAGTTACTTTTTGAGTTACTAGGTATATGATATGTGAGGAATGAATGAGGATTGATCTTGTATATATAACAAACTCCTTTAAAAATATATCACATTAAAACACTTAGGCTGACTATAATTATACATTTCATTTTCAAATTTGATGAATATACGACACTAAAAACTTAGTTTGGCACATTAAAATATTGTCGACATAGGCATCTGACTAGGACAAAGTGTTCGAGAACTTGAAAAATAGATACAGGTCCAAAATTTATAGAGAATGGTAATAAGTAGGTTTATAACATTTTGAGTAACATATAAGGATTAGTCATTGTAATAACATATGGTCAGACTAAGAGATAAGTAATAGGGAAGAGATAATAGATGTGAGCCTTTTGGCAATGGGAAGGTCTAGGAACTGAAGGGTATAACCATGAGAAGTACTTACCAAGTAAACAATATTAAATTTCTATATGCTTCAGATTTAGTGTCTAAATTTACCCTATTTTAATATAGTAATGAAATTACTAGTTTAAAAGAAAAAGAATGCATATTTAGGTGTGTATAATGCACCTTGCCTTTATGTGAGCCCAACTTGAGTAATTTTCGTATGAGTGACCTATAACTAAGAGCATGTTATAGTATATAATCAATGCATATAATATGGAATTGAAATAATTTGAAATGCTTGAAATCAAAGAGATTAAGGTTAGGAGTACATTTTTTTATCGATGTAACCATCTTGCCTTTTAGAAATTTGATTTTAAAAGATGTTTCATTATGAAGCTTTGAAACTAAGATCAGGACAAATGTATAACTTGAAAGTGAAATATATATATAAATATTGAAGGAAAACTTACCCCCAACCTTGGAAAAAAGTGAGTTGACACCCAACAATTAAAATTAGCTCAACCATGAAATCCATTCATATTTATAACCTGATGAGAGTGAGTGATCCAAGTCAACTCACACTATAAATCTGGTGAGGGTGGATTATTTGATCACTCCATCCTATAAAATTGGTTAGATTGAGTGATGTAATCGCCTTAACCTTTCCAAAAGGTGAACTAACTAATATAATAAATTGACTCAGTAACAATATGTAAGAGTCCATCCTAGTGTATGATAATGAGAGGATCCTCTTACAACAATTAATAAAAATATAAAAAAAATAGGAATTAGAAGCATTTATTGAATTTGACAAAACACTTGAAAATATTGAATTGATCACAAGCCACTTTGAGGGGGAAACCTCCTTTGAGTAAGCTCAATACAATAATTTCATGGATGCCTTCATTGGCCTCAACACTTGTATATGAATTATATTCTAAGCAACTACTACTTCTCATGAATTTGGGATAAAATAAAATGCTCACAGGATGACTTATTAAGTATATGCATTCATAACAACTACTATACTAACAAAGTAAAGATAAGAGATATCATGAGTTAATAACATCCCCTCCCTCTTAGAAAAAGCTTTGTCCTCAAAGCTTCAAATGTGGGAATTGGTGTTGAATCTAATATAGTGGTTCCCATGTTGCATCCTTTGGTTACATTTCATGCCACTGAATTAAAACCTAGATGATGGAATGAGAGAAAATTTAGCATGTGTGCCTATCAAGGATTGTCTTTGGCTTAATAAGAATGGATCCTTCATTATCAAGTTCTATTTAAATAGTCTGCACGCCAAGAAATTTCTTTAGACAAGAGACATGAAATACTAGGTGAACTCAAGAAGAAGGTGGGAGCTCCAACTTATAAGTAACCAACACAATATTTTGAATAACCTTACAGGACCCATATAAATTAGGATCTAGCTTATGACACCCTTTGAGTTTTAGGGAGGATTACTTGTAGGGCTGCCGGTAAAGAAAAACCATATTACCTGTTTGAAAAGTACACTTAGAATGATGCTGATCTACCTATTATTTCATTCAATTTTTTTCCATATGAAGATTGTCTTGCAAGGTACTGAAGATATGATCCTGGGTTCATAGAATCATGTCAACCACTTGACTTGATGAACTATTGGGGGTGTACGAAAGGAGCACTAGTGGTGCTTGACCATAAATAGCTTCATATGGAGTCATTTTCATTGAAGTGTGGTAGGAGGTATTATACCAACATTTAGTGAGAGGGAGCCAATTTTCCCACTGATGTTGTTGTTGTGAGGTAAAGCAATGAAGGAAAGTTTCCAAGCATTTATTGACAATTTTAGTCTGGCCATCTATTTATGGATGATACCTAGAACTCATCTTCAATTGGGTGCCAATGTATCAAAATAGTTTTCTCCAAAAATGGCTAGTGAAGGTTGCATCATGATTTGAGATAATGGATGAAGGAATGACATGAAGATGGAAAATCTGGTTTAGGAAAATTTATGCAATTGTGGAGGCAGTATAAGGATGGTTGAGGGCACAAAAATGACTATATTTGGTGAGACAATCAACCATAACTAAGATCACCATTTTCCCTCTAGCTTTAGGGAGCCCCTCAATGAAATCCATAGAAATATATATCCAAATTTTGGTAAGGATGGACAAGGGTTCAAATAACCTAGGGATGAGTGTTGTCTCACCCTTATTACATTAGAAGGTCTAACATTTAACCACCATCTATTGAATTATATTTTTCATTACCTTCCAAAAGAAGTGTCATGATTACTCATAAGTTTTGAGAAACCCTGAGTGCCCTACAGATGGAGAATCATGGAGTTCATAGAATGTAACTTGCTAAAAATCTGTGTGTTGGGGAAGCACCAGATGACCGTTGTATCATAGAAAAGCACCATTCTAGGAATAATATGGTAAAATTGAGGTGTTAGTGGCCAACTATTGAATAATTTGAGATAATGAGGAGTCATTGATATACCCCTATTATACAACATCCAACCAATTTAGAATAGGCATGGAAATAATTGAAGGGAAGCTTAGTCTGCAAATGTGTGAGATAGAGCATTAGCCACAATATTATCCTTACCCTTTTTATAAGTGATCTCATAGTCATAACCCATGAGTTTGTTGACCTATTTTTGTTGTGATGGGTTGGAGACCCATTGTTCTAGGAAATATTTTAGACTCTGGTGATTAGTTTTGATGCAAAAATGATTCCCTAGTAGTTATGGCTACCACTTTTATACTGCATGCAAAATGGCCATCATTTCTTTCTCATAAGTAGATCACTAAATTATTAATAGAAAGGGATTTAATAGTGAATATAATGGGGCATCCTTCTTAGAGGAGAATAACACCAAGTCCATTGCTATAGGCATCACTCTCGATAGTGAAGGTCTTGGCAAAATTTGGCATAGTTAGAATAGGTGTAGTACATATAGCTTATTTTAATTCTTCAAATACACACTTAGTAGCTTGTGTTTAAGTAAAAGCATCCTTTTTAAACATATCTATTAGCTGAGCTACAATATTTTCATAATCTTGGAAAAATTTGTGATAGTATCTAGTTAGCCCTAAAAAACTATAGAGGCTCTTGAGTGTCTGAGGATGAGGCTAATTTGTCATAGCAACTATTTTTTCAAGATCCAACTAAACCCCTTAGATTGAAACAATATGCCTAAGTTACTCCACTTCATCCTATCTAAAAGTACATTTGGACTATTTTTCACAAATATGATGGTCAAAGTGAAGTTATAGTGTGAGCTCCAGATGTTGGAGATGCTCAGACTATGTTTTAATATAGATGAGGATATCATCAAAGAAGACTAGAATGAATTTTTGTAGGTGGGGCTAGAATATTTTATTCATAAATTCTTGGAATGTTGAAGGAGCATTAGTGAGGATAAAGGGCATGACTAGAAACTCATAGTGGCCATCATGCATGTGAAAATCTATCCTAGGGATATCATCCTCATGAAGCCAGATTTGGTGATATGTAGAGTGAAGATCCAACTCAGAGAAAAAATGAGCACCATGAAGATCATCAAGAAGATCATCAATAACAAGGATCAAGAAATTATCCTTGATTGTGATGTGATTAAGTGCATATAAATCAATGTAGAGGTGTCATGACCCATATTTTTTTTGAACAAGTAGAACTGGGGAAGAATATGGGCTAGTATTGGGGCAAATAATGCCTTGCTTTAATAAGTCTCAAATGAGCATCTTGATCTCAATCTTTTGCTAAAATGGGTAGTGATAAAGTTTTATGTTGGGAAGAATGTTTATGGGAAGTATTTAAATACAATGGTCCTCTGGTTGTGAAGGTAGCAATCCCACTAGTTTGGCAAAGACACATGCATACCTATGCAAAATGGTTTGTAGATCAGAAGGAGTAGTGGAGATTGTTGATGGTTGAATTTGAATGAAATGGAGTTGGGAAAGATGCAATGTGAATTCTTATTAAGAAGATTTTCCATGTGATGTAAACTTATGATTCTAAGAGATCTTGGTTGTAATCCTTTCAATGTGTGTTTTTGCTCATTGTCTAAAAACTGCATCTAAAGTTCAACAAATTCCCATAAGATGGGTCTAAGTGTGCATAATCACTAGGCTTACAAAACAACTTCACATTCACCTAAGGGAAAGGCAAACATGTTGGAGCACAATTTATAATCTCCAATAGAGATATATACATTATGCCACTTCTCTTTGTAAGGTAATATGCCCTTATTGGTAATCATGACTTCAAAGTTGAAGCAAGGATGGATAAAAAAATCAACCTATTTGGCGATCTGAGGGTTAATGAAGTTATGAGTGTTACCCAAATAAATGAGTATTATGAGAGGGAGATTATAAAAATAAACCTTGAACTTCATGGTTTTTAGGGTAGTGACTCTTTCTAAGGCATGTAGAGGGATATTTGGTTGGTTTTCCTAAGAAGCAGGTTCCATAATCGATTGAGCTTCTTCCAGATTATCTATTGTATCTTGAACATATTCCCAATATTTAGTTTTGGGTGGAGATTAAACATATAATAGGTAGATATTTTTCTCAACACATCGATGTCCTCGAGTGAATTTATCATCACAGTTATAACATAGTCCTTTTTCTCTATGGGTTTGCATCTTTGTTGTAGTTAAATGCTTGATAGGAGTAGTTTTGGGGGCTGGCATTGATTGAGATCATTATGGAGCTATATTTTTGAATGGAGTAAAATTGGATTTGAATCACTGTTGAGCTATGATCTTGTCCTTTTCCAACTTATCCAACCCTAAAGCTTCCATCATTATGTTGGGCTAGAACATTTTAACCTCAAATCAAATTCCATCCTTAAATCCACTAATAAAGCAACTCCTAAAGAATTCATCAAACAATCCCTCAGTGTGATTGGCTAGTTTTTAATATTTTGTTTGATATTCTCTCATGGTTTTTATTTGGTGAAGTTTAATGAGTGATCCAGTGAAATCATCAAAAGTAGTAGAGCCAAACCGTTGTAAAATGAGGGTGTAAAAATTTGTCCATATGAGTTCATCATGAGCCTTGGGATACCAATGATACCATTGTAAGGCTTCAATTTCTAGGTGAAAAGATGCAAGTGGGACCTTTTTGGCATCAAAAGTATTATGCAGACTAAAATATTATTCTTCCTAATAGATCCATCTAGTTGGATTTACACCATTTAATTGAGGAAAATTAGGCTTTAGCCCATGATAATTGCTAGAATAAGAAAGCACAATGTTTGAAGAAGACTCTAGATGTCATCTATTATTCATGATGGTATGTTGAAGACTGAGGTCAAGAATTTTTTCATCAAAATCTTTGATGTGGGTCTTGAGGGTGGCAATTTCATCCTCTATGTTTTTTGCTCCTATTCAGGTTACTACCATGACCCAAATAACATGATTTTTTTACTTATTATTATTTTTTGCAATGGACAGGAAAACTAGAGTTAAGAAACATTTAGTAAGGAAAGTTTTGAATTTGGTCAAAAATGGAAGGGGTAAAGGGCTTCTAATAATTTTTTTGCATAGTGGGAATATGATTGACAAAGGCAAGGGAAATTTTAGGAGTGAAAATGGAAAAACTAGATTTTTTTTCAAAGAGGGACAAAGGAGTAGAAAGAGATGATGAACATTGTGGAAATTTTTAAAAATAGATGTTATGGCAAAACTTAAAAAAATAGAAAATTGAGATTTACGAGAAGTAGGAGTGGAATTGAGATATGGGACCTCAAGGAAGAAAATGTAGGGAATGGAATTTTAGGTTTTCAGATAAAGTTTGAGAATCAATAGGGCTATAGATGGATAGATATTGCAAAAAAATGATTTATTTTTATTTTTATTTGTTTATTTATTTATTTTTGATTTCTCTTTTCTATTTTTTTTTGTGGTAATTCCTTTGAGAGTCTAATGATACTCTATGGATGGTTTGTGGATTCTAGTTTCTATCAAATATCTACCTACAAGTCCTCTAATAGTCTATGGATACTTTACTAATTGATTTTTTAAAGTCTACTGAAAATATTCTGAAACTGATAGAAATGGGCCCTAAGTTTTAATGGCTAGCTAAGGGTTTTAAAAATATCACTCTAGCCACCAATGCCATCTAAGTGAGTACTACTTTCTAAATTTTTTTGGCCATGGATTTACCTCTAAGTGACAACTCTTAGTTTTCTTTATAGATGGGAACTACTCAATCGAGAAGGGGACATTAGTCATTTCACTAGCAAGTCCTCTCAATGGGCCAACTATTTTGGGGTTCCTATGGTAATCCTCATGATGATTTTTAGGGATTTCACCCAAGCACTTCACATAGTTATGTGGTCATATTTCTACCTTGATCTGAAATAGATTACAAAAAATTATTTAATTTGAGTTATGTAGTAGAATAGAGTTAATATTTTTTGAAAAAATTATTGAAAGTAAGTATGCAATAAAATAGAGTTAAGACTTTCTAAAAAAAAATTCCCTAAAAATCACTTTGATACCAGATGAGAGGATCATCCTGAAATAATTAGTAAAAATGCACAAAATAACAAGAATTAGTAGCACAAATTAAATCTGACAGAACAATTGAAAATATTGAATTGATCGTAAGCCACTTCGAGGGGGAAACCTCATTCAAGCAAGCTCAATACAATAATTTTATGGATGCCTTCATTAGCCTCAACACTTATACATGAATTATAATCTAAGCAACTACTACATCCCATAAATGTGAGATAAAACAAAATGCTCACATGATGACTTACAAAGCATATGCCTCCATAACAACTACTATAATAACAAAGTAAAGAGAAGAGATATCTTAGGGTCATAACAAATAAAGTTTATATAAGTGTTTAAAATCTGAAATATAATTTTATTTTGTAGTTTAAGGTGATATTTTGCATGGAATATACACTTCATATATGCATCAAGTTGAGACCTAGGTATACCAAGTATAAAATGCTACCACAAATGTGTATCTAAATCATATAATTGTGAAATTTAGCCTATTTGTAAACTATGTAAGTGTGGAAGAAATGTTCCCATGACATACCCCCATTGAATCAAAATAATCTCAGAATTGGTGAAAGCATGGAGAACATGTTTCTATAACATGCCCCTGCTATAATTTGAAAATGCTGAGTATTGAATAAGTGTGGAGGTCATGTCTTTTTGGCATGCCCCCACTAAAATCTAAAACTATGAAGGTGTGTAATCCATGCCTATATGACACACCCCTACTGATATTCCCCTCTTTTAAGTTGAGGGGAAGTAGAAACTAATAGTTACCTAACCTCAAAAGGATAAGATAAGTGCATAACCTGTGTATGAATCATGTACTATATATGATTAACTTGTATAGGTAGATATATCAATGAGGAACATAGTATGTGATCACATCAAATCCTAAGGTAAATGATGTGAATCATCATAATGTCAAGATAGTAATAGTAAAAAATCAACAAGAAATCAAATATACATACAAGAGCACTCAAAAGTAATATAAAAAGCAATGGTCCAAAGAGACCTGAAACAAGAATCATGTTCAAATGCTGCATGATATAAGGGACATGACTTAGTCAAATGTAACCAAGATAAGTAATGACATATTCAAATGCCATAATAGGAAAATATAGGCACGAGGGCCACAAACAATGGAGCATATTCAAATGCTCAAACAAGTAATACAAGACATTCAAGGAAGTGCATGAATGAAAATCATGGAATATAAGCAACCAACATAAACATATCATATTAGTCCTTGGATATATGTGTTAACAAAAAAAGTTAAGAACATAACATATCATATGAAGTACACTATGAAAGATATAAACATATCATATTAAGTACACTATGAAAGATATAAACATGGATAAAGGCATATGTAAGTATATAAGTTCAAATATGATAATGGAAAATGATCATTTAATGATATAACCTAGGTGTATCATGATCAAAGAAGTGAATTCTCCCAATATCCATATGATATGAGTAGAGGGAAGGCCCAACATCTAAAATGCATAGATGATGTGCTTGGGCATGCCTATATCACACTAGAAATATGCATGAAACATGTATGTATATATAAATATATGATATGCTATCTAAAAACATGGAACTAATAATATAGATGCCAAGGTGCTAATAACACATGTAAAAGTCAATATTTTTTTGATTTTTGATTTTTTCCAATTTTTTGGTATTTTTTGAATATTGGAAAAGAAAAGACTATCCTATGATCTCATCCAATGGATGTTCATATATATCTCCAAACTGAGACCTTAGTGCAATAAACTAGTAGTAATAACAAGGAACATGTATTGGTGTAATATTTAACATTATATGGTCTGTAATGATCTGCATATGGATAATAAGACTTTGTGGTTGTGAAGAGACAATATAAGGAGTGGGGGTTTATGGAACCCATCACTGAATGAACTATGGTTTTTTTGAAGTAATAGTAATGGGAACATGTTTCAATGTTCTGGATATCTAAATATAGTGCATAGTAGGTAAGGATTATGTGAAATATATTATGTGTCTCTGAAGCCATAATATCTCAATTACTAGCTACCTAGGAAAGGGGATTACCAATTACTTAACCTTTCATAAAGGATTAAAATTAGTAGGTTTGATAATTAACTACCTAGGTATAAATTCATTTTGTTTAAGTAGATGTTCATATAGAATTTTAGAAACTATAATTACTCTACTGGCATGAATGTATTTAACACACCCATACACTGTAGAAGGTATACACACATAGTGTATGTATCCAAAGTCATCCTAATAACATATCAAAAACCCCTATGGAAGGCATAATATAAAATGTAGTAACCACATGTGTTGGGCCTATCTGTAAAGGTAAGTCAATCTTGAAAAGAACATACTTTTGATGTCCCATTAAAATCTCTAATTGATTTAGTCAAAGAATGTAAACCATAATGTGTATAACCTAAATGTGTAAGTAATTTCATGGTTTAAAATTTATCACTTGCATTATTATCAATTATAAGACTGTGTATAGGTTGGTGATTAATGTATACTAGAATGAATAAGGAATGGAGATTTGAGGAGTCATCCATAATCTGATCATCATCAAAATTAATAGAAGGTTTTTAAACCATAGAAGGTGTATGCCATGTATAAGTACTAATAACCCATCTAATGGGTAACCATAATGTTATGGAGGAGGATGTTCATTATATGTTATTTTCACTTCTGGTTCTTTCTTATAATGGTCTTGTAAATTATTGTTAAATATATTTTAATTCTGGTGATCACTAGGTTGTGAACTTGATTCCTTTGGAGAATCATCAAATACTATTTTTTGGTCATCGATAAGGTCTTGGATATTATGCTTCAAGGTAAAAAATTAGTTTGTATAATACCCAAGGCCTTGGTGATAGTCACAGTAAGCATTTATATCATATCCTTTGGGTATAGGTCAACTCATATCAACCTCTATAGGATAAATGAGAGATATAAGGCAACACTCCACAAGCTTTGAAAGTAATAAAGCTGGAGACTCAAGTAAGCATGTAAATTGTCTCCTTAGTGCATTGGATAAGACAAACTGATTAGGTTGTTGTGACACCAAATTAAATGTGGTAATTTTTTCTTTTTTATGTTATGTGGGTTTCACCTTATAAGTTGGGTTGATAGTAAAAATGGCATTTGAGGTAGATTATGTTTTTACTACATAATTAAGTTTGTTCAATGAGATAAGTTTCATTTCATGATCACAAATAATATGGCAAAGTCATCAAAAGATTTGAGATTTTTAAAAATAATTGACTCACGTAATGGGGCAAGTAAACTTTGCTTGCAGATGTCTTGAATGTATTTATCTACTATTATATTGGTCATTTTATCCAACATTATCTTGTACATTAAGACATATTCATTGAATGGTTCATTGGTTCCTTGTTTGATTTTTTTAATCTGGGCATAGGAAACCTTTTCAATATTATTGATAGAGAAGTGTACCAAAAACTAATATGTAAAAAGTTTTAAGTATTTTAATTATTGGATTGGTAAATCATAGGACCACCTTAAAACATAGTTATTTAGGCTCCTTGGAAATAGTTTATTCAAAAGTTTATCAATTGAGGCATAATTAAGGTATGCCATATAGAAAGATAGAAGATGCTATTTAAGATCACCCTTACCATCATAAACTATCAACTTAGGTGCAAAAAAATAGTTGTAAAGGGATGGAAAAATATCTAAGGTGAAAGAGGGTTATGCCACACCTCTTGTGAATCAATAACATAAGATTATTTCATATAATTTTGTTCAATATTTATAACCTTAGATTGCAAAAGTTTTATAATTTGGACAAGAGCTTGCACCTCTTGGTCATTAAGGTTTAAAGCTTTGGAAGTCACCAAAGGAGGTGTAACCATAGTTTGAG
This sequence comes from Torreya grandis, assembly GCA_037957365.1. NCBI lineage: Eukaryota > Viridiplantae > Streptophyta > Pinopsida > Cupressales > Taxaceae > Torreya > Torreya grandis. The sequence continues at coordinate 2,072,798 of JARHVA010003251.1, forward strand.
TGGATATAAGCATTGAAACCAACAATTAGGTTGATATAAGGTATTGGAGGAGCTTATATAGGGACTTAACTCATATAATGATTGAATAATCAAGGTGAATGAGTACAAAGAACACACAAACAATAATAATAGTCAAAGTAATATATTATATTACATAATCAAATGGGATAATACAATTATATAAGAAAATCATTACTATATTCATGGAATTCATATATCCATCAATATCTCCTCATATCCCTATGATCACTCACAAATATATCTACATAGTATTGTTTTAACTCTCAACGATAACACTAATCATAATAAAACTATTACGTATGTTCAAATCACCAAATAATATTAACTACCTAACAACTAAATATCTTATTATGAATAATTACCTCACATTATATTCACATTATAATGTGCACCCAAATTCCATGTGAGGTTAATTTTTCCTAACATTCCCCCCTTAGTACTTAAATGGTAATTTGTGTTTCACATGACTTAATGAAAGTATAGAATGATGTTGAATGTGGAGCCCGTTTCAACACCCCTAAGGTAAAAATAAATTTATCGAGGAAATTTTAACATGTAATTTTTTACTTTCAAAAATGGTGGGGCATATTTTTGAGTATGCTAACCACTTCCCACATTTTTGACATGTTTTATGGAGAAGTGGGTAAGGTGTTGAGAGAATCAGGGGATTATGTTTATCCTGGGTGTTTGTAACCTCCTTTATTTGGTGGGGATATGGTTATTTCCATGGTATGGTGATTTTTTCAAGGGATTTTTGAAAGGATAAATAGGGGTGAGGGGAAACATATTAAGAATTGCATTTTACTTCTCATTTTAAGATTTTTATTCTCTCTTCAGTTGGTGTGATTAGGTTTGAGGTGTAGCTTAGTATCTTGCAAATTTTGGTGTGAATTCAGGTTGGAGAAAGTTATCTTTGTGAGAGTTTCTTGTTGAGAGTTTTCTTGTACTCTTGTTTATAATATTATAGAGAGATTCTTGGTGGATGTAGCCCACATTAGGTAAACCACATTATATCAGTGTTATGTGTGTATTTGCTTAGATCTAAATTTTCTTCCATATGTCTCTACTACTATGATTTTGAGGAATGAATTCCATGTTGCATGTTATTTCATAATTGATCACTTATTCCTAATAATTGGTATTAGAGCTAGTTTTAGTGGTTTTACTAAAGTGGTGAATCGTAGGGAAAGATATTAGCTTGAGTGGAAGCTATGGTAGATAATGACAAATCTAGAGTTAAAAAATTCAATGGGAAAAATTTTGGATTATGGAAGATGCAGATGGAGGATTACTTGTTTCAGAAGGATATTCATCTAACTTTGATGAGGAAAGAAAGGCAAACTTTAGGTATAGATCAAGCATATTGTAATTTGCTCAATAGAAAAGCACTGGGAGCCATACGGTTGTGCATTGCATCTTCAATTGCCTTCAATATTTTAGAGATGATGACCACATTTGGTCTGATGAAGAAATTAAGGAAGTTATATGAAAAGCCCTCTACCTCTAATAAAATATTTTTGATGAAAAGGTTACTTAATATGAAAATATCTAATTTTTTTTATAGCTGATCATTTGAATGATTTTAATATGATTGTGAGTATGCTAACTTCTATTGGTATTAAATTTGAAGATAAAGTTAAGGCTTTATTGAATTTGTGTTCTTTACTTGATATTTGGGATAGCCTGGTTATGAATGTGAGTAATGCTATCCCTACTAAGGGAATTTTAAAGTTTTAGGATGTTATAGGTGTGATTCTTAATGAGGAAATGCGAAGGAAGAGCACTAGGGAATCATCTTCAGATATGCTTTATGGTGGAGACTAGAGGGAGACAAAAGGATAGAAGTAAAGGAAACCATGGAAAGTCAAAGGGTTGGGGAAGATCTAAAGATAGAGTGAATATGGTGTGTTGGTAATATGGGAAAAGTGGACACATAAAGAAGGAATGTTGGGAACTTCAAGACAAGAAAACCAAACTTGAGGAGACCAAGGAGGTAAATATGACAATAGGTGCTATTAGTCAGGATGTTTTAATTCTTTCCTTGGATAATGTTTTTGAATCTTGGGTATTAGATTCAAGTGCTTCTTTTCATACCACCCCACATATGCATCATTTTATTGATTATGTTCCAGGAGATTTTGGACATGTTTATCTTGGTGATGATGAAACATGTAGTATAGTAAGGAAAGGTTATGTTCAGGTGAATATGTATAATGAGAACACATGGCTACTAAATTATGTCAAACATGTCCCATAATCAAGGTAGAATTTAATTAGTGGGGTAGTTGGATAGTGAGGGATATTCAGTGTTGTTTACAATAAACACTTGGAAAGTTACCAAGGGTGCTCTTGTGGTTGAAAGAGGTAAGAAAGTTGGCACTTTGTATTTGACTAGTAGTGCTAATCACTATAATTTAGTTAGTACATATGGAGATGCAACTTTGTGGCAATAAAAGCTCAGTAATATGAGCCATAAGGGCATGGAGATCTTGAAAAACAAGTTTTCTAGATTGAAATAGGTTGATTTAGACTTTTGTGATGATTGTGTGTACAGGAAGTAGAAGAAAGTTAAGTTCTTGAGGGTTAGACCTACAAAGAAAGAAAATAAGTTGGAGTTGGTTCACTTAGATGTATGGTGGCTAACTTAGGTATCTTCTATTAGTGGTTCAAATTATTATGTTACATTTATTGATGATGTAACTAGAAAAGTTTGGGTTTATTGTATTAAGAAGAAATTTGATGTGTTTGAAACATTCAAGAGATGGAAATATTTGGTTGAGAATGAAATAGGCCTCAACTTGAAATGTCTTAGGTTAGGTAATGAAGATGAGTATTGTAGCAAAGCATTTGATGATTATTCTTCACAAAATAGAATTTTTAGGCAAAGGATAGTTCCAAGGATGCCATAAGAGAATGGAGTGTCAAAGAGGATGAACATGACAATCATGGAGGGTTTTAGGAGCATGAGGTTGTATGTAGGGCTTCCCTTAATGTTTTGGGTGGAAGTAGTTAGAACAATAGTATATCTGATTAATAGAAGACCTTTAGTGCCTTTAGATGGAGGCATACCTGAGGAAGCTTGGTCTGGTAAGAAAGTTAATTATTATTTTCTTATGGGTCTTTGGATGTGAGGCATTTGTTCATGTTGCTAAGAAAGATAGGACCATGTTAGAGGCTAAGTTTGAGAGATACACCTTTATTGGTTATGGTGAGGATGACTTTGGTTTCTAGGTTTGGAGTCTTAGAGATGAGAAAATATTTTAGTCTAGGGATATTGTCTTTAAAGGAAAATTCATGTATAAGGATAATTTTAAGGAATAAGAATAAAAAGAGTACACTGTGTTGGATGATATTACAAATGGTAAGGTGTCCAAAGAGATAGTTCAAGAACCTCCTACACAAGAACCCCAAACTCTTGTAGTAAGAAGGTCTTCTAGGGTAAGAAGAGATCCTAAACATTTTCCCCCATCTTTGAGTTATTTTTTAATTATTAATAGTAGAGAAATAGAATGTTTTGAGGAAGTAATGTAGGTGAAAGCTAGGAAGAATTGGGAGCAAGCCATGGAAGAGGAACATAGTTCTCTCATGGAGAACCAGATGTGGGATTTGGTGAAACTACCTAAGGACAAGAGAGCATTGTAGAACAGGTGGGTATACAAAAACAAAGAAGAAGATGAAGGAAGGAAAAGGTAAAAGGATTGATTAGTGGTTAATGGGTTTTTATAGAAGAAAGGTACTTATTTTGATGAGATTTTTTGTCCTATTATTAAGATGACTTCTATTAAAACTGTGCTTGTTATAGTTATAGTAGAGGATTTGCACTTAGAATAATTATATGTGAATATTTCATTCCTTTATGGTGATTTAGAGAAGGAATTATATATGGAGTAGCCACATGGTTATGAGGTTGAAGGAAAGGATAAATTGGTGTGCAAACTAAAGAAGAGCTTGTATAACTTGAAACAAGCTCCATGAAAATGGTATAAGAAGTTTGATAGTTTCATGTTGGAACATGGTTAATCCAAGTGTCATTATAACCATTATGTGTATGTCAAGATATTTGAGGATGGTAATTATATTATCCTATGCTTGTATGTAGATGACATGTTAGTTGCAGGAAAGAACATGCAATAGATTCAAGTACTCAAGAAGCAGTTTGGTGATTTCTTTTCTATGAAGGATTTGGGTGCAATAAAGTAAATCCTTGGTATGAGGATAACTTAGGATATGAAGGAGAGGAATTTGATATTATCCTAGGAAGAGTACATGAAGAAATTTTTGGAGAGGTTTAGTATGTTGGATGCTAAGCTGGTTGGAACTCCTTTGGTAAGTCATTTTAGATTATCAAAGAAGCAGTGTCCCAAGACCAAAGAAGAAAAGCTAAAGATGTCCAAGGTACCTTACTCATCGATGGTTGGTATCCTAATGTATGATATGGCTTTTACTAGGCTAGATATTGCCCATGTAGTGGGAGTAGTACGTACGTACATGAGGAATCCAAGTTATGAGCACTGACAAGTAGTGAAGTGGATTCTTTGATATTTGAGAGGAAGCATGGGTGCAACATTATGTTTTGGTGGATTGGACACCAATTTACATGGTTATGTGGACTTAGATATGGATGGGGATGTTGATAATAAGAGGAGTATGATAAGTTATGTATTTACTATTAGGGATACAATGATTAGTTCGATTTCCTAGATACAAAAGGTTGTGGCTTTATCAACCATAGAGGCTATGTATGTTACTACTATAGAGGCTAGCAAGGAGATGATTTGGTTACAATAGTTACTTAATGAGTTGGGGAATAAGTAGGAAGTTTAGGGATTACATAACGATAGTTAGAGTGCTATACATTTAGCCAAGAATTTTGATTTCCACTTGAGGATGAAGCACATACAATTGTGATATCATTTCATCAGGATAACTTTGGAGGAAAACATGGTGAAGCTATAAAAGATACATATGAGCTAGAATTCTATGGATATGATGACCAAATTAGTCACATTAGAGAATTTGACATTATGTTTAGCTTTGGTTGGTCTTCATGAAGATCATGGAGGAGTGTTAAATTTTGTTCAAGTAGAAATGAACTCCAAGTGGGAGATTATTGAATGTGAAGCCTGTTTCAACACCCCTACGGTAAAAATAAAATTATCAGGGAAATTTTAACATGTAATTTTTACTTTAAAAAATGGTGGGGCATATTTTTGAGTATGCTAACCACTTCCCACATGTGTGGGCACGTTTTATGGATAAATGGGTAAGGTGTTGAGAGAATCAAGGGATTATGTTTATCCTAGGTGGTTCTAACCTCCCTTATTTGGTGGGGATATGGTTATCTCCATGGTATGTTATATTTTCAAGGGATTTTGGAAAGTATAAATATGGGTGAGGGGAAACACATTAAGTATTGAATTTTACATCTCATTTTGATCTTTGTATTCTCTCTTCGGTTGTGTGATTGAATTTGAGGTGTAGCTTAGCATCTCAGGAATTTTGGTGTGAATTCAGGGTGGAGAAAGTTATCTCTATGGAGGTTTCTTGTTGAGAGTTATCTTATACTCTTTTTTATAATATTATAGAGAGATTCAAGGTAGACATAGCCAACATTGGGTGAGCCATGTTATATCTGTGTTATGTGTGTATTTTATTAGATCTAAATTTTCTTTCATATGCATCTATTACTGTGATATTGAGAAATGAATTCTGTGTTGCATGTTATTGCATAATTGATCACTTATTCCTAAAAAATGAACACAACTTCTAATTAACCATTCACTATCGAGAACACATTACTAAAACAATGTCAAAACTCTGAATAAGAACCATCTACCATCAACCATTCACTAAGAGGGAACACATCAACCGAATTAATGGGAATTATAAGAAGAAATGATATATTCAACTTTCACTCCTACATGTCTTATACACCTTTTTTTATGTAGTACATCATGTGAGAAAATATGGATACACCTCTTATTTTTCAATCATACACACAAAGTACTGAAAATAACAAAATATATGTGCCACTAAAGTAGAAGTGCCCCCATCATTAGTGGATAATGAGAGGCTTGAATGGCCTCCTTCCTCCAATGCTTCTAACCTCCTTTATGTCACTACTTATCAAAAGGGATATTGAAGCTCATTTGCATGACATTTTTAACAAATTATCCTCCCTTCAAAATTGATGCACTCCTTTTAATTTAGACATTAGGGTTGCCTAACATTGCATCCATACAATGATTGAAAACAAAATGTAAATATTTTATGACATGCATTGAACTAGATTTAATGACAATTATAAAAACTGTTTTAACTATAATCTATCAAATGATCATTATGATTCACAATGTCACTATACTAATGATCATTAACACTAAAAAAACTAAAAAAATATAAAATTATAATAGACCCAAGAATTATAAACCCATATATTTATACAACCTAAACTAAAGGCTAATAAATTGAGGACTAGAACAAAAACCAAATTAAAAATAATAACCATACACCACTAAATAATCATTTAATCTAGAAACACAATAAAAATATTTTGACTAGACTTTCAAAAGACTAAATATAAATGGACAATTGGATGAATAGACCCCTTCAATTTTGAAAATTTATATTTGTTTGCACTTGAACAATCATGAAAATATTGACGTAGAGCTTAGTATAGCCAATAAGCTCACTAATTCTAATTCTATGATCTCATGAGTTGAGTAGGGAAGATGACCATGCAAGTTAGGAAGGTTCCATAGAAGAAATCAAGAAGAGTCCTGGTTAGGTATTCTAATAGTCAATGCATAGTCAACAATACTAAAGACAAAATTTAATATAGTGGGAGCCTAAAGCTTGACATGGCTATAGGAAATGATATTCTAAAATTATAATCTAAAATCTATTAAATAGATTGCATAAAGACTAATAATAGTCCAATCCTTTTCTCAAACCTTTGAAAATATTAGTGGAGTTGTAGATTCATAAGTTTAACATGACTAGTGGTATATGGCTGAATGAACCTCAAAATAAGTGTATTTAAATTAAAAAATCAATATCTAATCTCTGTACATAGTAACTATGATCAAAAAGATAAAACTACATAAATCTATAGAGAACTTGCGAGGAGAACCCAATATTCAAATCTGTTTCACATGATCTAACATTCAATACACATAATAGGATGTGTAAATAATGATTTGAGAAAAATAACTTTGGCTAAGTGTATGTAACATTACCAAGTATCAAATATTGGTACAAATCATATGACTAAAACGAAATTATGACATGACAATACTCACTGTCAAAAACACTAATGACAATTTTTTAATTGCTTACAATATACCTATATAAAAACTTAAAATTAATTTCTATCATAATATAGAGAGACCATAAACAATAATGGTTTTACCCCTTGTAATATATTAAGACTCCATAGCCACTCTGATACCACTGTAAGGTATTATAAGAGTTTATACTATTGTATCCTCTCAACAATACCACTAACTATAACAAACCTATTGCATGAATAAATATTCAACTCAAAAAATAAACTTAACTACCTAACAACTAAATATATTATTGATAATAATTACCTCATTTAATATTCACATTATAATGTTCTCCCAAATTCCATGTGAGGTCTATTATTCCTATGTAAGATGCAATAATAGTAGGATTTTTTTTTGGGGAACAAAGGTGTAAACACATATCCCATGTCCCCTTTATAATTATGAAGTAGTGATGTGCCCAAGGGGAGGTTTATTGGTATATGATAAATTATATTACCACTTAAGGATTCACCATCACTAGGTGAGGAAGCCTTAGCATTAACATGCTTACTGATTTCATCTTTTATAATCACAAAAATGCATCTATTAACTCTTGTTATTAAGATGAGTAACTAATGATTCTTTATCTTCAATTTGATTTTTTTTTAGATTAACATTTCCCACTTCTTATAAATGAAAAATCTTGAGTTTTAAATAAATTAAAATAATAAAAAAATAGGAAACCCTAAGCCAAATTAGGGTTTGCATACAAAGACACAGAGGTCAGTTTCATAGAATGTTTAACCCTAAATTGAGATGAGTCAATATATTATAGGATTAATAATATATAAATGAATAATCAAAAGGGTGATAAATATATCTATAATAGGCTAATTAATTTTAAAACTTAGATAAATAATGTTTTAAATTTTAATGTTGAGATATGCTAGAAATAAGAAGTACAACTGTTGCTTGATATTGTAATGAATTAGAAATAAGATCACTTAGCTGATTTACTATGCGCATGAAAATATGATATGGAATAATATATAAATAAATTGGGTCTATATTCTAGTTTAATCATTAGATTATATAAATTTTTATTTTTGTTAGGATCCAACTCCTCAAAAAGAGTATAATATGATTACCTTGTATAAGCAACTAATCACGGAATTATACCAGAATTAACAAGTAACTAGAATTCACAAATGACACAGAATATGAGAGACAATACACAATCTTGTATTAATACTCATCTAAAAAGAAAATACAATAAAGAAGATGCCACACTCTTCTCACACCTTTATAAGGCTTCCCACACCTCAAGGGCTCTTAGTAATTCTCAATCAAGAGTTCTCTCTCTTACCAAAAATGGTCACAATAATCAACTCAAACACAGAGCTATTGTTCACCTCCAACCAGTCAGTATCACTACTGCTAGTACACAAGTACTCAAAGTACTTCAAGTAGATCTCCCATGAACTTGTAATAACCTAAAACTCAAATGTTCTTACTTACCATGTAAAACTTCTCCCTGATCTTGCAACAACCTGTAGATCAACTTGTAGATCAACCTGTTCTTATAGTTGGAAGGATCTCTACCTTGCCTTAATCCCTTCTTAATTACAATACATGCCCATGGGTCTATAAATAGATCCCATACTAAATAATAACTTAGACTTCTAATTTACAATAATTAGACATGCAGCTCAAGACTCAAAATAGTCTTTACATGTAAACAATCGATTCAACAAACTAACTGTTCATGCAATGAATAGTTTTGGAACCGCACAGACGACTGATGTTGGTCACTGTCTGACTGGAGGTGATCGATAGTGGCCAACTACTACCGATGTTGGTTGCCCTTTATACTGAATATGACTGATGTCAGTTTCACTGTCAATGCTGGTATCCCTGGAACTCAACAACCTCCTCCATGTCTGCATTAGTGAAGCTTTTAGCTCCACAACCTAACAATCTCCCACCTAGAGATAAATAGCTACACCTGTACCTGTACCTATACATCATCTAGTTTGTTTCCTAGCTTGTATCCCTCTTCAAAATCTCTCTTGAAGACCAACCACCACAAATCCTATGGTGCACCTCCTATCATCCAAATCACCTGCCGCATCCGCATCTACAAACCCATGTAGAAAAGAACTTGACCCTGCATAACATGTGCACCTGCTGCTGGTCCCTCTCAAATATTTGAGAATCCACTAAACTGCCCTCAAGTACTTCTTTCCTAGATTGGATCCAAACTTGCTGATAGCTCCCACTGCTTGGGAAATCTCAAGTTTAGTACACATTTACTCAACCTCATTATGTGAATCAGGACACTGTTCATAAAACTGTCCAACCATCAGCGTGCTAACTGGTTTCACACAATCATCTAGAGACAAAATCAACCTGTGACCTTCCATGTCTCTAGAACACACTCATGCCAAAGAATCTTGCTACTCCTAGGTTCCTCATGACACACTTCTGAACTAAATTTACCTTTAGTTCAGCAACTCCCTACATATGTGACCCTACAACAAGCACAACATACAGTAACAAGATAATGTAGCTAATATTATCCAACTTGGTAAAGAAAACATAATGGTTAAACCTCCATTATCCTGTAGCTAACTCAAGACCATATACCCTGGCCTTCTATCTCATGTGTCCATTCCCGCTCTTCTTTATCCTAAAAATCCATTCATCTTTTAGTGCTTTCTTCCAGCTAAAAACTCTACCAAAAAACTCCCATTTGGTTCTTCTCCAAGGAATCACATTCCTCATCCATGCTAAGCTCCCACTATTTCCTAGATTCTACCTGCTTTGCTTCTTTAATAACTTCTTGTATCTTGACCATCAATGAGCAACAAGTAGTGTAAAGAAGGGAAATGACAAATTTGAGGCTTACTTACCCTTTCAGTCCTCCATATGGGCATTTGAGACTCCTTGATAGCTTGCTGTCTGCCCAAAATATATCTCAGTGACCGATGCCGATCACATCTCAGTCTGCACTCGACCGACATCGGTTCCATGCAACTGCCTCATCACCAACATCAGTTCCCCCCTAACCAACATTGGTGTTTACTTGTCTGGAGTCACTGATGTCGGTCTACACATAGCTGACGTTAGTCAATGTCTAGATGCCGATGTTGGTTTTATAACCAACATCGGTCTCTATGTTTTAATTGTGAGTGATGACTTTTACCTGCAAGCTCCTTTTGGATCAAAACCTTATCCAAATCAACCTTGCTCTGCTTAGAATTCTTTAGCCCCTTGCACTAATCTCTGTTCGTCATCTTCTCCTTAAAAACCAAGGCTTTCCTGTTCTTGTCACAAACATCAGATTTCTTCCTTCTGCAATACTATGATCCTTCAATAGAAGCTACCACCTTCTTTGTTGACCCAGTGTCAAGAAATGTCACTTTCTTCTTTTGCTTACAGAAATCTCGATCCATGCTTTTCAAATCTGAAAGCATACCTTTTGACTCAAGAACATGCATCTCCTTCTTATTTATGTGACCAAGCCTATTAAGCCACATCTTTGAATCTACAACTGAAGTAGATAAACCAGAAAGAGAATCAATAATACAGGTAGATAGATAAAGTATACCTACTTTCTTACCTCTTGCTAAAACAAGTGCACCCTTGGAAACTTTCCAAGAGTTCTCTGTGAGAATTACTGTGCAACCCTCATCACCCAACTTTCCAACAGAAATCAAATTCTGCTTCAGGACTGGGACATGCATGACCTCCTTCAACACCCATGTGTTGCTCATCTACAATTTCAGCTTCACTTTCCCTTTGCCAACCATTTGACAAGGCTTACTATCCCCTAAATAAATTTCTCCAAAGTCTCCCTAGACATATTCATGAAAAAATTCCCTATTTGGGGATGCATGGAAAGAGGCACCAGAATCTAAAACCCAAGATTCTACTTTATCCAAGGAACATACCAGAGCATCTTGTGCAACAAAATCTGCAACATTTGCTTCTTCATGTCCTTCATGCTGATCTTCATTCACCCAACAATCTCTCTTTACATGCCCTTGCTTTCCACATTTCTAGCAGGTTATTTTGCCATACCTAGATTTGGATCTCTTGCCTATCTTTGACCTTGATCTCCCATGCTTGATCTTCTCTCTTTGCCTTCCCCTACTTTTAGCACTCAAAGCATTCCCTAATGATTCACCTGTGCTTTTCCTACAAATTTCTTCATTCAAGATTACACTCATAACATCATCCACTTTTAAGATTTTTGAAGTTGACGCAGTATTACTAACTGCCATTACCAAACTCTCCCAACTTTTAGGTAATGATCACAAGATTAAGAGAGCCTTAATTTCATCATCAAAAACAATATTGACTGAATTTAACTAGTTTACCAAACCATGGAAATCACTAAGATGACTATGAATAGATCCACCTTCCAACATTTGCAAATTAAATAATTGCTTCATAAGAAATACCTTATTCAAAGCTGAGGGTTTTTTATATAAATTTGCTAAAGATTCTATCAAATCTACCATTGTCTTAGCCTATGATAATTTGGAAATCACAGACGATGCAAGGCTCAACCTTATAGATCCTAAAGCCTTCCGATCAAGAACCTTCCATTCTTCATCCTTCATATCTATGGGATTGCATGCAACCCCACCCAATGGTAAGTACAAATCTTTTTGATACAGATAATCTTCTATTTGCATCCTCCATAATTAATAATTCTTTCCATTAAACTTCTCCATTCATAGCTTACTTTCTTTCTGCCATTGCTATACTCCCACTCAAACAAAAACCCCTGTGAGTGACCTATAATCAACAAACACTAACTAGATCTGATACAACCTGTTAGTCAACCCAGCCAAAAGCTTTGATATCACTTGTCAGGATCCAAATCCTCAAGAAGAGTACAATATGATTACCTTGTATAAGCAAACTAATCATGGAATTATATTAGAATTAACAAGTAACTAGAATTCACAAATGACACAGAATATGAGAGACAATACACAATCTTGTATTAATACTCATCTAGAAAGAAAATACAATAAAGAAGATGCCACACTCTTCTCACACCTCTATAAGGCTTCCCACACCTCAAGGGCTCCCATTAATTCTCAATCAAGAGTTCTCTCTCCTACCAAAAATGGTCACAACAATCAACTCAAACACATAGCTATTGTTCACCTCCAACCAGTCAGTATCACTACTGCCAGTACACAAGTACTCAAAGTACTTCAAGTAGATCTCTCATGAACTTGCAACAACCTACAACTCAAATGATCTTACTTACCATGTAAAACTTCTCCTTGATCTTAGCAACCACCTGTAGATCAACCTATTCTTACAATTGGAAGGATCTCTTCCTTGCCTTAATCCCTTCTTAATTACAATACATTCCCATGGGCCTATAAATAGATCCCATACTAAACAATAACTTAGATTTCTATTTTTCAATAATTAGACACGTAGCTCAAGACTCAAAATAGTCTTTACATGCAAACAATCAGTTCAACAAACAAACTATTCATGCAATGAACAGTTTTGGAACCGCATAGACAACCGACATCGGTCACTGTCTGACTAGAGGTGACTGACGTCAGCCAACTACTACTGATGTCAATTTCCCTTTACACTAAATATGACCAACGTTGGTTTTGCTATCGACACTGGTATCCTTGAAACTTAGCAACCTCCTCCATGTCTGCATCAGTGAAGCTTTTAGCTCCACAACCTAACCATTTTATGGCCTCAGACACTTGTATCAGACTTGGATAACTGGATCAATTATAGTGTGTGAGTTGGATGCAAATGTCTATTACATAATAGTGATTAGATTTATATATGACCATATATAACCTTATAATTTTTCTATCTCCTTTTGATTTGGTGTGTTTAGATATCATGCACATGTTGTTAATCTTTTTCAAATGATCAACACCCTAGCTTCCTCACCCTTAGAGTGATTGTGGGAAAAATGAGATTAGTGGGTACACAGTATTGAGCTACCCTAAGGACCCTTCTATCAATAAGCACTATATACATAGTTAATGCTCAAAATAGGGATTGCTAATTATGTAGTTCTCCCCTATGTTCTAGTTTGTGTGTGCATAAGGATGAAATATGTGATAAGCAAGTATATAGAGTGAAGTAGCTTATAACTTGGAAAATTTGGCTCCTAAAATGCTCCTTCAGTATTCCAAACCTATAAATGGGATGTCCCTATGGTTTATATTGAAATATTAATGAATAGGGAAGCCTTGCTCACTTGAATGCTTTTTGGTAATTTGCCTTGTGAGTTGATAGGTCCATGCTAGGTGAGGAATGAATGAGGATTGATCATATATATACCAATCCCCTTTGGAAATATATCACATTAAAGCACTTAGGCTGCACATAAGGATAGTTTCATTTAATTTTTTTATTAATTTAAGGCACTGTAAAATTAGTTTAATGTAGGACACTAGCATTGACATAGGTATCTAGCTTGAACATAAGTTTCTTAGAAACTAAAAAATAAGTACAGGTCCAAAATTTTGAGAGGATGATAATAAGCAAGTTTATATCAGTTTGAAAAAATTAGAAGTTTTGGTCATTATAATAACACATGGTAAAAATAAAATATGAGTAATAAGCATAAGATATAGTTGATGAAATCATTTTCGTAGTGGAAAAGTCTAGGAACTGAAGGGTACAACCATGAGAAGTACTTGCCAAGTATACAAGATACATGTGCTCTATAATTCATATTTAGTGTCTATAATCACTACCAAAATTCTTGCCTAAACCTTCATGGGAGATGCACTAGAATCATATAATCAAATTATTAGACATTCCATTCTACAACTAGAGGATTTAGTCAATGCTCTAGTCAAAGAGTTTCAACACAACAATCTTCCTCAAAATAGCCTTAGCCATTACATCAATTCTAAATAATTTCCTAAATAATATGCACACACTTTTATTAAATGATGGAAGTCTTTAAGTGACAAATGATACCATAACATGAGTGATGATAAATTATTCAAACTCTTTATTACTACCCATAAAGCCTCTCTTTGATACAAGGTTCAGATCTTTTCTCACAAATAACTTAGAAAAGACCTTTAATCAAGCCAAAAGACAAGATTTCATTATGGCTCAATTTTAACCTTATCATAATCCCATAAAAAAAATATTTCCAAATTTAAACTAATGTAATCACCATTATAAATCCATAATCCAAGCCTCATCAACCCAAAATAGGAACCATCAATTAAGATACTCAACCTCCCTCTTGCCCACCCTTTAGTGTTTTGGAAATGAGGAAGTTATTATTTCCATCTAAACCTTTTATCTATGCTACTATTTCTCCTCCACATGGTATGAACCTAATAATTTTTTGGTTTCATGTTGACATTGGTCAATCTCAGAAAACATATTGTGTCCTTCCCAAATTTATAGTTTCCCTCATGCTTATAGATTTTTTGATCGTGATGTTATTGATCAAGGTTTTCCATAAAAAATATTAAATTTTGTCAACAAAAGTGAACCTTTTCCAATTTTAAAAATCATAAATCTTACAAGTCTTCTCAATCCTTATATCTAAATACACAACTTTCCAATGAAAATATCTATGCTATTGATGCTAATTATGACCAATATTACATTAATTCTCAATAGGTGAATGCAAAAAAGGTCAACTAATTTTGCAAGCCTACTCAAAAAGATCTTGTTACCAAACTAAGAATCTATATACTGAGGAACAAAATCTTAAGTATACTAAAACTAAAACTTCTTCCTTTTCATAACAACCTAGTAATGATGAGCCAACTCCGCCATTAGAACTCAACCTAGTTCCTCCATCCCCACTAAGAACATCATCTCTAGTTAACCTAAGCCTCTTACTAGTTCTTCCTCTAAAACCACAATGGAATTTCCTAGATGAGATTAGTTTTTTTGCCTTAAAAAATTACTCTCATTAAACTAGTAATAACTTTTTCCTTATCATCACAAGTTATTTATACAACAATTACAACACATCTAAGAAGCCCCATGTAATGATTCTGATATACCTATCTCAACTTTTGAAGGTCACACCCTTATAAAATATCATGCTATTGAAACCATTTATCCCTATTTTTTTCCTTTATAAAACCCTCTATAGAGTTTCTTTAAGAATACATGATTAATAATGAAATTATATTTCACATCGATGACCCACCCCTCTTCATCAAAATTAGATGAAGGCTCAGGCATTAACATTACATATTTTTTTCTACTCTAATAAATTAGATACTAAAAATTAAACTCAATCAACTCAGATCAATTGTCATGGACTTGATAAAACCAATCAAAAGCGTCTTGGTTACATTTGGCTTCCTCTCAATATTGGACCCAAACTATACACATCGAGCTTGTGGTTTTAGATCTTCCACTATCTTATAACATGATCTTAGGTCATCTATGCACTCATCACATGAGATATATTGAATAGTTTGGTATCCAATACATAAAATTTACCCATAGTTTCAAACATTATAGGTATGAATAATATCCCAATGCTTTGAGCATCTAACTTACCAATCATAATTCTCAATATTGCATTCCCAATACTGCTCATATTAATAATCCACATCTTCTTGACTTTGTCAACATATATCCTGACCTATATGTCATTATTGCATATACTACCAATGAAAACCCAATGAATTGTAAAAAAAATTGAAATCTTACTCAATTAATTCCTTATATATTAGAATGGTTCCATCATTCTCTCCTTCCATGAGATAGGGCCTTTCCTTTAATTAATGACACTAAAAAATTCCTCCCCCCCATGCAATGATAATGAATCCTTTACACAAATGATGATTTCACTTGAAATGATTATGGGGTAGCCAAAATATTTCATATGCTCTAACCATGTTCTCTCACACTTTCAATAAAATAGGTGTCTCCACTACAAAAATTCCTAATATAATTGATCCACATGTTTCTTATGCATGTAATATTTCTCCTATTATGATGATGTATATATTATGGCCTGAGCCCAATCATGAGATTTGGAAGTAATGCATTACCAAAAGACTATTTCTAAAAGGTATAAATTTAATTAAAATGTTCATATGGTTCATAAATTTTTTGATTCGGAATGATTCTAAACCCAAACCTAAAGGTTATGTCCCACCTATTAATCTACTACTAGAGGAACTTTCTGGGCTATTTAGGAAAAAAATCCTACTTACATATTTGATGACATAGTGAGCTTGATGGAATTAAGCTAATTCCATACAAGTGTAATGACATTGGTCAACCTAATACTATTCCTTTCATTTCTTATCTATCTGACTACATTGACCAACCAACTTGATTTGGTCCTATTTTAGTCTAGATTTTAGTCCTAAACTACATCGATAAGGAATCCTCAAGCACCGATATAATTCCTTGTAATTCACTACTTACAATAGAGTACATTAGCCAACTTGAGATAATAAAAAATGTTCTTATCTCTACAAACTATATTTAATGGACTGATATAGTTCAACTAAGATCATTTGTGCTAGACTATGTTGGCTAGACTGATATTATACAACCAAATTATTTACATCTATTCAACCCTCTAAAATTACCTTAGATGTTAAGGATAATACTATATTACAAATCCATTCATAAGTTTGATATCAAAGGTACTTAGATTATAGACCTTGAATTCAATTTCAAATACTATGTTTCCTTACCCACCCTTCCTAGTGATGAAGATATCCTAAAACTATCCATGCTACAGAACCTCAACTTCCTCGCTAATATCATAAACGTGGAATTTTAAAAAAAGGATCCCTACTTTAATTATTTTTTTTAGAATTAACCTAATAATACATCTTATTTATAAGCTTCCTTCAGATCCCTATCACTTATAAATGTAAATTCCATGCTTATTGAAGGTACTATTACAATCAACTATAACACCACTTACTCTCTTAGATCTATTCATGTATGTGAGGAGCTTCATCTAAAGAAAATGATAACTATAGCCTTTTATTTGATAAATATTGTGAAGCCTTTACTTGGTAATATGAATACATGCTTGGTATTGATCCAACATTGTTTTCCATAATATCATCACATATCTTGATGAAAAATTGATACATCAAAAGCAAGGAAAATATCCTCTTGAAATTTATACCCTATGTCATAAATAAATCATCAAGCTATTATATGCTAATTCATCAAACTTATAGATTACTCAAAATGGGTATCCAACATTATTAATATTTGTAATAAATTCACCATGGCCATTCATATATATATTGAATTTATATTCTTAACTAGCATATCCTAAAGAATCTCTTCCCCCCCCCCCCCCCCCC